>OY998144.1:13809995-14123758 GCA_963921925.1 Sphagnum tenellum
CATTGATGCCCGTGAAGTTAAACCAACAATCAGTGTTCCTGGTCAGCAGATTACACAAGACCTCCCTGACATGGGAAATTCTGCTTGGGGACTCACAAATATTGAAGGAAATCTCATGAGGTTGATAGTTGATGCATATTACGGAAATGAACTGGGTATAGTCCATTGTGCCTGCTAAGGCACCTTTGTGGAACCTGGGCAGAAAAAGGGCACAATGGCCTGGTCCTGGCAAAACATAATACTTTTCATGTTTACACAATGGGCACATGGATTTGGAATATGGTTTTAAGTCAGGTACACCCAAAAAGTCCAGTGCACATGATGCCTTGCTGAAAAGAGGCAGAAAAGGCCACATGAAAACCATTACATATTCTGGAAGGTGCCAGGTACACACCATTGCATCTGGTAATGGAATTTGGGCAAGGCCCATAGGAAACTTTGCTCAACAGTTTCAGAGCTGAGCAAGCTACAAATATTGAATCTCAAAGCATCAAATAAATTTCCCCACAAATGGTTACAAAGACATGTTCAATTGCATTCGATGCAAATGTTGCTCAAATCCAGAGCTCAAGGCCAGTCCATGTTGGCGAGGTTTATCAGAAGTTGGCTATCAAGTTCAGGGGCCATTTTCCACAAATCGCCCATAGCTTCTGTGAGGGGAGCTCTCCATGTGCAAATGGGCTCAGTTAGAGCAAATCGGCCTTATTTGGTCTGACTTTGGAACCAACCGTGCAACCACTGGCTAGTGTCTACTTGTAATGCTAGAACTCTCAGGAAAGGATTGACAGCTGGAATTGAATGAAGGAGTTGGTGCCTCTGGAACTGAGGCTATGTGGGTGTAGCCATCTATTTTTTGGATTCCAACCTTAGGGTATTCACTCAAACTTTTAACTCATTTGGCTAGCTGGGCATGAATGCATCTAGGACTATACCATTCAGGGAGGGTGGAACATGAAAATTCTTGAAACTCAATGTGCAAGATCCACCTTCCCTGAATGATGTGCACACAAATCTTTCCAGAAGATCAGCCTCCAGCTTACTCTGGTTTAGAACAGTGCGTAAAATCTCATTCATACAGAATAATTAACATAAATCTACATTTGAAGACAACCATTTGTAGCATGCTTCGGTTCATCACCACGACCATTTGCATGGGGATACTCAATGTGCCTATTCATGTTAGTGCCAGCATCTAGGCCCAGCAGTATCATAGTGAGAACCAGCAACCAGGCAGAATCTACTAGGCATCAGAAGTAACTTTGATCACAGTTCCCTCCAAAAGAGCTGAGGCTTTCAGTACCTTGGATGTGGTCATAATTCGGTTCTCCTTCACTTGGCTCTCAAGGATTGGAATAGGGAATGGTATGTGAGTATTGAATAATTGTACTGAACCACTATTGGTCAGTGATGCACTTGCTACCTCAGGGAATCCTTGAATGTAACCCCTCCTTCTCATTGCACTTTTAACTCTCCGCCTGCCAGACAACCCTTTTATAAGCAGCAGGCTCCAGCTCATTGCAAAAGTCTGTCACAAAATCAAACTTGACATGCACAGAGCTTCCAGAGAATGCAAAATTGAGAGTGACACTGACTGAGTAACAGTAATAATACTAAACAAAACAAATGAGAAAGAGGAACATACAAACAGAATTAAGCCTAAAGTGGTGCAACTGTGAAATTGCTGGAGGTCACACTCACCAATAACGGGTGGTGGAAAAATGATGCCAGTAACAAGGTCCACCATTGTGAGTACGTGCTAAAGTCTCCCAGTCACCAAACTCAAGAGCCCAGGGGCAATACCGCAGCCAGTAATTGATTACTGTCCGCTCGGCATGGTCCACTTCTTCACAGTGTTCATACTTGACATTGTGACTAGCTTGCCACCATGCATCCGTGTGATATGCTGTGCTGCAAAGCTCAAGCCCATAATTTTCCCCTTCCTTTTGAGAATACAAAATCAAGTTCCTTACTACTGATGGAAACCTCCAGAAGTGCATGGACAGTGTCACAGATCTGTCCCTAATAGTACTTGAAAGATTGGATCAGTTGCGAAGCATCTGCCTCACTCAATTTTCACCTACTCTAATGAATCCTAACTGGAGCACTTCAGAAAGTTTATTCTAAACTCATTTATGATTCACAACATCAGAAAAGCCACAGCTGAATTCTTCAGCAGACTCTTTATAAAAGCATTCATGAGATTTCTTAAAGCAGTGCAACAGACAATAGTGTTTAGATCGTCTGAAACAACAGTACCATCGATTTCCAAAACATATTCGCAAATTACCGATGATAGAGAACTGCACATGCTGGCATTGTGAGGAACTACATGAAAAGACAGGCTTCAAGAGAAGTGAAAAAATCTCCTCTTGTTATGTTATCAGCAGAGCTTCAAGAGGGTAACCTGATTTGTAGAGGGCCGATGCTGAGGCCGCCATCTCCTCTAGGAGCTGGCATGATGAAACTGGTCTCCACATGTCTCAAAGCATTCAGCAGCATTCTATGTTTCTCCCGGTAATTATCAATCTCTGAGAACGATTCAGACATTGGCGTAAGGGTCGGTGAAAAACATTTCTAAACTAAGTGATAGTAGAAGAAAAGAAACACTTGAAGAACGACAAACGCGAGCCGTCTGCGAGCACAGAAAAGCATACCTTGTGGATAAGGAAACACATCGAAAAACTTAGCATTGGCGTCCACAGCGAGTCCCTTCATGTGCGCTTTCACAGCTTTGAAATTCCTCCAAATTCGGCGCGGTTGCTCCACCGCCTCTTCCGGCAGCTGCAAAACATCCCCGGGATACAGCACGTCAGGAATGCCATTGTCGTTCACGTCACGGAGCTCTTCCAATGTGATCCCGAACTTCTCCGAGATATCCCAAGCCGAATCACCGGGCTGAACCACCCAAGCCTTGGTTCGTTTCCTGGGCAGTTTCAGAGCTTCCCCGGCGTAGATCACCTCGTCCTTCAGATTGTTGGCTACCTGCAACTGTTCCCATTCAATCCCGTGTTTACAATCCACGCTCCACAGCGTGTCGCTATCTTCTACGACAAATTGCTCTCCTCTTGTTGTCGTTGCTGCATCCTCGTCCATGACCGGCTTCCTCGCCATAGCCACTCTTCCCTATTGTTCCTTGCTCTCGCCGGGCGTGGACATCGCCTGCGCCCTGCAATTTCCACAGGCAGCGCAGTGGCTTTTAGGGCACGCGGGCAGTTGTGGTGGTAATGGTTTGGTTCCGGGTTCAAATTCCGTTAGCGGCGTGGTTACCTTCTTTAACTGTTTGCTTGCGGGTCTTTAAAACGAGCCTATTTTCATTTTAAAAATAAAAACCTGGTGTAGCCTGTGCCCTTGGCCCAAGTGTGAACACATTGAGGGCTCAACTGATTTTTCCTTTCGAACCCAATTTTTTTGCATTTTTTTTGAATTGCCAACAACAAGATCTACTCGAAAATCAACATTTTCTGCACCTTAGCTCTGAAAATTGTGAAATAAACTCTATTAAATCTGACTCACCAAGGGCTTTCCAAAAACGCCAAGAAAACCCCCAAATTCCTATACAGTTTTTAATTTGAATTTGAATTTAATTTTCATTGGAAAAATGGTTCAATAATCAATAGCTTCCACACCATAGCTCCAAACAGTCTTGAACCAAGTTGGTGCACCCCTGCTCATTGAGAGCTTTCCAAAGATACCAAGAGCGTGGCATAAAGTGTTCTGATTTGGGAAATCTCAGTGTGACAAACAAAACAAAACAAAACAAATTACCTTGTTTCAAAAATAGGTTTCACTTCTCTATAAGCAAAGTTATTTTTCCTTTTCTTTTTCCTAAATTTTTTCACCCATAAGAGGAATGTGCCAAATCTGGCTAGAGGTCAAGCACTTGTTATGCTTGATTTGGCTAAGTCCCCATTTCGAGAGTGTGGTTGCATTCAACCTTACATTTGATATCTACATTCGTGCACAACTTTGCTACTATGATCAGCCTTCCATCACCTCCAATGTGAAATTAGAACATCAACAAGAAAAGGGTTGAAGAAATGTAAAACTTTTCGGCATTTGATTTCCTGAATGACAAATATGGCAATCTTGTGCGACATTAGCATGCAAGATTTCAACAAGGCATCACAAACACGCTGGCCCTGCCAATAGATAAGACATTGCACATCTACCTATTGTGTCCACACTCTGAACACCAAAAAAAATCCATTCCAATCTAAAAAGTCTAAACACTTTCACCAAAGAAAGTGGTTCGCCTAATGTGAAATTGGTTCTAATAAGTTAAAACTTCCAAAAGTTGGATCCAATGCTATAGTCTCTATACCTGTGGGGGCATGGCCCAGTAAACCATAACTTGAAGATGAATCAAATAACATCACACTTTTGCCCATGTGGGGGAACAATTTTGCCAAGGATCCTCTAACACAGTGACCATGAATTGTGTGCATTTAGGAGTTGAGAAAAATCTTAATCAATTTGTATGCAAGTTCTTAATGCATCTCAACTTTATCTCAAGGTATCTGTATTAATTTTAAAAAATAGATACATTAACAGAAAGAAAGAATGACGCATCCTTGGGTTTGTCGAGTGATATTGAGGATAAAAAATCATGTCAATTCCTAAGTTTGTAAAGAAATGCTACTTAATTTTCAAAAAAAGAAATTGAGGTAAGAGTTTTAAAATTCAATTAGGTTGTAAGGGTTTAATGTGAAATCAACCTGCACAAATTAAAAAAGAAAGTGACTAGTGCAAATTAGAGCCAATTTGAAACATGTTAAACCACGAGTGAATCAAATTCACAATATGCACCATGATTTAGACTTGAAGATAATACTAATAAACATAGTTTTAAAAGTCATTTATGTTGATTAAATGATTTTTTAAATTAATGGACATTTTGATTAGAGGCCCATATGAAATGTGTATTTTGTGATCAATCAACTTGATTAAAGGTGAGTTGTTTGACTATTTGTTAAATTAAACATTCAATCAAGTTAGATTGAAAAAACCACCTTAATCAAAATGGTCAATGAATTTTAGTCAAACAAGACATTTAATCAAGTTGAACATAAACTTGTTAAATTAGATTGATATCTTAAGCCTAATTATCATACATTAACTTACTAAATAAGTTTGATGTGTTAGATTAACTTAAATTAGGTAGGTTAAGCTAAGCACCACCTACTTACTTACTTGCCTTCTTACTACCTACCTACATACTACAAAATCTCTTTTTAATAAAAATATATAAATGGTTCTAATTTGAGCAAAAATTAGATTAATCAAATGGTTTGTTACTTTGTTCATAAGAAAAACATTTTAATAATAATTTATATGTTAAAAAATTGACTTGTCCAAAATGATAAGATGATTTTTTAACATTTTTCCAAATGAATTTTTTAATTATATTTTCTAATGAAACAAATCATGTATTTTAATAATGAAAAAAACCATAAATTCTTTTTTTATATTATGTGATCAACGCAATCCCACTTTTGGAAGAGTGTGAGGATGACACTCACATTCCCAAAACTTCAGAGTTCAATTGCAGGGGTCAAAACACTTCGCCTTGAGGCGTTCTTCATATCATTGGAAAACTATTGAAGTGTAAATGTCGAAAGTGGCCTCGCATGAACCATGTGGACATTTGTGGCACAAGTTATGGCAAAAAGAAGGGGCGAGAGTTAGTTAAATTGGCAGTTTGACTCCCGACCACTAAAAGTCAAGAATCCATCCGACCCCAATGTGTGCAAATGGAGTGCGACACATTGTTGGAAAACTCTCAATGAGAGCTACAAGTTTGCTTGAGACCTCATTCCAATTTGAGGTCTAAGCAAAGAGTTATGAATTCACAAAATCCCGAGAGTTTAAACCGGGACGGTTTTCGAACTCGTCCTTGGGAGTCCCGGGACAAAAAGCCATTTGGATGTGGGTGCCGCGAAATAACGCAAATAATACTATGTGGGGGAAGGTGGTGGCTTCCCCCAAGTCCGGGCCATGATGAGTCTTTTGAGTCTAGAGTTGCCTGTGGCTTGTCTTAGTACCAAGGGTGCTCCAAAATGAGAACTAACCAACTTGTTGGTTGGTTTGATGCAGGTTCGAGTGAATAACTAAAGCTTGTCCCTATTCTTAGTTCCATCCCAGAGCTTTAGCATGCCCCCCTACCCCTTTTAGTGCTGAGAGTTGAGAACGTGTTCTCAAGTCTTCACAATTCCACTAGTTTAGAAACCAAGGCCCACCTTGGGCCTAATTTGAGATTTGGGAGCACATCAATGGAGATTACATCAAAATGGCAAAAAATCTTAGTTTGATGCTTGTAATTTTTTTTATCCATATAATTTTAAATCCATAAGTCCAAATGAAAAATGTTAGTTCATTTTCAAAAATATGCTTTAAGATTTTTTCAATAATATATTTGAAGCAAATTTGATGTCAAATAGAAAACAAAAATATAATTTAAAAAAAAAGTGGATTCAAAATAATCAAAGAACTCAATAATGAACAAAAACTAAATAATTTTATTGTTTAAATAGAACATGACACAAGCTAAGCATGAGATGGATCATACAAGTTACAATCTGCATTGATGAGATTGAAAAATTATGCTTTAACCTTTATTTATATTGGCCAATGAAACATTTTAAAATTTCATCAACTTTCTAAAAACTTTCATTCATTAAACCTTTTGTAAATTTCCATAAACCATTTTTAAAAAAAAATTGTTAATCATAGCTTCTAAAAACTTCCACCAACTACATATTTTCAAACTTTTATGAGTCATTCTTTTAAAAGCTTCTTTTAATTAAATATTAAAAAAAATTCTTGTAAAATTTTTAGTTATCTAAATCTTTTAGAAATTTCCTTTAATCTTTTAGAAACATTTATCATATTTGTCAAAAAAATTCAAAAATCTTTTAGAAAACTTTAAGCGGAGTCCCAAAAGATCTTTTGAAAAATTTCTTTGATAGTTAATGTCCATGACACAAGTTTCAATTTTCATCAAGTGATTCATTTTTTTGGAGTTAGTCCTATTAGAAAACAAACTTGATTACAAACTTTCCTCCCACATTTGAGAATTTTTTTCCCCCAAGCTATTGTTGATTTAAGTTTCCATAATTAATTATTGCTGAACTTGTCAAGCTACTATGGTAGTCACACTATCCTGGGTTGCTACCCATAAATTGTCAATGTGATGATGGGATGTAATAGGAGCTTTCATCATCATCTAGTGACAATCCATTCATTTGTAGTCTTCCAAGTTAACTCTTGGTTATTAGATAGTACTTCTTCTAAATACCCAAAAAGAAAAAAAGAAAAAAAGACAATGGTGGGTGCCAAGAAAAAAAAGGTAACCTGGTAGGCAAGCTTGACCATGAAAACAAACACAAAAAAATGAAAAACATGGAAAGCAAAGACAAGACATGAGTGTAAAGAACATTTAAAAAAAGTTAATCAAAAAATTAAATTTTCTTCCTAGGCTGGCTGGCTCCGCTTCTGTTGAGAAGTTTATGTTTTACATTAGAGTTATCCATAAAGTCACAGGATTAGGGGGTGAGAATGGCCAGTTTCAGCAGAGTAAGGCGACATCAAACGTGTAACTGGGAATGAAAATTTTACAAAACGAAATAACTGGGACACAAACTAGTCTTTCCACCAATTTGTGGTGGTAAACTGAGTTTCATCCTGTCTTTCCTTTTTCCTGAGCGCCTCCACTACTGCTCCATATATTTTCACTACTCCTACGTGTACAACGACTATAAATACTCTCGAACCTTGTACATTAAATGCTGAGTTTCATTAAATACTTTAAAAAGAAACCTGGCTTTTGGACCTGGTAACGCGAATATTCTATTACCACGGGTCAGATAGTCTGAGTTTTTAAGAATGTTTTGCATAACTTTTACAACAAAAAAAATAAAAATGATCACTTAGCCATGTGAATAATTGCCATTATTACCTGGGTCATGAGAGCCTAGGGACCTTTTTGAATATTATTCTTATGGCAAAGGGTTTAAGAAGTTGGGGCTTTCTAACCCTTGCCATAAAAATACTCCCATAACCACTCAAAACTCTCTTAACCCTTGGTTATAGGAATATCCCATAACACAGGTGATGTCCAGTCAGTGGTTCCTAGTAGCCATTTTGCTATTCGATAGTCACCTCATTGATTGAGTGAAGTTTCTAACCCCAGTTAACTTTAGGAGACCATGATTTAATCTCAATTGTTATTGTATTCATAAACTTTAGAAGCAATCTTAAATAACTCCACTTTTTCCATGGTACCCAAGGTGGGAACTGGGAACTGAGAACTGAGAACCGGGCCGGAACGGGGCCGGGCCAAAAAAAGGTTAGGGGGTCGTCGGGCTTTTGACAGCAGCAACAAAGCCAGGCCAAAACGAAGGCCGTGCACGCAGGGAAAACGACAGGCAGAGAGGAGGAGGAATGTGGTGGCGGGTCCCCAAAATGCCACAGCGACGCCGTTATTGACACAGCGTAGTAGCACTAGGAGCTGGAGCGTCGAACCTGCGGGCCTGTAGCCATCGCATCTCCACGTTTTCCTAGAACTTTTTTTTCGCACCCGCAGTAGGTAGCATTAGCAGCGAGACAAGGATCTGTACTACGCAAGGGAGGAGCTTACCATATCTCTCCAAAGACGAAGAAGAGAAACATCCCTGCAGAGTCGGTGGAGAAAAGTCGGGCGAGATCCGTGATAGAAGAAGAGCGTCGTGATATTGGGCTGACGAAGATGTCGTATGCTTATCTTTTCAAGTACATTATCATCGGTGATACAGGTTGGTTTTGCTAGGGTTTGATGGTGCAGGGTTTTTGGTTTGTTTATATTAGATTAGTAAGATGTCGTTTGCGGTCTTTGTTTCATATCCATCGTGAGTAGCCGGCTTTACAGGCGTGTTGTGGCCTGGAGAGCCTCGGAAATATGTTTGGCATATTGGCACTTGGACTCGTCGTATTGTTAGGGTTCTATGAGGCGGAGTTGTTTATTCATCATCGTTTTGTGGTTCTGCTGCTGGCAGGGTTGTTGTTGGTTTAAATAATAGCGCTAGTTGATTATCCATGGCGGTTGGTTGGTTGTTTTGACATGCGTTTTTTCTTTCAAAAAAACAGGAGTGGGGAAATCATGTCTGCTCTTGCAGTTCACAGATAAGAGGTTTCAGCCTGTCCATGATCTGACTATTGGTGTGGAATTTGGGGCTCGTATGGTTACAATTGACAGTAAGCCGATCAAGCTTCAAATTTGGGACACCGTATGTACACTTTTCATGCCATATTCTTGAAAGCTGCCTTGTTCTCTGTTTGTGGAGTAGTGATCTTAAATATCTATTCAGGTTGACATGATTTGCACATGGAGAAGTTCTCAGTACTTATGAAGATATCTCTCAGGGAGCTCAGTACTCCACGATCTCTAGGTCCAGTTCTTGATCAAGAGAGTTCTTGATGGGCTGATCTGAATCTTGAATTGGCCATTACACTCCGAAAGCTCTGCTTGCTGACCAACACAAAGAACAAAAAGAAATGGCCAACAGAAATGGCTGTGTCTTCACACTACCTCCAGAGTTCTAACAGAATTCAGTATATTGTTTAAGGTCTGACATTCATGTATAACCACTGTCAGTAACCAATGAAGTCAGTTGGAATTTTACAGTATCTTCTCACTAATATGCATTCTGCTGCTGATGGTCACTGAATCTGCAAGAGGGTGTTGCTGTTGTTCATACCATGCCCTTTATATTCTGTTTTTTAGTTAGGCTTTTTCCTTTTCCTGCTGAATGTTTGTGGTGGTTTTCTTAAGGTTTGACTAGGAATTTCTCTAACCTTATTATCAGGTTATCTCATGATTTCTATTTAGGTGGAATCCAGTCCTAAATATTGTGAAGTTCTCAATGTGAAGATAATGTCTTGTTACTGAATTCTATTTCATCCTCCTTTCATCCTTCTCTCCTCACCAGTCCTTGTTCTGTCTTAGTTTGTGACTTCTCTGCTATGTCTCCGTTATGGTGTGCTCATGTCACTTCCCTCAAAGCAGGTGAGGATAGTATGATTGTCATCTGAAAGCATTTGATCTTAACCTGTTGTATGTGTGGGCTGATTAGGCTGGACAAGAGTCCTTTCGTTCTATCACCAGATCATACTACAGAGGAGCTGCAGGTGCACTACTGGTGTATGATATAACAAGGTATTCCCTTGAATCTCTATTTATGTGGAGGACACTTGTTTCTTTGATCTGTAGCATTAAGTTTGGTGGCCACAACATTGATCCACTTTCTTTGTGCCTTCTTGCTGATTTGTGTGTGGGAATGTGCAGGAGGGAGACATTCAATCATCTTGCAAGCTGGCTGGAGGATGCACGGCAACATGCCAATTCAAACATGACCATCATGCTTATTGGTAACAAATGTGATTTGGCTCATAGAAGAGCAGTGAGCACTGAAGAAGGTGAACAATTTGCCAAAGAGAATGGCTTAGTGTTCATGGAGACTTCAGCAAAGACAGCTCATAATGTTGAAGATGTAAGTATATTTTGTCTTTGAGACTATGATTCTAGTAGATCCATTTAAAAAATTCCTTGGCCATGTCTTTCCACCAATGATTGAAGGATCACATATGTATTTTGAAATTGATGAAATTTGTATTCATGTATCTCAGTACATGCAAGTCTTCAAGTTGGAAGGACTTGTTCCATTTTTGCTCACATAAATTTGTTTCTTTTATGTGCATATGGGGACTTGTGACTGATAGTTGTTCACATGTATGTTTCAGGCCTTCATCAACACTGCAGCAAAAATATATCAGAAGATTGAAGAGGGCATATTTGATGTGTCTAATGAAGTAAGGGTGCCTCACTGCAAGCTGGCTCTGGTTAACCATGCATTTCATCTGATAAGTAACCCCAAGTAAATACAGTGGTGAATGTACTGTCATCAAAGAATATTCCTTGTTGCACACTGTCTCTATTATGTGATAGTCATAATTACTAATGATGCAGCTGAAGTTTACTTGGTTTGGCTCGGTTTTGGGTTTGAACTTTATTAGGATGAGATTGATAGATGTGCAGCATTATAGAGCTTGCATAAGATTCTTTCTTTGTGTTGCTGAATCCTGACATTGAGGTGCCATACCTGTCACTGAAATTGTCATGCAGTTCTGATTGAGTATTGGAGTTATAGCAAGTGGTTTTGTGTATTTCATGAACAGTTACATGGATACCGAGACTATTTACGAACCTGAGGGGTTGGCATGGGGTGAAGGTCATTTTTAGTTGGAGTCAAGTGGGTGTTAACAAAAATCGGTGTTTGACAAATATTGTGGTGGATGGCAGTCATATGGCATCAAAGTTGGGTATGGCGGTGGTGCTGGCACAGCTGCAGGTGGCGGACGGGGGGACACTGCAATCCAACGAGGTGGGTGCTGTAGTTGATCTGACCTGCAGTAAGGAAGCAGATTGTCAACTTATATAAATTTATCATGAATGGAAAACTGTTGTCGATGGGTGGGATTTTAGAAAAGAATGTTGGGTTCAGATATAATGCCAGCTATGAAGCAATGTGAGGCCTGGGGTGGGCTGCTGTACCATGATTAATTGTAGCCTAAAGAGCTGTTGTAGATTTGTATCAGCTCTAGTTCAGGGTTTGTCAAGGTAAGGTGTGTATTTCGTATCTTATATAGGTCATAGTGTTCATTCCTTTTCACACATTCATGAATCTGTCCAGGTATGTAGATTCCTTATAGAATAGTTGGAGCTCTGTATTGCTGATGATAATGCATCATGTCCAATCCTATATTTTCAAAACTCTTCATGCTTGACTTTTCTTAAGTACCTTATAACCCTATTATTGGTCACCTCTCCATTCTGTTTTGAGCAGATTTGAATCATAATTTCGGAGATGTTTCTTCCACTGATTTAAATAGATATTCAGCATTCAGGTAGTGACCAGCTGGGTTGCTCAAGATCTATGTCAGGGTGCAGAAAGGCCTCTCCAGCTACCTCTTTATCACTGCTTCTTTTGGGTCTCTCTTGGAAACTGCCATCCAAATAAGGTTATTCTTATTTTGTGATGTGCATTTTTTGGCTTCAGTTGGCTCTTGATTTGGTTTGATTTTCTGCCTTTTTTCCAATTCTATGGTTGTCATTCCATGGTTATAGTTAAATTGCACCCTTGAGGTTCAGAACGTTCTTAGTCAAGTTGTGTGATTTTGTTTAGTGTTATTCTCAAATCTTCCCAACCATGTAGGACATTTTTGTGGCATCTAAGGTTCTCTTGTGTTTCTTCGGTTGCCTAGCTGTAGCTCTGTGAGTGAGTCATTTTATCGCAAGCCCAACTATAAAATTGGAGAGTTGTCAGTCCTTTTCGAAGGGCTCCATGTTCTTTTGCCTCTATGTTCTTCTGTCTTTTCCAAGTTCATTTCTTCTTCTTTAATGTGAACCTGCCAAACTTGAGGCGATAAAGTGAAACAAGGAGGGGAAAAAGTATAAATGAAGGACAGAGGTTCTAGTTACTATCTAAATCCCAAATAATAGCTGATGAACACCAAACTAAAGATCATGTTGTTCATCTATCAATAGTAAGTAGCAGACCAGAATATGAATGGGAGAAGGATTTGCAAGGGGTAGAAGTACAGAGTTAGCCAGCCCCATTGTGACTGCCCCAAGTAGGATGGGGGATGCAATGCATATTTTTTAACATGATTCAAAAAGATGGGGGCCACTTGTATCTTTTGACATGTGATTGAAACTCCTTGTCTAAGGAAAGTGATTTGGATTGAAAGGGAAAGATCTGAAGTCCAGAACTTTCATCCCCCATGTGGTGTGTGGTTTTCCAAGTTTCAATGGGCCTTTTAAGGAAAAGGTCAGTGTCCTAGATTACTTTAGGAAATTTGAGTGCCTTGTATAGGGCAACTTTCTGCTAGTGATCTTTTTGTAGCAACAATGAACTGCCTATAAGGCAATCATCCAGTGCAAATTGGGAGTTTCTTGATTTCATTTGGATCAAGATCACACACTTTCACTTGAGCCAACAAATATTTCTTAAATGTAGAGTTGGTGATAGCTTTCAATATCTTGAAGTTTCGATCCCTTAATATATATTCAAGCTCAGTTTGTAAATTTGCAAGAATGGATTCATCACTGTAACATGTATCTACTTAAAAAGGTTTGCACAAAACAAAAAGGTTCTTATGAAGGTGGTTGAGTACTCGTTGAGTATTTTGTACTTTGATTCCACTTTTTTGAAGTCTTGCAACATCATGAATAATTTGTTTAGTTTAGAACTTTTTAAGTTTCAATAAGGATTTAGAGAGTTATTCTCATTCAACCATGTGCTTTACCAATGATAGCAGTTATGTATGACAATTGTGGGCATGTTTCAATTAGTGACTTAACTGCATGTCTCTCCAGGTTATCCCAAATTCTGACTTTGGTTCAAAGTTCGTGATTTTATGATTTACTATTATTTTTCACAGGCCACTGCACTTGACAATCATTTTTATCATTCCAATTCTCTCTCTCTTTCTTTCTTTCTCTAGACACACACACACACATAAACTCTGACTTCACCACACAAATTGCACATTATTGGATTTTCTCTCACGCTGCATTGAGATTGAATTTTAAAATTCTTGAACAAGGAAATATATGACAAGAAGTTGGGCAAGCCAACAACATGAACATCACACCCACAACATAGTTCCATTAGATTGGTTAATGTGGTAGAATGAAGTCTAATTATATGGAGCCAATACTCAGAATCGCACACAAAAATTGAAGACATTCATTGAACAATGTCAAAACCAAGGAATTTGCATTAAGAAGTTCAGAGTCAATAATGTGTGAGAACCATGTACTATGTCAGCTTGAGCACTCACCAAGCATCGCTTCTCTTTCTGGCTGCCCATGAATCTGGAGGTGAGCCACCAGCCAAAATGGGATGGCAGAAATGACCACCCAGCCCCTTCCATTATGTAAAGTAGAATAGTTGCACTACATTTCTGGAGTGTGTGTGTGTGTGTGTGGAATCGATTTCTGATCGGCAGAATCAGTCATTTCCCTGCTGATTCTAGTGACAGAATTAGTTGGTCCTGCTGATTCTGTTGGCAGAATTAGTTGCACCTGCTGATTTTAGTGGCAGAATCAGCCAGAGTCCGATTCAGCCATGTATACAAACAACCTGAATTTGCTGAAAGAATAGACACCTTGGACTAAGTTTTAGATACCTACTTTTGCTTTTGATAGCTGTCTAATACACATGCGTTTGATATAATAATAGCCATAATTATTGGTAGAATTGGAGCTTCAAACCTGCTTCAACATCTTTTAGCGTGTAATTAATTAATTTGCATGGTAAGATGTTTAACTGCATGGGAGAGAGCTGCTGGTGCAGTCCAAACCAGGTGGCACTATCCATCCACATTCATGAACGGCATATAAGGGCCCCGGGGTCCATATTTATGCTCAATGGACGGCGCGATTTGAGAGCGAAGGAGGAGTCGTCGTCGCTGCGTAGAAAGAAATCAATAGAAATTCGAAGCGCAGTGACTGTTTGTTTATTTAGCTACAGGACAGAAGAACAGTATTACCCATTGAGCGCCTGTTTGGTTGTTGCTGTTGCAACTCGCTTTGTGCTCATGACTTTTGAAATCTGCTACGAAGGAGTCGTGCTGGCTTCGTGATTGGTATTTCCGAATGCTATCATTTCTTTCTCTCCATTCTCGCCACCGAGATTACACCCCGTTAATCATCAGCCTGCAGCAGCCAGCAGATGCAGTTACGTTGTGGCGCGGAAGTCATGGATCAAAGACGGACATGAAAGTTAGAAGATTTTCTTACACGAGGACCTATATTATATGTACATGGCATTTTGACTACCAGGAGTGCACCTTCCAGTGTTGCAGTTTTTGGCCGCTTCGTCTTCGTTAGGTTTTGAGGAAGTTTATCGGGCCTCCAGGACGATGTACCGACACAGTCTGTTCCTCGGTATGCGATATTCATTTTCACTACAAGCTAGCTGCAGGTTGAGGAACAGTTTGCCGTAGAGATTTGTGTTGAAGCTGGTCTGAAGGCTGAGACAGACTATAGTACTGCGATTTGGATCCTATAATAGATCATGCCCTCGGGATCGATCATGCAGGAAACTGTCATAGCAACACCCGTTGTGATTATAAAGCCACTAGTAATTTATATCCTGCATTTTGATTGCTGCGGGAATGATCATGATCAACACCTGTGCAACAAAATAGGGTGCTAGTGAGTTCTAGACCTGAACAAAATGTAATACATTTCAGGGCCTGCAGGAATAGCTCTTTAGATATTCGATCCATGAGATGAATTTTTCTGCATTAAGAGCAGCTCTGCTCTACCCATACTTGGCATTTGACCCTGCAACAACAGTTGTTTCTCCCATTCAAGATTACTTATTATTGATGCCAGGCTCCACCCATGAACATGAACCTGAGACAGTAAAAGGTCAGAACCTACTAATAACAAACCACCTGAACCAATCAATACATCTGACCAATGAAGATCAGGTATTAGAGTCTGCTGTGGCTTTTGCCAGCCTGCACATATTGTTGAGAAAAAAATCTGATCCACGACCATTTTGTTGAGTATGTTGGGGAATTTTCTTTTTGATCATCATCCAAAACATGTTGTGCAGTGTGTTAGTAGAGATGCTCTAGCATCAGTAGTTGTGTAATAGATATTAGAGCTGTTTTGAGCTTCTTGACAATGAGAGCAGTGAATGTGCACCTGGAGAGGCCTGGAGAGGATGTTTACCAGATTACTGATTCATTGGACGTCATATTTCAATGCTCAGAATCTATCACTGTCGCGCAAGTGCAGGTTTGCATTACATTTTGTCATATCGGCTTGCAATGTAGTTTGATGTGTGCTATGGAAAATTGGGGTTAACTGATGGATGATCTTTAACAGTTTTTCTATTTGATATCTGCATGTATGAACAGTCTCATTGCACCATGATTGAGCTTTTGCTAGCAGGCTCATTGACAGGTCAAAACAATTAGTCATATCTAGGTTGCAAGCAAAATGTGGGTAGTGAAAGATCTTGTAATGAAAGATCTCTGCAATTCCATCCTTCAAATAGTTCACTCCCACCAGATTTCTTTCCCCCTGCTTATCTAGTGATTATACCTATATGACATGATAAGCCACAACAGCTTTATCAACCAACTGCAATTGCTACCGCATGGGGAACCTTAGCATGCAGATATGTTCTCAATACCAAAGTGATTAATCAACATGCATGTACACTGATGAAATACCCAAGTAATGTATTTAGGTCTCAGATGATGTGTAGATACAAATTACTGCAAGCTAGTGTTTGTGTAGTTGTTTAACAAAAAAGCTACTAATTTCCAAAATTACAAGCTCATCAAATTCTGAAACAAAATGATCACAAATTTTTAAATGCCACAGATATGGGAGAACTGTACACTTGGAGCAAGATGACAATGATGGGCGGCATTGACTCCCAAGCCTCTGTAGAAGTACACTGAGAGCAAACCATGCTGTCAGCAACAGAGTAACAGCAACAAGTCAACAATAATGACAAGACCCATGCTTGTCAAACAGGGTTTTGCTTCTTTTCTCTTGTAGCTGATTACAAACTGATCGCATGTACCTATTCACATGCCTACTTCCAGAAGCATGATCTAACAAACAATTGATCTGCATTAAGGATCCATGCTGCTCCCCAGAAAGAGAGCTGCTGGCATGTGAGACAAATGAACCTGGGAACCCTGCTTAGTGATTAATGCCTAGCATGTTGCCATGATAGGGAAACTGACCATTGTTCCCATATCAACCTCACCCGTACAAGGTTCCATCTGTGTAGCTACGCAGCATGCCAGAAGGCTCCTCTCTATCATGGACATGAGGATCTGCAAGGAGTGGGACCCATTACATCATTCTACTGTAGGTAACCCCTAACTTTCCAGAACAGCTTACATTCTCAGTATTGAAACCCTCATCTAGTTCTCCTTTCTTGTGCCATTCACCTTGACCAAAAATGCACCAGCTTTGAACCAAAGCCCATGACCTGAATGTGAGAATCCCTTGTCACCTCTTCCGCCGTTTTAGTTCAGGCTGCACATAGACCAGAAGACAGATTAAAGCCAATAAAGACTCCTGAATTACACAGCTCTAAAAGGACAGACCATGCCTCTCAGATTTTCCTTTGCAAAGGAAAATCAAGCCTTTGTACAAGACCTGAATGAGTTCCTCAAAACAACATGCAGAGCTCACTTAGCACTGGATGTAACTACAGCCAACCATCATAAAATGTGATGCAGATGATGACAACCAATTCAATGTGTTAGGTTGACTTGATTTCAAAGATTGTTAGGATAATGCCAGGTCTTAACAGAATGGTTCCAATGCCTTTTTCCTGGTCAACTTGAGAATAGCAATCAGAAGTCAGTAATTGCTCAAGAGGGGTGGAAACTGGAAACTGCAGCCAGAGACATATAACTCTAGGAAAATATCATGCATTGATTACCTTCATGTCTGGTGTCTTATGTGACGGTCCACTTGCCCTTTTGTGGTTCTCTGGGGCACAATTAGCACAGGTGTATTTATCCATATTTGTCACCTGCTCAGGTGTCAAGTCCACACAGTAGCTATGAAACCTGCAAAATTTTCAACAGAACTCAGATGATTCATCACTTCAAATTCCCTGCCAGCATTTTTTCTGCAACCCCTGGACTCTTCTTCACATTGTGACCCTCTTTCTTGCACATTATCTTTCCTGGTCAATTAAAGCAAACTGAAACCAGGAGGAAATTTCTTCCATTGTACCATGGTTGATAATCTACTAATTAACCTATCTATGAGATTCCAGAGAAAAATCCACTATCGCTCTTGACTACTGAGAACTTCTTCATATCCACAATTGTCAAACTGAATAAAATTGAGAGTTGATCTGCCCAGAAGGTTATAGTGATTTCAGATAGCATAACATATCAGCAAGTTATGAAAAAGAGGAAACCAAAAAACAGAGATAACAAAAACTGAGGAGAGACAGTGACGATTATACACATCTTCAGAAACCTTCAACAACAGCACGTGTGGTATTCACCTACATAAAAACCCCCATGGCTTTCATCAGCTCCTGGCAATGGGTGGAAATCAATGTCAAACATTAAAGAACATACAGAGTGGCACTGATAGGAAAACTTGGCCACAAAATTGTCTAGCTCAAGAAACCCTAAAAGGAAGGGAGAAGACACAGAAACAAAAGAACGAGACACAAATACACAGGAAACCAAAAGGGCTTTTTGCAGCTACAAAGTTGTAAGAAGCTATAAAGATGACTATTGACTACTCCAAATTGGGAGTGTCTGAGATATTTGGAATCCAGACATGAGGCATACACATCATGTTAATGCCTGCATAAGAACCCTTATAAAAAATGCTAATTCTTAATCCCTTGAAATTTTGGGACATTGCTGAATCCAAAAAATTTGAACTTATAAGATGACCCCAAAATCAAACTCAAAAGAGATGAGGATGAAGTTAGCTAAAAAGACTGCACAATTGCTACCCATTAGGATAGCCATCAACTGCTCGAAAACTTTACTTACAAACTGAAGCTTTTGTTCCCTAGTAGCTATAGAGGCCCTGTAGACCTAATCTCATCCTTGCTAGCAGCTTGATACAACTCTAAACATCAGATTCCAACAAATTTGGCTACATCTAAATGGCTTTAAAGAAAATTTATCCCATTGAAAACTGAAGCGACCTTATGCATCTTTACAAACAAACACAGAGTTATCACCAAATTTTACCCATATGGGTAACAACAAAGAAAAGTGGAATATCTTAAGGGCTCTAGAATTAACACAAGAGAAAGAAACGGATGAGGAAGTAATACGCTGGCTAAGGGGCAAATATTAAATCGTCAACTTGACAAAGTCAATGACTTTGGAACATTCACTCAAGAGTGCATGCACCCATAGGATCCCATCTTGGCTAATAACAATTTTGCTGAAATTCCAAGACCAAAGCGAGGATTAATAGAACAATGTAAATTGGAAAAAGACCAATCAATACTCAAAAAATCTGGACTTCCAAGAGGCTCACACCCTGTGCAATATCTCTATAATCAAAAGAAATATCAAACTAAAGATTTCCATGCTACTAGGGGGTGAGAACAACATATTCTAAGGATCAAAGGAAGACACTTCATGGCAGAAGGAGCTTCAGAATAGAACAAAGTCCGACATTATACATGACATAAAACAAACACTGGGATACTGAGATCTCTACCAAGAACTGAGATTATATGTACAACCATTGCCAAGAGGACTCAAGATATTGATAAGCTAAGTGTGGCCAATAGAATACTTAACTTGAGAGGAGGAAACTCACTTAAAGTAAAATCCCACCAGGATGACTACACAGAAGGGCAGTCAGGGTTCACTGAGAAACTGCAGGAAACTCAATCTTACATGGCAACAGTAACCAGGGACCCCTTGATGCCAAACACAATGAATCGACCCAACAATAGCCAAACTGATAGTGTAACTTGAAGAATTCCAAGTAGCTGCTGCAATGTGTTCCTGTGACAAATTGAATAGGTGGGGCAAAGGATAGATGAGCCTACCAGTCTTTGCAAGATTCGCATTGCACCATAAGGTCATCAGGATTATAGGGCATTTCACATTTACAATATCTGCACACATGCCAACACTTGAATTAAAATCTGCAACAAAGATCTGAACAGAAGGTTGTCCCAAGCCATCTGATTAGGGCAACACAGGCTGTCTGACTTGAGCCAACCTACAATATGAGGTCAAAGAGCTGGAATCAATGAAACTTTCAGATTCAACAGGCCTGGCAAAGAGACAATGTCTCTGACCCCCCCACCCCCTCCTCATTTCCCAGAACCAGACTTAGACTCAGATGACCCAGGTCAACAATATCCAGGGATGGGATGGCACAAGGTTGCCAGTCCATGCAGAAATTGTTCATAACCAATGGAAGAGAGCTGGACTTCTAGGAGCTGCCAATGGTCTGTCAGGCTCAAGTTATCACTTAGCTGACCCTGTAGCACATCAAATTCATTTCCCAGAACACTCCTTGTAACTATGTAATATTTGCTTTAGATAAGAGGTTCTCCTGAGGAAGCAATATTTTTCAGTAGGCTCATGCAGGAGATTTGCATGACAAAGTGATATCCTTGAAACCAAATCAACAGAAGAGCTCACAGGCATACCACAAAGATATGCCAGGAGACAAATTTTGCAGCCCAGAAGAGTCTTGTGAATTCAAAGTTTAGGTAAGGATATCAAACACCACACATCCAACACAAGTTTGCTAGTCTGTAGAGCTCTACTCTACTCTCTGCAGTTTTTCTTCCAGTTAACATGATGTACAATGCAACCTCATTATGAACCCTAAGGAAGCAATAGAAACAAGGGTACAACTACACTACAATTGGGGTAGAAAAGAGGTGCATCTATGGCTGTTTGATTCTCCTGGGGGACTGTGACATCACATGGGAATACCTGACTTCAAGGAAGTAATTTCCAGGCTTGTAAGCTGATTAAGCTGTAAAGATATCAACTGTTCTGAAAGGTTTTCATATTGCAGTTAAGCTAAACAGACCAAGCTTCCTGTAACTTCTATATAGTAACAAATTTTCAATATGATAGAACGTGGAGATGATTACTGCTTGTTTGAATTCTTGCAATGAGACCTTGCTATGGCCCTCTATGGTTCACAGAATTTTTGGCAACCTGGTGTACGTCTTGTATGCTACAAGTCAAGCTCTAGTGGCCACCAGATGATTGTTTCTCTTGGCATTGAACTAGTTGTTCACCAGGTGAAGGTTTAGTACTGTCTTCAACTTCTCAGGAAAGAAACTAACAAAGTAATAGTTTGCAAAGTATTCAATACTTTGCCGTTCACTATGTTCCAAAGAAATTCTGAAGTTTGGCCAAGACATCCCTTCATATACTTGTGGCCAGCCAAAAAAACGAGGACAGAAGCATGCTTACACAGCCACTCGATCAGGAGTGAAGCCACCAGTTGCTGCCTTGTACTCGAAGCGGCAGAAATAGTCATCAGATCCAACACTGTCAAGTTTAGTATAGTTCTTGAAAGTGTGGACAATGCATTTGCCTTCAATGGTATCGGCACTCTGGATATCGTAATGGTCGGACAGAAAGAGCTCCTTGACCCCATGAAACTGCCTCCGACCTCCCAAGGACTCTTCGGGACGATAATACCATCGAACTCGCACCTTCACGTTGCTCCTGCTGTCCGCCTCAATTTTCTCTATCTTGGCTACATATGGAGGCTTATCTGCCTCTTGGCTGCGCATCAAAACCGTATCTCCCACTGCACCCCCACCGATCTCGCCCTTCACAACTTTGCTGCGTAGTAGTACATCATTAACACGTCCAACGAAGACGGCGGGCTTGGGACGAAGACAAAACAATAAAGAAGAGCAGCAGAAGTGATGATCCCCACTTTGAGAGGACATACCTTTTACCACTTTATGCGTTCCTTTTATCGTGTAGGAGTCGAGTGCTTTCTTTGCCGCCTTCGCTTTCGCCATGGTCTATAACCAACCCCACGACAAAAAAGCACGAAACTACAGAACACAAGCAAGCAAGAAAGCAGCCGCGACGACGTCTAAATACACTATTTCCGTGCGCTGAAACCCTCGCGCGCACACACAAACGGTCACAAGCTAGAGCTATCCTCCCACCTACTTGAAAGCCATAATCTCACACATACCCTCTCTCTCTCTCTCTCTATACCACCACCGATGCAACCTCACCTCCTATCGCAATGCCGTACAACAATAGCCCACCCTAGCAACAGAAGTCTCCTCCCTTTACTCCGGCCGTTTCCCAACTCCCCCTTTCATTCACCATCATCACCTTCTACTAACAACACATCCAGAAACAGTTCACGAAAATCCTACCAAAACCCACATCTTGCTTGCACCCTTTCACATATCCACAAGGGGAAAGCACAATATTGCGCGACTAATGATGAGCATAGAGTCTTCTGATATCTCCTCCACTTAATATTTACCAACCTAGCTTCCTCTCTCTCTCTCTCTCTCGCTCTCTCGTCTACTCGGAGGAGTATATATCAAGCCCTCACGGTTTTGCGGATCGAGTTGCACATAATACACAAACACACACATATATGATGCACACATCAGCTTACAGAATTTCAGATGCGGGAATATAACAAGCTACTACGAATGTTGGAGACAAATCGGTGGTGGTGTGTTATGTTTGATTGCCACCATGCCCCCAAACGGACAAGCACACATGGTCGGTCGCTTGCTCTCTCTCTCTCTCTCTCTCTCTCCCTTCGAGAGATGTCCCAAGGCACAGACGCTCTCACGCTCTCTCTCTCACTCTCGAGCACACAGAGAGACAAGATGCTCGCCCTACCGTTCTCCTTTTTAATGTATTCTCGGTGTGTACATTTTCATCTGGGGCTGCTTCGGAGTCGCTTGGCCTCGAATCCAAATATTTTGTTACTGTGCTATTGAGGGCATACGTTAAAATAATAATAATAATAATAATAATATAAAACGGGTATCCCAGCTTATTTTCAACTGTTGAAAGTAATTTGGCAATTTCAAGTCTTTTTTTTGGCGAAAAAAATATTTATATATAAACTTTTTTTTCTGCTTGCTGTTGAAAGTAATTTGTGAACCTCAAGTCTTGTTTTGGGAGGAGGGGAGAAGGGGGGAGGGAATTTTTGCAATTTTTTCAAGCTGAAAAATATGATTTTGACGAATACAAATGAATTCTGTATTAAAAAAAAAACCAGAACCTTAAGTCACCAGATTTAGAATTTTTTTAAAAAAGAAAAAATTCACCTTTAGATTTCTCTAGATTGCAGGAGTTAGACAAAATATAAAAGGATTGTTAAACTCCTCTACCTACTACTACTTTTTCATATCTGATCTATGGTCAAATTTTGGCTAAATCTTCTTGTGGACAATTGCCAGTTTGGCTACAATACAAAATTGGAAAAATAGAATCTATTTTAATTTTAATTTTAAATTTTAAAATTGTTTTTCATTGAAAAAAAACCCTGTCTCTAGAACGTGCTAAACATTTATGGGCTAATTTTAAAAAACTTTTTTTTCATTCTAGAAAAAAAATAGGGAACTAGGGAATAGGGGGCTGCTTGTCTCGAATTGAAGATGGTATGGCTGGTGTGGTGAGAATTAATTAATTTTATGGCGTCCCAATAGGGTCGGTGTCTTGAGGAGTATGGCATGGAAGGTTCTTGGGCGGGGGGGGGGTTGGGGGACGTTGTGGGGGGCAGGGGTTTGTAAGGTACCTCGTCGGCCTTTATTGTGCCCCCTGGGGTTCATTCTGCCTCCTAGTGAGGCTGACTAAGGTGAGGTCACTAGGTCATATATCTAAGGCCCACTTTACACAAGGAGTCATGACCAATGTTCAACTCAAATCAAGCATTCCTATTGGTGCAAAACTTGAAATCAGCCCCAAGGGCTTTTACTTTACACTAGTAGTCACAAGGCCGAAATAGAAAAAAAAAAATCTTTTCAATCTGCCCCCTCAAGTTACTAATAAATGCTGAACTTTACGGCCTTATATTGGCCCCAAGGCTGGAAACTCGATGGACACGATCGACTTTCGGAAGCCAATTTTTTTGCAACTATTGGGGCCAATGTTCCAGCGTTTATTAATATCCTGATGTCAATGTTCTAGCAATTTATTAATAACTCGGGACCAAACAACAAGCCCCAAAATGCTCAAAGGTGGCCCCAAGTTTTTTCAGCCCCAACTCCTAGTGTAAAGTGGGCAGGCCTTAAGGATGAAATTATAGGTGGCAAATTGCGCCCTCAGTCCGGGTGTATTCTTCCCTGACATTAAGGTTTGTGGTAATAAAGGGACATTCACACTTGATGCTAAGTCCGTGTTAAATGAAAATCGAGGTGGCATCCAAGGTGGCACCCAATGTTAAATGTGTGATAGCTTAATTTTAAGTGAGTGTAAACGGAAGAAAAAAAAATGTTCATGGTAAGTTAGGTGTAAGTCCTAAATGACTAGCATGGTGTTAGGGGCCTCAACACTAGAGTCCCTAACACCATGTGTAAATGCACCTTAAGTCGTCCATATAGTGGGGAGGTCGTAAAAAATGGGTCATTTTTCCCTGGTTCCCAATATGTTCCAACTGTGTTCCCTTTCAAGTTCCCAATATGTTCCCCAAGTTCCCAATGCCCATCCCTTGCATTTTTCCCAGTTCTACTTTCCCTTGGGAAATGATGTCATTTAACCGGCTGAACTTTTTTTAAAGTGCAGTAAAACGCAAGTTTTTTGGAAGATGGAATTATTTTGGAATTTGGGTTTCTCTCAAAATTTCCATGTTTGTCGAAAAATTAATTAATTAATTAATTAATTTTTAATTTATCATTTTGACAAATCAAATATTCTCGTAGATTCAATAATTCCCTTCACACAAAATTATAAATTATAAAAAATTTGAATTATTTTTTTCCTGAGAATTCCAATTTTCCGGAAAAATAATAGTGTTGAACCTGCCAACGTAGTAAGTACCTAGTAGGGGAGCATGTCCTGTGTTATTTTTGTTTTGGTTTTTTTGGTTTTTTTTTAAAAAAATTATAAAATAAATTTGGTGTATTTTAATGGCCTTAGAGAGAGGGCATTATTGAAATAAGAACCTCCTTGACTCCACTTCGGGAGAGTTCATTATTTTCCATAATGCCCCACTCCTCTCGGGGTGTTACCCGACACTAAATTAGTCATCATACGAGTTTCACCCCCAACAAGTTTGAAATGTGTGTTGCTGCTTCTACATTTGTTTTTCATGAAATCAAACGTTGTTGTCGGAATCAGATCTTTCAAATCTTGTGACATGACACCCAGTCTCACCAAATTGTACTCAATTTGGCTTCTCTTTTTTGATATACGTTTACACTAAGGGCAGTTTTTCGTCATTTACATAATCCTCAAAATAATGAAATGAAATGAAATTTGTAAAACAAAAAATGAAGTTGACATGTTGAAAACCATCATAATTATCATATGCTATTATTACACTCTGAATAATTTCACTACTCATTTGAAAAATATCATAATAGACTATATATATATATATATATATATATATATATAATTAGAAAAATTTAAATGAATTCATTTTTCTATACATTAAAATAAACTTTATTTATTTATTTATTTATATTAAAAAATTTATTGGTTTTGTCAATGTGGAAACTGACCCTAGGTTATCATATCCCAATTGGGTAGGAAACGGAGATTTGAGGGTCGAACCAGGCCCACATATAAGGTGACTTTATGAATAACTTCAATATCTGCATTGTTTGTTTGTTTTTTTTTTTTTTTTTTTTTGGGTTTGGGAGATTTTCAGCTGGTTTCAATTAGTTTGAATAGAAGCTAATTTTTGGAGATTAGCAAGAGCAAAATGAATTTCATTTTCTTCATCAAGTTTGGTTTCATCTGCCCAAAATTGCTTTGGATGTTGTTAGGAAAAATAGAAGAATTTTTGCCATGCCCAGCAATTAATTCAGCTCAAAACTGATAAAACAAGGGGTTTGTCACTCTGTGTGGCCTTTGCCATTTACATTTAAAGTATCTCAAGGCAAAAGAAGAATTATGGAAATTCAAATATTTCACAGTGCAAAAATATAATCTTCAAAAAAATCCTCTAATAGAAGAAACCAAAATCCTTCAAGATATTATTATAAACTCTATAATAACTAATCTCAAGTTTCAACACAAGCAAAAATTTCATTTTTCCAAAATCCTCATATAAAAATAGACCTATTATTATTACCTAGGCGCCAAAAAAATGAATACCCATCCCTATTTTTTAAAAATGTAAGGGATGATGGCACATTGTAAAACAAAGCTTTGCATGAAAAGTCCCACTTCATCAATGGGCCAAACAAGGGTTTAGGGTTTAGGTTTAGGTTTGAGGAATACATACGTTGGCAAGCAATAATCAATAATCACTATTATCATGCAACTTATGTACATATCATGTACCGAACTCACGTATCACTTACCGTTTTGTATGGTGTGTTCCCCCATATTTTTCAACCCTCTTGTGGAATTGTGATTGTGAATTGCAAATTGGATGAAGATTATGCCCATCCTACCACCATTGGGATTGATTCAAAGGTCACCATTAGAACCTTTAGTAGCTAGAAGTAAGTTTTTTTTAAAATGAAGCATTTGCACATGACACATAAAACTTACATCCGTTTATTTCGTAAATTTACAATAATTTGGATATTGTACAAATTTCGTTTTTGATGAAGTATCATCCAAACCCTTTTAAATTATAGTATTGTTAAATGTTCAACATTTACTCTCTTAGCATATGTCATTTGCTTTTGCAAACTTCTTGTCCATTCATGAGATTGATTCAAATGCATTGTTATATTCTCATATATATTATTTGGAACTATGGTTTACATAATTTTGAGGAATTAATTTAACTAATTTTCAAGAAAAGTATCAATTGCATGAATGATCATTTTCATGATGTTCCATTTTTACCTTAATCTAATTGGTCAATCATTTACACTTTTCTTCTTTTTTTTGGACATATTTGCTTCAACCTTTGCATTGGGCAAATGTTACCAATTTCAACATAAATAAAAAACACATGGCAAAAACTTCTCAAGCTTTGGGCTTTCTTCTTAATTTTTCACTATTGGGTCCAAGTATTGATCGCTGGATTTATGGATGCATGGATGTTAAACAATTTGTGATTCCAAACCCTTACTATTTTTTTTAAGTGGCCTATGAGACTTGCTTGAATAGAATCTTACATAATAATTTTTCTAAAGACAAAGCTTAAGAAAGTGCTTTGCAATGCTCATGAGATATTTTGATGATTGTATTTGAAATCAACAACTTGAAATGTTAATTATTTGCTTATGTTGGTAAATATTGTAATTTTAGTGTTAAACCCTAAAGATAAACCATAGAAGATCACACAATTTTATAATGGCTATAGTATCAAATATCAAATGTTATGTATATGATTTACAAACTTTGGAATTGCCAACACTTTAAATTAAGTTTGTTTTGTTTCATATTAAAAGCAAGTTCATGTGTGCATGAGAGTCTCCTAAGAGTGATAGAGATTAGGACTCTAGAATTTCAACATGATATCAAAACTTTTAGTGAGAAATGAAATGGCATCTTATTTAGGATCATCATCCCTCATTTACATGATTTTGTTTATAGAAATTACAACTTGAAAATAGGTCTGATGATAATAATTATGATACTTGGAAAATTCGCATGTAATTTATTTTGATAGACAAAATTTTGTGAGGAATAGTTGATGAGTCATTTTTTAGACTTGCAATAATAGATAATATTTTTCAAGAGGGGAAAAATCAAGAGCTAATTTGTTGATGAGTGTAAAATACAGCCATTTACATTATGTAAGTTCTTTAAAAACATTTGAAGAAATTTAGGATCAAATTATATTTTCCAAACAAAGGATGTGCCATCCAAGGTTCTAGGTGCATGTTATGAAACAATTTTATGGTTTGAAGATGCTAGAAACTATTTCAACAAAACAGCATTTAAATGAGTTTAATTAGTTAAAAAGCCAATTGGTTACAACAAGGACACTAGTTGCTAATGGTGAAGTAGGAATATTGTTTCTTGGGACATTACTAGAATCATATAATGAATTGATGGTTTCTTTCTGAAGTGAAGCAAATAGGCTATGGCAAAGAGGTGAAATATGCAATTGTCCTGTGTCTTGATAGAAAAAAAAGTGATGTATCAAATTCACTCTCCAAGAAAAAGGTGACTGTACAGCAGTAGTGTTCACACTTTTAGTACAGAAATTTATCACTTGGAGGTTCAGAAGACTTTCCTTACATTTGAAAGCAATTCCACTAGCTTCCGAGACTTTTTATGACTGGTGATACAGCCTTGTTGGTTGAGAAGCTTGTGCACGCATTGACCCTCCTCTTCCACATCCAGATGCATTGTACCCAGCTTCTCCTCCTTCACCTCCAACATCTCCTCCAACAGGTGATGGCATCCTCTATCCTAATGACCAAATCCAATCTCCAATTAGTACAATTTAGCAAAATACAACACAAGGTTCAAGATAGGGAGTCTATGGTGGATGTAAAAGTACCTCCCAAGAGGATCATATGTGCCAGCAAGATTATTGCATACATCAAGTGTATCCAGATGGTCATCTCCAGATGTTTGTTCAAAAACATCCTTCGCTTCCTCAGACACAGCCACTGCTTGCTTAATGTCACCGAGCTCCACTAAAGATAGCCCTATTTGGTTCAAAATCATACAGTTGTCTTCCCTATTCCATCCTTCATTTTCCCAGCTGCACTTCTAAGGGCATCCGAAGCAAGCTCAAAGTCTTCCATCATCTAGTGGAGGATTCCTATTTGAGCTTCAATTCCAGACACTGCAATTTGTGAACCTGTGACTTCATCAGAAGCAAAAATTGTCAATTGTCTCTATTTTTCAGGAGTTGGCATAATCAGTCCCATTTCAATAACAAACAAAAATATTCATTCCAATGGACAACTGTATGATGTCACCTGGTGATTTGTCAAGGATGTTGAAAGCCTGTTGCAGGAGGAAAAGGGCAGTCTCTTATTCAATTCCTCAAGAATGGCAGCAGTGTCAGCCAGCCCATGAGCAACATCTCCAGGTGTATGTCCAGCTCCCTGTTTTCCATAGCTCCAGAGTGCAGCTTCACAATAAGATTTTGCCTCACCAGGTTTGTTAGTCTCAGGTGGAACTCTGCTAAGTTCACAAACACTGATGCAACAAGACTGTGATTGTCACCTTTCAAGTTCTTGAAGTCCATAAGGACCTTCTCGTAACAAAGAAGTGCTTCACCATCACAACCAAGTGCAAGCAAGCAATCTCCAATGCTTGAGTTTGTTGTTGCCACATCAACCTAGGTAGTACACACAAAGAGTGTTACACAAGCACATACAAATCAGTTTGACCATAAATCAAGAAACAAAAGCAGTCTCGCAAGAATTACACAACCTGTGAGTCAGGATCACATTTGATTCCAGGTGAAAGATCACAGTAACAAACTTGTTCAAAGAAGTAATCTCTGTGGAGCCATCCTTGGATGTGAGCAACAAGTTTTACCTCCTTGGCATGTTTGACAAAGATGGAATTAGCATACACCAAACTGTCCAAAGCCTTGCCATGGTCTCCTTCTGCAGTATGGATGGTGACAAGAAGCTTGTGGTATTGATCTTCCTCCAATGATCCAGAGTCACAGTGGTTTGTATGGATCAGTAAAGCATGCCCACACATCTTCTTGGCATCTACAAACTCCATTGCCTGCAAGGTACCACCAATAATGATCCAGAACTGTTCAACATCTGTTTCAAGACAATTTGCTGGAGAACTTGTACAATGGAAGAAAACAGAAGCTAAAGGAAAAACAAGGAAGAAGAAGAAGAAGAACCAGAACAACAAGAACAAGAAGATGATGAGAAACAGAAACCTGTAAGTGTGCTTCTGCAATGTAGTTGCAAGTTTCTGCCACAAAGATCGAATACTCCAACAACTGATGTCTGGACTTGCAGCACACATGGTAGGATTGTCACACAGGTCCTTGTTTGCCTGCTAGATTCAAGGCATCACCAAGCTGCATATGGCCAGCAAAGATGGCCAAAGCATGCTGCTCCCCTTGATTCACATCAGGAATGGTGAGAGAGCGCTCAAGAACACTCACAGCATCTTCATACTGCCCAAGCTGGCAATGCAAAGCAGCCAGTACATGAAGACTGATGACCAGATTCAAACTGGAGGACTCTCCATCATCATGATGAGCTTCTTCGCCCTCGTAGTTATTTCACAGCACGGATGCAATACTCCAGTACTGTCACTGGGTTCTCTCCAGAGGCATGAGCTTTGGCAATCTTAATGAGTTAAGGACCCACATTGCTGTCTATGGCTGGTCCTTCATCCTTCATGTAAGCATCTAGAAATGCAATGGGGATTGACTTGTGAGTGCCAACTTCTGCACTACTGAGAGCAGCAAGACAGTGGTTGTTGGCGCTGCTGCTGTTGAGAGTGGAATCAGTTGCAATGTTGCTCTGTAAGATTCCCCCCTGCCTTTTCTTCTTTACCAAACTGTCTTTCAATGCAGCTGGGGTTTGGAGAGTAGTCCTTTGATCGTAATCTTCTTAATCGTTTGGAGCTTTGAACCCGGCGTGGGGAAGCAATTTTCTTCTCAGCATAAGTCTTTGAGCACATACCTCTTGCAACAGCCAATGATATACCATGATCATCATCATGGGATTGTTCTTGTTCTTCTCAAGTCCCAGCCTCAATTCCTCGACTTTGTAATTCACCATTCTTCCATTCTGAAACACCACCACGATGTTGTTGTCAAGACTACAAGCCTTGTCATGATGAGCTTGTCCAATTTTGCCATCTATGTCCTGTCAGAGAAAATCTTGAGTACTTTGGACCCCATGGGCTTTGTCTTCTTCTCACGGGACATCGACAAAGATTTCTTGGGCAAATCTTTTGGTAGCAAAAATCTTGGAGAGATCTTGGAAGGCGATTTCTTGAACGATCTCCATGGTGACTTCTTTGCTACTACTGTTGTAGTTTTGGTATGAACTTCTGCAACCTGTACTTGATCGGTGGTGGTGGTGTACTGCCAATGTCTGCTGCCAGCAGACAAGACAAGAAAGATGAAGGTTTGCACTGAGTCTCAGATGGCCACAGAGTTGGCCCCCGCATCCAACTCCACATCTGGCATTGCCTCAAAACTCGTGGACAAGTGGGGAGGCATTTGGACCCAAAATACTCACAATCCACCTGAGAGAGAGAGAGAGAGAGAACGAGAGAGCGAGAGAGAAGATCCATCAACCTGATCTTGCAAGAAGGAAACCAATGAAACAAAAAACAAAACCCCAAATGGCACTAAAAAATTTGCAAATGCTGCAAGATCACAGGTTGTAAGAGAGCTCTAAACTTCTTCTTCACCAAAGACTCAAAAAAATTATTTTTCCAACAACCTTGATAGCAGCAACACTGAAGCAAAACTAAGAAACGAAGAAAAAAGACAAGAATTGGAATTGTTGATCAGGCTGTTTGTGAAAGAAAGGAGGAGAAAGAACAGAAATTGCTGAATTTTAGATCTTCAGCAGTTTGGGAAAAACAGGGAGGACAAAGAATTGGTTTATGCAGAATTTTGATCAGCAGTTCGAGAAGGAAAAAAGAACAGACATGGTTTTTGATCAGCAGCAATTTGTGCAAGAAGCTAAGAATGTAGTAGGCATGGCTGGGAAGAGAGAGAGAGAGAGATAGAGAGAGAACAAGCAAATGATGAGAAGAACTAGGGGTGTGTCAGTGCTCCTCAGAGAGATTCAATGATTGTGTAGGAAGACCTTCAACAATGACAGAGCATATATATCCTTACAACTAAGCAGAGATGGGCATTGGAAATATTTTATATGGCTGCTGCCTTGGCTAGTTTGCTCACCCTCTCAAACTTCAAACAAAAAGGAATTATAAGCTGAAGAAAAGGAATAGTTCCTAACTCTTTTTACTTCTTCAATTGGGTATCATTCATTTGGCTTATTTGGATCTCCAGGAGTAAATGAAAAAGGTTCTCTAAATCCATTAGAAAAAAACTTAGCAATAGATTACAAAGTGCATCCTCTCTTTAGTGTTGTACACTTGCAACATCTTCCATGTTCTCAAAGTGTTTGTTTCTTTTTCATACTAACTTAAAGTTTGGCAGGATTTCATTGTCTATAGATTGTTCCAAATTTGAGAGTTTGCTACCAAAAAGCAAAACAACAGAAACAAAAAGGGAGCATGAAAGCGGGAGGAAGTTTTGAACTTTTTTTCCCACTTGTGTATCAGCAGAACAGCAGTGTCAGTAGGTTCCAAATTTCAGATCTTGGTTGCTACCAAAAAGGGAATCAGCAAAAAAGGAAGTGATGGTAGTACAGTTCTTCCCTGACTAGGTACTAGAGAGGTCAAGAAAGCAATGCACCAATACTGTCATTGCTGTTGTTGATAGATGGCACATGATGCAACAATCATAGCATTTGTGGGGCCTCTCAAATGCAAATTTGCAATTTGTAAAATGAACTTCCAAGACCTTTAATAACGTGCACACTCAACTCCATGGATTTTCCTGGAATCCTTGAACCTAATCTCAACAGCACACAAGTGAATGCATACAGGCTTCCACTACAACGCAAGCTAACCTCATTGTAACCACTATTGTGTCATGGTTTCTTTTAAGCAATTACATGCAAAGCAAAGAAATTTCTGACCTTTGCTTTTCCTCCATCAATTACCCACCAATATGTATCATTGGCCTGTTTTGGGTGCGTGCCAATTCAAACATGCCTGCATGGGATGGTTTCTTTCTCTTCACCTGTCCACAACATTACTTCAACAAATGAGTCATCATAAAAATGAAATTCCTTATCTCAATACCCATCCTAAGTCTGTAAGAAACCACATAAAGACACAGTCAGCTCTTCAGGAAAATGTACTAATGCGAAACATGAGAGAGAACCCACCCTCAGATTACTCTCACCCTGACATTTCACGAATCATTCCCTCATCATGGAATAGTAGTACACATTCTCTACTCAATAATGCAGATGTTCAAGATGATTGAAACTGCATTGTGCAGACAGGTAGGTAGGAGACACAGTACCGCATCACCAATGATCTCCTGGAGTCCAACATTATCTATACCACTACGGAGTGCATCACGCAAGCTAACCTGCATCACCCAGAAATACTTCTCATGAAAAACTGCCATAAATCTGTACCCAATGAACGGCTTGCACAATTTTTGCACAGTACTCAAGACCTGTCAAAAGACAAGGGACAGGAGTGAGAAGACCCTAGTACCTAAATACACTACCCCTCCTGTCTGGAGATGCAGCACACATCTTCACATGTCACATTATGCCACTGCAGTTGCAAATGTTTTAAAAATACCAGAAGCACATAATCTGGCATAAGGAAAAATCCTACTAACCTCAGCAGGCCCAAACAGGCAAACCTTGAGGTTTCCATCAGCCAAAAGTCGTAGTCGATTGCACCCTGCACAGAAATGCTGTGTCATGGATGTGATGAATGATACAGTGCCTTTGAAACCTGGCACCTGAAAATTCTTTGCAGTATCTGTGTGATGATCTTGTAATCGCCGCAGACCTGGGAACTGCTGTTTCTGTGAAACACAAACCAATGAGTCTGTGCCATGAGGTTATCCCTTCACAGTGATGATAAACCCACCCATGATAGACCCTTCTTACAGAAAATGCCAAAACTTTCAACAGCATGAAAAAAGTAAGAAGATTACATACCACAGCAGTCAGCATTTCAATGTATGAAACGAGCTTCTTGGAATTCCAAACATTCCCATCAAATGGCATGAACTCAATGAACCGCACATTGATGGGCTTGTCCTGTGTTAATCTCACAAAATTGCTAATCTCATCATCATTTAGACCCCGCATCACAACAGTATTCACCTGCAGACATATCCAAAGGAAAATGTCATATTCTGGAGTGTATTTTTACTTTGAAAGTTTTGAGCAGGCTAAAAAACACTGAACCAAATTACAAACCAAGTCCATTTATGATATCAGAACCTCCAGATTGAAAAAACATTAGAACAACATCATGTGCAGTTTTTTTCCAAGCAGTAGGAGCATCATCACCTTCACAGGAGAGAAACCTAAGTCCAATGCAGCTTCGATGGACTGCAGAACCTTATTATGTCCCTTGCGCCTTGTCAGGAACTCAAATTTGGCAGGAACCAATGTATCCAAGCTGATATTCAGTTGATTCAACCCAGCAGCTTGCAATCTTGCAAGCTTTCGTGATAAGACAATGCCATTAGAGGTCATTGCCAGATTTCTGAGGCCTGGAAGGCTTCTCAGTTGTTCACATAACTCCTCAATGTCAGGCCTGATGCTTGGCTCTCCACCTGTGAGCCTGATCTTGTCTACTCCCCCCAACACAAAGATTCTTGCAAGCTGCATAATCTCGCTTTGTGACAAAAGCTCTGAATTTTGGGTCAGATCAACGCCTTCAGCAGGCATGCAATACTGGCAACGAAGATTGCAACGCTCTGTAAGAGATATCCTTAAGTATGTGTGTCTTCTGCCATGAGAATCTACCAACATATCTGCAACCTGTGGTTCCTCATCACCACAACCCCTCTTGAAATCAAGAACAGAGGTCTGAAATTGGGATTCCCTTGAAGTAGCGGCTGCTGCAAGGTCATTTGAAACTTGTGTAGCCTCCAAACCAACTTGAGGTCCAGAGGACCCATTAGGATCTATGTTACAAAATTCTGACTCCTCCTCAATTTTGCTGCATCCTTCCAGTTCTTGAAGATCCTGCTCGTCAACTGATAAAGAATGGAGCTCAGCTTTGCTTCGATTTCCCCAGCTGACTATTCGCCTGTATAAAACTTCATTCTGTTGGCAGAAAAAAAGTGGTCGATATATCAGTAACTGCAACCCAAGGATGAATGCTGCAAACCAAGTTCTTAACATCCCAACAACTGCTATTATGTTATTGCTGCTGCTGTAAAAAGACAACAAATTGTGACCTATCTAAACGCAGCAACCTCTTGCCCTTTTTCTTCAAGACATTCCTGGTATTCAGGAGGCGATTGAATCTTATCATTCAGATTCTGACAAACTTCACTGTGGTGGGCTACCAAAGAATTCCTCATTCTCTTCAGGTCTATAAAGTCTGCAGATGCTCCAAGAGTCAAAATTATGTAACTGCAACACTCTTTCCACCCTTTGTGCAAAAAAATGCACATGCATCTGGATCCTGGTAGAATTGACTAAAAATTGAGAAAGTGAGAACTTGAATCAGAGCCTGATGGGGGCCTCTCCAATTGTTGTCTACAATTCCTCTGCATGCATGAATGCACAACAACATCCTCAAGCAAAAGACTCTTCTTCTCCCACAATCTCACCATGCCGTTCTCTCCATTAAATTACAAATGGGAGGCATACCATAGCCGAACAACAACTTGTCAAACCCAAGGGCTGAATAGAGAATCAATCTCAGGTTTCTCAATTGCATGGGTACTGAACCCTAAATCCACCACAAACACAGAATTTCAAACTGGAAGGTTTCCTGAAAGAAACTGACATAGTAAGGGAGGTGAGTGGGCATCACAACCTGAGTGAAAACAGGACAAGAGCGCATCCATCTCATGCTCCCTCCAAAGCCCCTCATCTTGTGGGAATCTCACAACCCTGTCAAAAAGAGCAATACCAAACTCAACACCTTCTTCCCCTCACATTGCTAAGCAAGGTGTGTTATACCGTACAACAACTTTGGTTTATCTGCCATTTTCTTTTTAAAGCCTTGCTCTTGATGGCATGCACCTCAGTTGTTGTTGCTTGAAAGCTATACACATAACAACTTATAGTTAAGAAAACTCCATCGACTAGGAAGCTGGAAAAAGGACAACAGAGTTTCAAAACTCCACAGACTAGGAACAGCTGAAAAATCCGATACTATGTAATCCTCAGGCACTGGAAACCATAACATCACATACAGCAGCAAGAAGAAGGTCGCCAATCCAAAACCATCGGGTATCATCACAAAAAACCATTTGTTCTCACAAATATCACCTGATTCAGAAAAGCTGCAGCCTACAGATCCTGAGCTCATCATCATCATCCTAGTAAGAGCAAAATTACACATACTGAAGCCAAACAGGCTGAAAGAAGGATTCCTAACAGGTCTTAAGAACAAGAATTCCTTGCCTTTGGTTCTCTGTCGTTGCAGCAGCAGCAGCTGCAGTTGTGGTTCACAGGACGTTGTTGTTCAATTCACATGAATGTCTAGATCATATTACAGATTTCTGCATACACACGACATAATAAAAATGGCTTTAGCTCTCTATCTTTAGTTCTCGTTCTTCTCCAAATTCTTTCTCGCCCCCGCATGAAAAGCAAGACCTCAAAAAACAAACAAAATACAACACAACAAGAAAGACATGCCTCCTCCTCCTCCTCCGTTACATTTGACACACCAGAATCAACGCAAGAGAAACAAAACCTAAAACTCTCTTCACCGAACCCTACCAGCAGCCACCTCTCTCTCTCTTTCTCTCCCCTTGTTCATCGCCAGGATCTCAAATCCGACTCCAAATTGGACATGGAAAACGACAGCCGCATAAGAACAAGAACAAGAAAAGAAACACAAAAAACAAATGAAAAAGATGCGCGCTTACTGTCGCCCCCTGGCTAACTGACCCGCGGGAGAGGAGAAAAGAGAAGAGATGAAATTGTGCAGCACCTCGCCGAGCTTTTGCGCGTCACAGGTATCTGAGGAATTGTGCAAAGGAGCCGATGAGAGAGAGAGAGCGATAGGCGTCCGGAAGGCAGGAAAGCGGATAAAAGATTAAATAGAGAAGAGAAGAGGCAACGAGGGGAGAAGAAGCGAAACAAGGGGTGTGTGTGTGTCACACTGTGGCCTTGCCATTTACATTAAGAAATATGTTAAGGCAAAAGAAGAAGAATTTATGGAAACTCAAATATTTCACCATACCAAAATATAATCTTCCAAAAAAAATCCTCTAATATAAAAAACCAAAATCCTTCAAGATATTATTATAACTCTATTATAACTAATATCTCAAGTTTCAACACAAGCCAAAATGTCATCTTTCAAAAGAAATCCTCATATATAAAAAAATAGACCTATTATTATTATTATTATCATTACCTAGGGGCCAAAATCACTTAAGCTACTACTATATACTCTATAGTGAATCTAAACATAACAATATCCTAATTGCCTTGGTAGTCAAGGCCAATAAATACATTAGTGAAAAATATTGTATTGGACCTCTTGACACATACCATAATAGTATAGGGGGGCAGCTTCACCACTTGTTTGTCAATTAATTAATTAGTTTATTTATTTATTTTGAAGATTCCATTTTGAAAAATAAAATTCTCCTGAATTTTATGTCAAAAATTTTATTCCCTATTTTCCATCCAAAATATATATTCTTTTGAAAATAATTATTATTCTTTGAAATTTTCAAACATTTCAACAAAAATAGTATAATTAGTGTCGGAGCTGCCCAAGGTAGCCAGGGGATATAGTATTAAAATTGTTTATAGTATTAGTAGAGGCCAAGGAAGGGACTTTGGCCCCTACTTTATAGGTTTGATGATTTTTTGGAGTTTAATTTTTAAATGTTATTCATTCATCCTCTTGTGCTGTGGGTTTAGGGGTGAAGCTCATTTCTTTCTCTTGAGGAAAAAAAAAAAACAGTTTGTGAAGAAAACAAATTTAAAAAAAAAATTGAAAATTTTTTTGAATTTTTTTTGGAAAAAAATCGTGACGTGAGGCACACGCTACTAAGTGAAGACCAGAAAAAAAAACTGAAAAAATATATATATATATATATTTTTTTTAAATTTATTTATTTATTTATTTTTCAAAAAAAGCAATTTTTACAAAAAAAACAGATTTGAAAATCATTTAGCATGGCATCATGTGACGTCATGATGTGCATACGCATGTCGCGAAGTGTTAAAAAAAACGGAATAAACAAATTTGAGATTTTTTCATAAACATGACATCATGTGATGTCATTCACGCTGGCACATGAGAACCAAAGAATTTTGAAATGTTATCAAGGTGACATTACATTCCAGCTCAACATTGCCCAAGCGATGCAATGTCCATGTCATGGAATGTTATCAACGTGACATTACATTCTAGCTCACATTACCCAAGCGATGCAATGTCCATGCCATGGAATGTTAGCAAGGTGACATTACCCACGGAATGCATGTCCATGCTATGGTATGTGGTCAAGGTGGCAACATTCCAGGTGACATTACCCACGTGATGCAATGTCATTTTGTCGGCAGATGATTCCTATGGAACCCATCCCTAGAACTCCTTTTCACACTAGTGACCACCCAACAATCCTCACTTGACCAATGCAATCACTCCACGTGTACGCTGCCTGTCGCTGAAACCATAACACCTAGGCTACTAGTAAAGACAATAGGTAAAATAAGTAGGTACCCTAGGTACCTATATTTCGGTTGTAGTAGCATGGATGATATTTTAAAAGTTATAGTATATCCATTTTTGTAATGTTGAAGGGAGATTTTCATCCCTATCCGTATTTGTACGAAACTCCCTCAGAAAGGACACTCCAGGACAAGACAAAAAAGATTTTTTTTTAATTCCACAAAAATAAAAAAAAGTCTTTTTTTCACCCAAAAAGTTAACAAGATGAAATCTTCAGGAAGGGGCCACAAAAAAGGGTAGATGCAATCAAAAAACAATTAATTTTTTTAGATCAATTTTTAGATTAAAAAATTTTTGTGTTATAATTTCCAGAAAAAAATAGCAAAAATAGTCAAATGTACATTAGAAAAACAAAAAAAATCCAAAAATTTCCCTCGAAAAATCAAGGGATGCAAATAGTTGAAATACTTGGTCATTTTGACATTTCAAAAAGATAATTCCTTAAACATTCAACATTTCCAAAAGTAATTCAATTACCATCAAACCCTTAAAAGGTATTACAATATATATTAATTTGGGGTGCATGTATTATGCACTTAAGACCAATGATGATGAATTCACACAAGGTTGGAATATTAATATAGTTTCATTTTTTCCTTTGATCTTGTAATATTAAAACAAAAGTCCATGATCATATAAATGTTTTGTTAAATTCAATTTTTGCCTATTGGGGTTTTTTTTAAATTATTTATCCATTACATCAATAACACATTGAAAGCTGATGATACAAAAAGACAAAATATATGAAAAAAATTTGGGCATGAAATTGTTAAATTAGAAACCATAAAATAGATTATACAAGAATCTCCCTTATACTAGTTCCAATATTTTGACACAATAATATAATAATGCTATAAAAATCTTTAGGAAAGAAAACATTAGAATGATGAATGGAGTTCTCACAATTTAGTAAAAAGTTCAGTTCTTCAGTTTTGAAGCTTTTAATAAGTGTTTTAGTTTTTATAATGTTCATGTAAAAATTCTAGGCAAGTATTTATATAGTTGGAAGTTGCATGTTTCATATAATAAATGCCACACGCCTACCACAGTTGTGCACCCCATTATTAAAGTTGTCTGCCTTGCATGTGGCTTGTTGCAAGATGATGTTGAATGGGAGCAGTGCCTTTCAGAAACTGCTGGCGTGCAACTCCCCAGAAGCTTGCAATAGCTTTTTGCCAGCCTGCTGATTTTCAACAACGTCACCAATAATGGGCGGCTGTGGGACATGCATAAGGGAGCCCTTACGGAGGATTTCCTGCACCAAGCACACCAAGTGAGTGGCCAAAAGGCCTCCACAAAAGAAGTGTATATTGCAAGCCTCCCTTTCGTTGCGTTGTGATGGTATAAGTTGTGTTCTGTTGTCTTCTTTGAATTATTGCCTGGAAATTTCTCTATTGAATGGCCAATTGTTGAATTCAATGTACTAGAAAATTGATCCCTCAGCATCATTCCACACATTTCATTTAATGCATCTTCTGAACCTAAGGCCAAGCTCCTCCAGGTGGTGCTCAACGAGCTGCTGGATCCTATTGCAGACCAAATTTCCTTGGCAACTATAAACATGAATAACTGTGCACTTCTGGATTATAACCCCCCCTCAGCCCCGATTGCATCGCGCAGGTAATGCCTAACCAGCAGCTGGACCAGGCCATCCTTGATAGGCCATCCTTGACCAGGGCTTGCGGGAAATGGAGCAGCTGTTGCAAGCCCAAGGGGGAAAACCCTAGAGGATTTCGAGCTGCCTATCCTTGCACAGCTGGCTGCCCCTGGGGACGCCGCTGTATTCGAGGAGCATGCCAAGTACAATGTGACGCGGCAAGCTCAACAGCTTGCTCAAAATGTGCCTTTACTAAATCAGCACCAGCGCTCCATTTTCGACAATGTCATTGACGCGGTCCATGACCCTAGGCCGGTGGACAAAACCTTTTTGTTGATGGGCTGGGAGGGGCTGGCAAGACTTTCCTTTACGAGTGCCTACTCAACAAGGTGCACTCTAATGGTGACATAGCATTGTTGATGGCATCTTCTGGCATTGCAGCCCTGCTTTTGGAGGGCGGCTGCATAGCTCACTCACGTTTCAAAATTCCCATAGTAGGGCTTTGTGGCTCCTCTATTTGTTATGTTCCCTTGAACTGTCCACAAGCGGCCTTCATTCGGGCTGCACGCCTCATTGTTTGAGATGAGGCACCCATGGCCCACAAGCATGTGTTTGAGGTTGTGAACCGCACGCTCCAGCATGTTATGGGCGCTATTGACCCTGCCTTAAAGGACATCCTTTTTGGGGGCAAGGTTGTTGTCATGGGAGGTGATTTTAGGCAGCTATTACTTGTGGTTCCCCGGGGCACGAAAGGCCAGATTATGGATGCCAGTCTCAAGAGATCCGTAATCCTTTGACACAGTGTTAAAGTGCGTCACCTGCATGAAAACATGCGTGTTCAGAGGCTTTTGGCACAAGGCGAAGCCAACACTGCGATCGATGCCTAACAACAACAAGCTTGGGCAAACTACTTGCAGCGCATTGGGGAGGGCACAGAGCAAGTCTTTCCTAAGGTTGGGGAGGACGTTGTTTTGATCCTAGAAGACATGTGCTACCAGGGTGACACCATTGATAGCCTGGTGGATGAAGTTTACAACAACCTTGGCCGCTTCACAGACTCGTTGTCACGCAATGAGCACATCATTCAGAGGGCCATTTTAACTCCACTGAACGAGGACGTTGACAACATCAACACCGCCATCATGAATCAGTTTGACCTCACCACACCTGACAGCCCACCAGCACAGCACCGCACGCACCAGAGCGTTAATTCTGTTGTGCAAGGCGAACAGAAAGGGGTTTACCCCCCCAAGTTTCTAAACTCCCTCAGCATGTTAGGAGTGCCACCCCACACTTTGACCTTGAAGGAAGGCTGCTTGGTGATTCATGGGGGACTTTTCAACAAATTTTCGTCGAAAAACAATAAATTTTAAAAATTTTAAAAATAGTTGTTTTGCGCCTTGTGTGTGTCTCTCTTGGTTTAAAGAAACCGAAGGACTTCATAGTGTCCGAAGGTCACGGGTACCCACTAGTCCAATATATTAATTCACTTAGTGTGTCCGTAAGTCTGTCTGTTGAGGTCTTGAAACCCATATCACTTTTAATAAAATTGTCCCCCTGAACTCGAGGGCCCAAAAACTATTCAGGACCTCGAGTTCTTACTTCTTACTTTTACTTTTATGTTCGTTTCCGCGCAGCAACTGCCGTTGTTGATGGGGGACATATTTTTGAGATTTGGAGGGTGGGTGAGGATATTTGGGTGCGCTTTTTTTGGGCTAAGGGTTTAGGAGGGTCATGATTTTTATTTTTTTCGTGGAGGGGGGGAGGGGTTGGGGGTGGGGTTCTAGGGGTCTTAATAGGTGGAAGTGAACCGGAGTGGGAAATGCGAAGGACCGAGTGGGGGGGATTGATGGGGTACATTATGCACCGGGTTCACACTAGTGTATTTTTAAAATACTAGCTCATTTCTATGGTAACTATTTTATTCTATACATAGTTATTTTACTATTGCATATTATATAAATTTCCTACAATTTTGTTATATGTTGATGGGACATGAGGGTGCATCTGCATGTGAATTAACATGATGTATTTAGGCATTTGATAAACTAAGGAATAATAATGAAAAAACTTGAAGATAAGTCATTTTCATGAAGGATTTGTTATTATAAACATTTAGAAAATAATCTAGGCCACATAAAATTGTGAAAATATTTATATACATGGCACTTGAAAATATTGTACATGTTGCTTTCCTAATTATACAAAAGTTCGTACTTATGAAATTTCACATTTTACCATATTTGTTGATAAGTAGAGGTAGATATTGACATCCGTTGCATTCAAGTTTGAAATTAAGCAACAATTTAATAACATGTTGCAACCACATGGGGTACCTTATCAACATAAATAATAACCTTTACAAGGATAAATTTCTTAAAAATTGTTAGAGAAAAGTTCATAGACAATCAAATTCATTATATATGAATTAAAATCTTTCAATCTTTCTTTCATTATTACATCTTATAACCAAAACCAAATTCCTAACAAGCCTTGAGATCCACCATGGAACCAAATCAAATTCCATTCAATAATTATTGTTGGTATGACATATTTTGATTTTTAATTTCAAAAGTTAATAACTCTTATAAATTTATGAATGTTTCATACTAATTAATTGCATTATGTACATGTTGAAGTTTAATATCAAAATGAGTCCCATTTATTAATTTCAATATGTACAAAATAATGTGGCAACTAAAATCACACCTACATAATAAAAAAATGGATTGTGTTATTTCCAAATTGGTCCACCTTACCATGCATCCACTTGATAGCTATGTTGGATCTGTGCCATTTTCATTTGATGGCTTGGTGAGATGATAAGTTGTATCGCTCCAATGAAACTTTGACTCATTAAGCTGCTTGTTGAAATTATTAATTGCAACACATCAATTTCTAATAAGCTGTTGATGGAGTCTAATATTTGCTAGTAACTAATCTTCTTAATCTTGTTATTAAATTTTTAGATTGTGGTTTTTAATTTGTTTTGATACCAAAATCCTTTCCTCCCAATTTGCTTCTATCAATTTAGTCATTCTTTAAAAAAATTATTGACACAACTTACCAATTTGGATAAAAAATTAATTAGTTGATATTTCAAGTTACAAGGTTCAAATTGTACACCAAATTTTTTAACATGTACTTGTTGCTCTCCATTTCCATCATGAACTTACTCACTTTGCTGTTTTGCTTTTAAAAGATATAATGGTTATTATTTAAATTTTATTGACTTTTCTTTTTAATTTTGAAGATTCAAATAATGACTTGGAAAACACTTTGGTAGTTTTATTGCATTGAATTGGATAAAAAAGATGACCTTGAGCTATCCAAATGGTATTGTTTTTGGTTAGTTTTAGAATACTTAAGTTAGTCTCCTTTGAGTAGCAAGAGTAATTCATCCTAATGGTTTAGCAAGTAAATTCAGTCTTGTTAGGACTAGATGTTGGAACATATGTAGCTATGATTTTTCCTACTTGACTCCTCTTCATGACATAATGGTGTTTTATTTTCATTTGTTTTGTCTTAGCATGGATGACTAGGTTATTCACTAATTTGATTATCACATAATAGTTCAATAAATGTTTCATTGCTCATTTCCAATCCTTCAACAATTGACTCATCCATGAAATGCTTTTTGTTGCCTCTCCCATTGTTTTGTATTTAGTTTCAATGGCTAAAATAATTATAGTGGATTGAAGATGACTTGATTAGGCCATCGAACAATCTCTAAACTTTAATTAAATTCCCAAGGTGCTTCATGTCCCAATCTTTTGCCCAATCAACGGTTGTGCAAGTTGTTAACATTGATCTTTTTTCATAAGGAGAGAATAATCAATGATCTTTTGTACCTTTATGACAATTTATGAACACCCTTTTATTAGTTGCCATGTGTGATTCTTGATGTTCCTTCATGAATCATGATGTCATATTTATTGCATAAAATATGTTGAACAATGTATTTATTAATATAGAAAAGAAATCTCACCACTAATCAATATTCTCGACTATTTGTTAGATGATTTTTCATGTCAATAATTCCGTGCAGATTTTGTCCATTGGTGCAATGGTTAGATTTAAGTTTGAGATCCTAAAATCTTTGAGTAGCTTTCAAGTGGATCTTCATTGATAAAGATAATGTTATTTGTAGTGTAGTTTATTTCATTTTCGAAATATATATTAAGATCACCTAAATAATACATTTAAAAATAAATAAAAAATTCTTCTTGCACCTATTGGATCTTCTTTTCATCATCGTTAATAATGAGTAAATCATCAATGTAGAGAAAAATTATGATGTATTTGGCATCTTCAATGTCGAAATACAAATTATAATCAACATGACATATTTGTATCTTGTGATTTTTCAAATGGGTGTCAATGTGATTATATCAAGTCATTGGCACTTGTTTACAAATCTTGCATAGAATTGAATGATTCTTACACTTAGATACACCATTTTGAACTAGTGATGTAAACTTGTTGTGAAGCCAATCACATTCATTCCATTTTGCCATTGTTATCAATGTTGGCCTTTTCATGTCACGTTAGTTTTGATGTTGATGTAGTTGGTTTATGATCAACCTAAATCAAAATAATAATTTGTTTGCAAGGCTATTATTTTTACCCCAATGGTGATAGAAATTTATTCACCACATAATTTGGGGGACGAGGTTGATTAGCTAAACTAAGGTTTTAGTCCATGTGGCAATTGAAATTTAGTTTCAAAAAAAAGAAAAATCCAACTTGTCAAAATGAGGTGATTAAAATTTTGGTCATCATCTTGACGATTAATTTTTTTTTTTTAATTCAGAAAAGTTTATGTGATTGAAATTTGGTCACCATATGGACCAAGGTGTCCATAGTGACTACAAATAGGACACCAAACTAAGAATAGGTTCATCTGTACCCTAGTTGTAGTCTAACAATGACTTAATTGTAATACATATATATTTGACCATAAAAATATGGTGATTAAATTTTGGTCATAATTTTTCCATTTGATTTTATTTGATTTTAATTTTATTATTGTTATTATTATTGTGATTGAAATTTGACTACACCATGTCCACCCCAATCATAGTCCATTGATGGCCTAAATATAGTTTTGAAGAAGACAAACCGTGACAATTAGGATAACAATTAGAATTTCATCACCACATCTTAGCAATCAAGGTTTTTCTTTTCTTTCGAAACCAAATTTTGGTCACCATTGGGTTGCAACTAGTGTGGACATGATGCAACTGAATTTTAGTTGCAAAAAATTTAAATTTTAAAATTTGAAAACAAAATTATAAAAATGGTGACCAAAATTTAATCACCAATGGTCAAGATTTCATTAAGATGGTGACAAATATTCAATCAACATGTGTCAACAATTAGATTTTCTTTTGTTGGGACTAGATTTAGGTTGTTGGAAAACAATGGGGTGGACCAAGTCCATTTCAATCCATAAAGAAACAAAATTTGAATCATAAAACATTAAAAACTAAAAAAAATTGACCATTGAGATGGCAATTGAAATTGAAATTGCCACATTTTGATGGTGAAGGTCTTTTTAATTTAAAATTTTACAAATTTGATTCTTTTTTGGGATTGAACTTTAATTATTTTTGTTGATTGGAATTAATTATTAAATAAATAATGAAAAAGAATAAAACTTACCTACATAATGAAAAATAATATATATTTATTATTATTGTGGGAGTGTCTAGTCAATGTCACATGGTTGGCTTGATAAATTGATGTGTCTATCATGACACTAATGTGACCATTGATGTAAAAATGACATGTCATGTCATTTTTAAGAAATCTACATTTTGTTCATGGTATAAGTTAACTTCTTGTGAAACATACCCACCTTCACAATCACACCAAATGTTTTGATTTTTCTTCTTGTCTCATTTCCTTTTGGAATTGTTTAAACTTACTGAATATCTCAAAGATTTTCTAATTAATGAGATACAGGTAAGTTTTTCTTCAGAAATCATCAATAAAAGTTAGAAAATATGAGTAATTGTTAAGAGATTTCATTAGAAGTGAACGACAAACATTCAAATTAAGCTTCAAAAGCTTCCTTTTTAATGCTTACTTTACTTGGGAAAACGTTTTTGAGATTGTTTTACTACCAAACCACCATTGCATACTTTTAAACATCATGTTAGCTCTCTGTGTCATATTGTTTGTCCATCATAAACATATTGTTATAGTGTTGGATAATTAAAATGCCCAAATTGTTGATGCCATGTAGATATGAATCAACTTGATTTTCAACAACATTTATTGAGACATATGTTGATTCTAAAACAATTCTTTTTTTAACATGTCTAATCTATTGGTAGTCTATTTCCTTTCTCACAAAATGCTATACCTACAAATATTAATTTTTCTTGAATTTTGAAAAAAGAACCTACCACTTCTTTCTTTAGAAGAGTAGAATGTAACCTTCATTTAAAAATTGCTTGACCAATAACAAGTTCTTGATAAGACTAGGTACATAGACAACTATAATTTTTACTTCTCCCTTTTGTAACCACAATGATATGGAAGTTTTCCCCTTAACTTCACATGATGTTCTCTTCTTTTGGCCTTGACTTTAGCCTTACCCATCTCAATGAAGACCTCTCGTTGGGTGTGGTCACATTAACATGAGGAGCAAAAATAGTTGTAATGCTTTTGAGGATTATAAGGAATCCTATTTTGGGGGAGATCTTGAAATATATATTTACATCTTAGTGCATTGCAACATCTTGTTGCATCAAATTTCATTCTTTTCAACTTTCAAATGAAATATTCCAAGGCTATTTTAGAATAAGCAATCACTCAAGCAAGCAAACCTAGCTTAAACTAGTGTTATCTTGTTTGCACCCACTTTCTTTCTCTCACCAATGACATGGTGAATAACACTTGAATTAAAATACCAATTTTTTTCCTCATGGGTCTTACTACTTTTTGCAGTAGCTAAAGTTACCTTAAAGATCTTTGTAATCAAATATATATTTGAACCTTTACATTTAGTTTTTACATCTTTTCTATTGTTGTCTACACTATTGACTACCTCCTTTAGGTTTGAACTCATTTTCCCTTTGGGCTTCATTTTTTGGTGTAGATACTTTTGCGCAAAGTGTTCTTCTTCGCCATAAACCTATAGCATTTTACCTATCATAGAGAGTTATGCTTTGTCGAACAGGTCCCTTTCACAAGAACTTTGTGGAGCACATTCATGAAGCATATGTTTTGAAATCATGAGAAAAATGGGAGTGTCCTAGCTAGTTAAAAAATTCTAGAGTCATACAATATACGAAGGTGTACTCTTAGTTCACACATCCCATATGTTTGAGATGTGCATGTCGACAATTGCCCCTCACATAAGGAGATATGAAAATGAGATATGCATGGATTATACAGAGGTAAAGAACCAAAGAAGTGGTTTAGAAGCAGAAAAAACTTGGGGACGTGATTGGTGATCAGATTCTGCACAACATGGGAAATGAAATACACACAGTGTTGTAAAATCACAAGCTCGAGTTTATGATAATCACTGCAAACAATCTCAAATGATCAAGTTCCAAAATGTCTTGCACATTTCTACACATTCAATGCACTATTTAGATTTTCTTGGACCCAAGTATACATGTTAGTGCACTTGTGAACTCAGAGGTGGATCCACCTGTACACTGGATTTGATGTGGATTTTGCACCTTGGATTTGAGCATTTTGTGTTTTTTTCTATCCAAGTGAAGAGGTGAAACATGTGATTGTCCTGTGTCTTGATAGAAAAAAAAAGTACTGTATCAAATTCACTCTTCAAGCAAAAGGTGACTGTGCAGCAGTAGTGTTCACACTTTTAGTACAGAAATTTATCACTTGGAGGTTTGGAACACTTTCCTGGCATTTGAAAGCAATTCCACTAGCTTCCGAGACTTTTTATGACTAGTGATACGGCCTTGTTGGTTGAGAAGCTCGTGCAAGCGTTGACGGTCATCTTGCACATCCGGATGCATTGTACCCAGCTTCTCCTCCTTCACCTCCAACATCTCCTCCAACAAGGTGATGGCATCCTCTATCCTAATGACCAAATCCAATCTCCAATTAGTACAATTTAGCAAAATACAACACAAGGTTCAAGATAGGGAGTCTATGGTGGATGTAAAAGTACCTCCCAAGAGCATCATATGTGCCAGCAAGATTATTGCATACATCAAGTGTATCCAGATGGTCGGCTCCAGATGTTTGTTCAAAAACATCCTTGGCTTCCTCAAACACAGCCACTGCCTGCTTAATGTCACCCAGCTCGACCAAAGTTAGCCCTATTTGGTTCAAAATCATGCCAAACAGTGCAGTTGTCTTCCCTATTCCATCCTTGATTTTCCCAGCTGCACTTCTAAGGGCGTCCAAAGCAAGCTCAAAGTCTTCCATCATGTAGTGGAGGATTCCTATTTGAGCTTCGATTCCAGATACTGCAATTTGTGAACCTGTGATTTCATCAAAAGTAAATATTGTCAATTGTCTCTATTTTTCAGGAGTTGGGATAATCAGTGTCTCATTTCAATAACAAACAAAAATATTCATTCCAAATGACAACTGCAGGATGTCACCTGGTGCTTTGTCAAGGATGTTGAAAGCCCGTTGCAGGAGGAAAAGAGCAGTCTCTTTCTCATTCAATTGCTCAAGAATGGCAGCAATGTCAGCCAGCCCGTGAGCAACATCTCCAGGGGCATGTCCAGCTCCCTGTTTTCCATAGATGCGGAGTGCAGCTTCACAATAGGATTTTGCCTCACCAGGTTTGTTAGTCCTCAGGTGGAACTCAGCTAAGTTCACAAACGCTAACGCAACAAGACTGTGATTGTCACCTTTCAAGTTCTTGAAGTCCATAAGGACCTTCTCGTAACAAAGAAGTGCTTCACCATCACGACCAAGTGCAAGCAAACAATCTCCGATGCTTGAGTTTGTTGTTGCCACATCAACCTAGGTAGTACACACAAAAAGCGTTACACAAGCACATACAAATCAGTTTGACCATAAATCAAGGAACAAAAGCAGAGGAAAAATTACACAACCTGTGAATCAGGATCACATTTGATTCCAGGTGAGAGATCACAGTAACAAACTTGTCCAAAGAAGTGATCTCTGTGGACCCACCTTTGGACATGAGCAACAGGTTTTTACCTCCTCAGCATGTTCAACAAAGATGGAATTAGCATACACCAAACTGTCCAAAGCCTTGCCATGGTCTCCTTCTGCAGTATGGATGGTGGCAAGAAGCTTGCGGTCTCGGGCTTCCTCCAATGATCCAGAATCACAGTGGTTTGTATGGATCAGTAAAGCATGCCCACACATCTTCTTGGCATCTACAAACTCCATTGCCTGCAAGGTACCACCACAATAATGATCCAGAACTGTTAAACATCTCAAGACAATTTGCTGGAGAACTTGTACAATGGAAGAAAACAGAAGCGAAAGGAAAAACAAGGATGAAGAAGAAGAAGAACCAGAACAACAAGAACAAGAAGATGATGAGAAACAGAAACCTGTAAGTGTGCTTCTGCGATGTAGTTACAAGTTTCTGCCACACTAAGATCGAATTCTCCAACAACTGATTTCTGGACTTGCAGCGCAGCATGGTACGATTGTAACGCAGGTCCTTGTTTGCCTGCTAGATTCAAGGTATCACCGAGCTGCATATGCCCAGCAAAGATGGCCAAAGCATGCTCCTCACCTTGATTCATATCAGGAATGGTGAGAGAGCGCTCAAGAACACTCACAGCATCTTCATACTGCCCAAGCTGGCAATGCAAAGCAGCCAGTACATGAAGACTGATGACCAGATTCAAACTGGAGGACTCTCCATCATCATGATGAGCTTCTTTGCCCTCGTAGTATTTCACAGCACGAATGCAATACTCCAGTCCTTTCACTGGGTTCTCTCCAGAGGCATGAGCTTTGGCAATCTTAATGAGGTAAGGACCCACATTGCTGTCTATGGCTGGTCCTTCATCCTTCATGTAAGCATCTAGAAATGCAATGGGGATTGACTTGTGAGTGCCAACTTCTGCACCACTGAGCGCAGCAAGACAGTGGCTGTTGCTGTTGCTGCTGTTGAGAGTGGAATCGGTTGCAACGTTCCTGTGCAAGATTCCCCCCTGCCTTTTCCTCTTTACCAAAATGTCTTTCAATGCAGCTGGGGTTTGGAGAGTAGTCCTTTGATCGTAATCTTCTTCATCGTTTGGAGCTTTGAACCCGGCGTGGGAAGCAATTTTCTTCTCATCGTAAGTCTTTGAGCACATACCTCTTGCAACAGCCGATGATATCTCGTGAACATCATCATGGGATTGTTCTTGTTCTTCTTCAAGTCCCAGCCTCAATTCCTCGACTTTGTCATTCACCATTCTTCCATTCTGAAACACCACCACGATGTTGTCGTCAACACTAGAAGTCTTGTCATGATGAGCTTGTCCAATTTCGCCATGTATGTCCTGCTGGAGAAAATCTTGAGAAGATTTGTCATTCGCAAGTACTTTGGACCCCGTGGGCTTTGTCTTCTTCTCATGAGACATCGACGACGCCTTCTTGGGCAAATCTTTTGGTGGCGACAATCTTGGAGAGATCTTGGAAGACGATTTCTTGAACGATCTCCATGGTGACTTCTTCGCTACTACTGTTGTTGTAGTTTTGGGATGAACTTGTGCAACCTGTACTTGATCGGTGGTGGTGGTGAGTACACCACCACTGCCAATGTCTGCTGTCACCACACTAGACCAGAGTGATGAAGGCTTGCACGGAGTCTCAGATGGCCACCGAGTTGTTCCCGCATCCATCACCGCATCTGGCATTGCCTCAAAACTCGTGGACGAGTGGGGAGGCATTTGGACCCAAAAAACTCACAATCCACCTGAGAGAGAGAGAGAGAGAAGATCCGTCAACCTGAAGATGCAAGAAGCAAACCAACGACACACAAAACAAAACCCCGAATGGCACTAAAAAACTTGCAAATGCTACAAGATCACAGGGTTGTAAGACAGCTCTAAACTTCTCCTTCACCAAAGATTCAAAAAAAATATTTTCCTACAACGTTGATAGCAGCAACACTGAAGCAAAACTAAGAAACCCAGAAAAAAGACAAGAATTGGAGTTATTGATCAGGCTGTTTGTGAAAGAAAGGAGGAGAAAGAACAGAAATTGCTGAATTTTAGATCTTCAGCAGTTTGGGAAAAACAGGGAGGACAAAGAATTGGTTTATGCTGAATTTTGATCAGCAGGAGTTTGTGCAAGAAGAAGCTAAGAATGTAGTAGGCATGGCTGTGAAGAGAGAGAGAGAGAGAGAGAGAGAGAGAGAGAACGAGTATATGATGAGAAGAACTAGGGGTGTGTCAGTACTCTTCAGAGAGATTCAATGATTGTGTAGGAAGACCTTCAACAATGACAGAGCATATATATCCTTACAACTAAGCAGAGATGGGCACTGGAAATATTTTACATGGCTGCTGCCTTGGCTAGTTTGCTCACTCTCTCAAACTTCAAACAAAAAGGAATTTTCAGCTGGAGAAAAGGAATAGTTCCTAACTAGACTTTTTACTTCTTCAATTGGGTATCATTCATTTGGCTTATTTGGATCTCCAGGAGTAAATGAAAAAGGTTCTCTAAATCCATTACAAAAAAACTTAGCAATAGATTACCAAGTACATCCTCCATGTTTTCAAAGTGTTTGTTTCCTTTTCATTCTAACTTAAAGTTTGGCAGGATTTCATGGTCTGTAGATTGTTCCAAATTTGAGAGGTTGTTACCAAAAAGCAAAGCAGCAGAAACAAAAAGGGAGGATGAAAGTGGGAGGAAGTTTTTAACTTTTTTTCCCCGCTTGTGTGTATCAGCAGAACAGCAGTGTCAGTAGGTTCCAAATTTCAGATCTTGGTTGCTACCAAAAAGGGAATCAGCGCAAAAAGGAAGAGATGGTAGTACAGTTCTTCCCTGACTAGGTACTAGAGAGGTCAAGAAAGTGATGCGCCAACACTGTCATTGCTGTTGTTGATAGATGGCGCATAATGCAACAATCATAGCTTTTGTGGGGCCTCTCAAATGCAAATTTGCAGTTTGTAAAATGAACTTCCAAGACCTTTAATATCGTGCACACTCAACTCCAATGGATTTTCCTGGAATCCTTGAACAGCAATAGTCTGGAAGCAGAATAGGCTACTTCCAGGGCCAGGCATAAACCACAAGACCTCAGAAGAGTCTTTTTCTATTATGTGGGTATTTAACATGTTGTGCGGTTCTTTGATAATAAGTCATGTACTGGTTTCTTTTAGTTTTTAGAAATAAAAGAACCTCCAATTCTTGGTTTTTGAATATTTTCAAAGAACCGAGTTTTTTCATGAAAGAACCAGCAAAGAACTGGTGGTTTAGGGTACGTTCCTTGACATGGTTCTTTGATTTTTTACAACCTTGGTTAAGGGTCCAAATCGGTCCAATGATTCTTGAGAACCGCTGGACAAGGGCCCCAAGCAGTTTGGTTTTTTCTTTCCGGGATCACCCAATAGTGGTATATTTTACGTGCTGGTAGAGCAGAACAACCTGGCTGAAAATTCCAGGTTGAATATTTTTTACCATGTTCTGATCAGAAATCTCATTGAGTCAATACGGGGTCCAATAGGTTGCTTTCAGCATGCTCTACTAATGTGAAAATACATTGCCAACCTAATAATCAAGTCAAGGTCATGCAAGTGCTCAGAGGTCTTTCGAGGATGGTTGCAAGTTTGATGTCATTGTGTGTACTTTCCTCGATATTGTCTATCCTTGTGCACACATTAGGGATTTACAGATGCCAGTTGAACGGGAAGATAATTGATACAAGTTACAACCAGAAGCTCGAACTGTCAGGCACACTCAAGACATAAGACAATTCTCAAATTCTTACTAAAGTCAATCTATTGTCTGATACAGGAATGAACATGGCAAATTCAATGAGGCTAATGAATTTCCCATTTTTATATCCTATGACTCAGTCAGAACTTGAACCGAATCAAGGGTGTTAATGCTTGCAATTGGTCTACCATTTCATCTTACCCATTGACGGTTTCAGTTCTGCCTGGTTTTTTGGCAATCTTTTTTGATAGACAAGTTTTTCATTTGGAAAATTGAAGTGGAGTGAATTTCTGTTCTTCAGTTCTGTCGAGAAACAACCAAAAGTGTTGCCAAGTTAAATTAGTAAAGGGTGACTGACAGATCCCTTCTGACAAACTGAACATGAAAGTTGAGAATGACATGAAAATTTGACGGTCTGACCAATTGTACTACGAGTTGACCTCCAAAATGTGCCAGGCATATAGGGGTCAAGCTGGGATAGAAATGGATGGCACCACAGGGGTGGATGCAGCAGGGAAGGGGTGATTAAACAAGGAGGCTATAAAACCTTTAGAAGGAAACCGACCCATAATCTTTTCAAGTGCCACATTTTGAATAGTGACTTTGCATAAAAAAACACTCTGACACCTCACGGTGATTTTTTCTTCCAAGTTCAACGATCCATTGAACATTTGACACCAATTGAGTGCAAGCTGACTGTGTTGTACTTACACTTTGGAATTTTAACAGCAATGTTATGTTGTGGGTGGAGAGCTGCATGTTTAGCAAGGATGTTGTCTATGAAGCTATGAAAATAGGTGGCCCAAGCTTTTGTTTGCTCCAGCAAAATGATCACTACCAACAACTGAGGATTTGGCTGGAACATTGGTCCCACACCCCTCCCTTATTGCCAGAATGTTGGTCTTTGTCATTGGTGACCTCTTCTTTTTTTCATCAGTGTTCCATCATATACTCCTCATCTTTTCCAGTTAGATTGCTTCTTGGATTTTAGTTTGAAGGGATGATGATGCCATACCTCAAAACACTGTGTGCACATTCCCGTATGCCTGCGAGCGTGGTCATCCTCCTGCACTCATTAGACCCAATGTTCAACAAGTCATTGCAACCCCTTCCCCAGCGTGTTATCTCTACAGCAGCAACTGTAGATGTGCTCGCTAGTGTTTCTTGCCAGAGAAGCAAAAGTCTGTCTTAGTGACACTCATATCTATCTCCAATGAAAAAAATTCCTTCACACTTTTATTGAAGAACTTGCTTTTCTACACTCATACATATACGTGATATGGCATGTGCAAAAAAGAATCTGCAACTCACATGCGAACCAATTTCTTTCTTCTAAAGAAGCTCATCTATGATGACATTGTAAGAACCAGTACACCAAAAACAAAATAACACCCAAAATTATGTTTCACCCAAACATCCAAGAAACATTATCACACAAAGTCCTTTGCAGGGCTCCATGGTGAGATGTTATTTGAAAATCAAATGCATTTTTTAGTTCAACTCAAATGGCAATGAAGGTTTTTTTTTTTTTTTTTTTTGGTTTCCCTCCAATTTTGTGTAGGAATAAGGGCTTGTGCAAGGCAAGCCCGATTCTAGTAATCCCATTAGCTGAGAGTGTCGTACACGGTGTAAAAAAATTGATGCATCATTTTGTTTTTTTTTTAACCACGATACCAGACCAATATCTGCAGGTGTCATTGTAACAAAATAAAACAAAAGAAATGTGACACTCTGTTATGGTGTCTAAAAGTGTCCACTAGTTACACCGTCGCAAAGTGCGGAGGTTTTTTTAATGTGATGTACCCACGCTGGCAATCATCTACTACAGGAATTAAGCCAATTTTGGCTACAGGTAAGAAAGTAAAGTGAAGAAAATTAAGAATACTATGATGGCAACATGCTAGAACCTATTGTCCATGTATAATGATTTTGGAATTTTTCTTCTTAAACCCTTTTTTTCAAAAAAAATCCTTGACATGAGTAGCACTGGATTTCTTTTGTTGCCAAGTGATGAAAATTAATCCCACCAAAATTTTAATTTTAAATTATAATAATAATAATGGGGATGATCCCATTAGCCAAGGATTTCTATTGGCATTCAAGTGTTAAATTGTGGCGAAAGGTTGACTCAATTCTTGTTAACATTTCATTAGACGAGGAGACATACAAAAAATCAAATGTACATATGGAGCTGCCACTAGGAGTAACTTACCTAATCCCTAAGTTAACCAATGAAGGAGAACATTGGAAATTGATTAAAGCACCAAAACAATGAACACCTCTCAACACCCCTTCATACCAGCACCTCCCAAATCACATACATAGCAAACAATTAAACTCAGTATTTCGCTTTTGAAGATTCCCCTGCAATCCTTCTACTTGAGACACTAGGGTGTATTGAGTGTCAAAGCCATAATTTTGGCACCCAATGTGCCAATCATTATTTGGAGTTTGGAGAATTCTAGCAAATAAACATATGCCACTGCTCCCTTTCCTTCTTGTTTGTCGCATTGGGTGAGATCATCGTAGCACATTTTGGATGCAAATTTTTGGGCGGTGCGAGTAGTGTAGGCCACGTCTCAACTCTCTACAAATGGCTACCCAGAACGAATTGTTGAATATTTATATATATATATATATGTGCATATACTACTACCATAGAAGAAATTATTAGGATACAAAAGGTTGCATGATTGATTGGATAACAAATAGGTGAAGGAAAAAGCCAGGTTCACATTGGGATAATGTTGTTGCCAATTGGGTTGTGGTTGACTTGGAGTTCAGAAATACTCTCTAGCATGTGAAAAACTATTGAAAGTTGATTTGCTAGAAATTGTCCAAAATCTCAATAAATCCACAAACAAAAGACTGCCTAAAGTTGCGTGAAAATGTCCCAACGAATGTCCAAAAGTTGAATGACTTTAGAAATTGATTGTCCAAATCAAGGCTCGTTGTACATTTGAAAGTTGTGGTTGTATACACAGAGTGAGTCCCCAAGACCATTCACTACCTTAATAAATAATACTTTTGGCAAAATTCCAACTACCTCGGGCCAGGTTTCAATTGCCTTTGAGTGTGGGGGTGAACCAGCACCTACAGTAGCACCACCATCAACAAAACTCAAGAAAATGGGAGTTGCTTCTTAACATTACTTACCTATTATACATATCCCCTCCTGAGACCAAATAAGAGGCCTCCATGTCCAAATTCAACAATGTGTTCCCAATATGTTCTCCATAGCACCTCACTTTTATCCCATATGTTTCAGCAAATGTTGTCCTCCTTTCACCTAGGTGGGCCAAAGGGGAGGAACTCTATACTTCAAAATTGAACCTTCTATTTTGGGGAGCCTTCATAGTTTCATTTTTTCTGAGTGATGGGCCAATCAAATTGGCTCATTGCAAAAAAGAAAATTGAACTTGGGGAGGCACCTCATCTAATTAATCGGAGAGGTAAATAAATAAGTACCCCCAGTTTATAATTGGGGGTATTATCCCAGGCCAAAATTGGTGATGCACAGTTTTGGAAGTAGAAATTTCATGCAGCCAATGGGAAGGTTCAGCATGCACTCAAAGTGCCTTGATTTTATTTTTTTCTTTTAAGTTTAGGGTGGGGCGTGGGGGGAGGGTTTTTGTTTATTTTTCCTTTGTTCCCTTCACGTTCCCAATATGTTTCCTACGTTCCCAATGTGTTCCCCAAGGGTATTCCCAATAGTACCTCGCTTTAATCCCACATGTTTTGCCCAAAGTACTCCCCTTCTCAGTGGGCCAAAGGAGGAGGCACTCCATCTTTCCATAGAATCTTCCATTTTGGGGGGCCTCCTATAGTTTCAACTTTTTTTTGTGATGGGCCAATCAAATTGGCTCATTGCAAAAAAAAAAAAAAAAAAAGCTGGACTTGTGAGGCACCCCCAACTAATTAATATGAAACAGAATACATAGTAGGGTTTCTTTGCAAGGGGAATTAGCACAGGCCAAAAATGGTGATGAACTCTTTTGGGAAGACAAATCTCATGCAGCTAATTGGAAGAAGGCCCAAGCATACACTCAAGGTGCCTTGCTTTATTCCTTTAAAGCTTCAGGGGGGAAGGATTTTTTTTTCATTTTTCCCTGGTTCACAATGAATTCCCACTATGTTCCCTTCAAGTTCCCAATATTCCCCAATGTGTTCCCAACATTTTATCCATAGCACCTCACTTTTGTCCAATGTGTTATGGCAACCCTAAACCCACCTTTCACCTATATAGGCGGGCCAAAGGAGAGGAACTCTATACTTCAAAATAAAACCTTCTATTTTGGGGAGCCTCCATAGTTTTTTTTTTTTTTGGGGGGAGTGATGGGCCAATCAAATTGGCAATTCTATTGATCAGATTGCTTTTAGTTTGAAAATATTAGTTTCTTTTGCCTACAGCAGTACTCAACCTTATGACAAAATGTGGAGGCCATGCACTCACTGACTGACACCCCCCAAAAGTTCATTGGGGGTGTTTTAAGTTCCACACTCCTCTGGGGATCGGGGGACTTGAGACTACAATACAATTTGTTTGTTGTCAAATACAAGTTTGCTTGTCGTCAAATACAATTTTTTGACAATACAATTTTCTTGTTTCAAAATGCAATTTTGTTTTTGTTGGTCATCAAACAATTTTTTGACAATACAATTTGCTTGTTGTCATGGGGATGGGGGACTTGAGACTACAATACAATTTGTTTGTTGTCAAATACAAAGTTTGTTTGTCGTCAAATACAATTTTTTGAAAATACAATTTTCTTGTTTTCAAGTACAATTTATTTTTTGGTTGTCAAACACAATTTTTTGACAATACAATATGCTCGTTGTCAAATACAATTTTGCTTGTCGTCAAATACAATTTTTTGACAATACAATTTTCTTGTTTTCAAATACAATTTTTTTTTTGGATGTCAAACACAATTTTTTGACAATACAATGCTTGATGTGAAATACAATTTTGTTTGTCGTCAAACACAATTTTTTGACAATACAATTTGCTTGTTTTCAGATACAATTTTTTTTTTGTCGTCAAACACAATTTTTTGACAATGCAATTTGCTTGTTGTCAAATACAATTTTGTTTGTCGTCAAACACAATTTTTTGACCATATAATTTGCTTGTCATCAAACACAATTTTTTTTCCAAGCACAAGAACATATTGTGAATTTACAAAAAGGTTCTACTGACAGCATATTCATAAATGCTCATGATTATAACCAATTCGTACATGCAATACAAATGGTCCTAGATATTGATATCATCCATTGATTGGGTTGAACTCTAGCATGGGGGCCTCTCAATAATCCTTTTCTGGGTCCAATCTAGTAGTAGCACTCCTTCACAACCATCCAGGATTCCTTCTTACTAGAAACTAAGTGTTGTGTTGGCCTCATACGAACAACTGCATCGGTGGAGGTCCAAGAGGTAGTAGGCAAAGATAAGACTCATGGACTCATCATATAAATCAAGTTCCGTGGAATCATGACCCCCTCTTGATTGATAACGAGCAAATTCACTTTATCGATCTAATTTTGGGAGCAAATTCACTTTATCGATCTAATTTTGGGAATAAGAACGTCCCTTCCCTTATGAAATGAAATGATTTTAAATGGGCCATAAGACTAGCGCATGGCATGGGAAGAGCACAAACAAAAAGCACGACATCATCAATGGACTCCACATGGTAAAAGAGTGGCACTTGAGTCTTGTAGTTCAAGCTAAGAGGTAAATAGAGTATTTATTCAGGACTTTTTTCTTTGGACGGGAAAGAAAGGAAAGGGCATGATGGAATGTGCATTGTCATTTGTAGCAAGAACTCAGACTTGGGGTCTATGGGGGATGCATGTAAACTTACTACCTGATCAGATAAAATGTCATGAGGAGTTGTATTCATTACCAATGAGAATTATGGGAACAACTTGTCAATCATGATGCATGGCGGTTCTTGAACATGATTTCTCATTGATGACATCCTTTGTTGTGTCCAATGGGCGACAAACACCATCCACAACTCTTGTAAGAAATAGCCATGCAATTAGCAATTTTTTGCACATGAGGACCCCAATGGAAGTTTACTATGTACAAGTCTACAGGTGCTGTAGAGCTCCCTTCTCCACCACGTATACAACAAAACCTGGGATAGGTACTAATTATGCAACCATAATATTGGGGGTCCCAGAGTTCAAAAGGTCTTCAAAGCTCTCTCTACAAACATGACCAGCCACAATAATTGAGTAGTTGTTCATACTTGGGGCATTCTTCTTCATCTTTAGGTTGATTATAGGTTGGGATGAAGGTTGATGATGATATGTGATACAAAGAATGAATTGTGCTCTCACAGCACTTTTCATCATGGAATTACTGAACTCATAACTTGTAGTTAATCAGATCAGATCACGATGGTCCAGTACTCATTCTGTAAACTTTGTAATGAATCTAGAGCATCCAACTTAGGTCACTAAAATTCACTAGTCTTTTGAAGTAGGTTCAAATCCTCTTATAATCTCTTTTGCTCATTTGCGCACTCCACGGATTTACATTGATTTTGCAAAAGCCTATGTGTCTTTTGCAAGCTCTTTTTCGGATTGATTCCCACCATGGATTCTCTTGTTTTGTTTTGATTAATGTTGAACCCTCCTATGAGTTCAAATAATAATCTTTTAAGACTTTGTCGGTCACTTATTTTTATGGTTCTTTCAACCTCTTGGATCAAAGCTGATGGGCTCTCAAAATTGTGCAAACTGGAGGTTTTCTTGCACACAATACATGCATGTATTTTGCCTTAATTATTATAGGCCCTACAAAGTTTGGAATTGTGGTCCATTGGTAGTAGGTAATAAAGGTTGTACTATTATGGGTGTTGAATGACTTTTTTTTTTTTTGAAACTCCCCTTTCACACATTTGAAAAGAACCATGGGGAGATATCACAATTGCACATTTAAAGGTATGGTATAGGAACAAACACTTATTTCAATATCGTTCATTGTTAAAATCACATCAACATCAAATGTACTTTCCATTTTGTTGGTATAAAGACTACTAGTACAACCGTTGCTTGTGAATGTATCCACTATACACATTCATATGCTATGAAGATTTTGTCATAATCTTCGTCATGATGGTAGAATTATTTACATTTTTAGAATTCTATAGAGACGTGTTTCAATTTCAATTTATCTTTGAAAATAAAGTTATCCATAGAGTCACCCTCTCTTTCACCCCCTATCCCCTCTTTCAGTGGTATCCGCAAAGTAATGAAATTTTAGTAAATCTCTGTATGAAATGCTGAAACTCAGCATTTAATGCACAAGGTTCGAGAGTAATTATAGTAGGTGTACAAGCAGAGAAGCAGTGAAAATATATGTAGCAGCAGTGGAGGCGCTCAGGAAAAAGGAAAGAGGGGGACTCTCAGTTTAGCACCAAAATTGGTGCAAAAACTACTGTAGTTTGGGTCCCAGTTATTTCGTTTTGTAAAATCTCATTCATAGTTAAGCGTCTGATGCCCTGTTATGCCGAAACTGGCCGTTCTCGCCCCCTAGTCGCCTGACTTTTCGGATAACTTCAATGTTATAAGAAAGTACCATTGAGGGGAATTTGCTAGAAAATGGAAGGGTTATTTAAGAAAATATTTTCCTTTTTCAGATATCTTAACTTAGATGCTTGAGTCCTTTGTGGATCGACCTTTGCTTACAAACACAATAATATAAATTATTAGTTTTACAAGAAAATCCCAAAAATTAATCATCCATTAATTCTGCAAATGGTATGAGGTCTTCATTGAGAATGGACTAAACAAAAGCATATGCTATTTACACATTTTGTGGTCTCCTTGAACATTATGGAATGTAATGTGCATAGCTGCCATGTGTCTATCACCATCTTGTAAGTATCAAAGCCAACATACCTTAGAGTGGTTAGCCCATTAGGATTCATGGCCACAAGTTGTAAAAAATTATGAGTTTAATTTCCTGTTCATTATTAAGTAAATTAAGTACACTTCAAAGTTCAAGCTACAGATTAAGATCAAGGACTACCCACAACAAGAAATCATGAAGTTTCAATTCAGTTGGCATGTGAAACTTGAAACAACAATAATAATCCATAAGTTGTTTATGTACATGGCAATGAAACCAAAACCAAGACCAACAACCCACAAAGTTGTTTTTGTTCCCTATCTTATGGATGTGATTTCATATTGGTAACTCAAATTGGGCCACAAAATTATTGCAGTCTTGGTCTGAAAAGTTGTAACATATAATTATATTAAATTAATGCTTGAAAAGCAATTTATTGGCTTTTACACCAAATTGGCTTGAGGATTTGAAAACCAATTCATTGGCCTTTGATAAAGGGAGCCACCCAATGAGAATGGTTCATGCAAGTTGGCTTTGGTCCATAGTTTGAGGGGCCTTACATGAATTTACTAATAGATAATTGCCAACTCTAAAATGAAGATCAATAGCTAAGAGCACTTGTGCCACACACTTGTGCCATGCCCCTCTTTGTAGGGTAGCAATCTTTCAATGGGAAGTACTATTATTAAGGGAAGGCCCGCTTTACACTAGGAGTCAGGCCCAAAACAACTTGGGGCCAACTTTGAGCATTTTTGGGTTGCACATTGGCCCCAAGTTACTAATAAACGCTAGAACATTGACGTCAGAATATTAATAAATGCTGGAACATTGGCCCCAGGGGTTGCAAATTGGCCTCCCACATTTGATGGTATCCTTTTTTGAGCCTTGGGGCCAATACAAGGCCATAAAGTTTAGCATTTATTAGTAACTTGGAGCAGATTGAAAAGCTTTTTTCTCTTTCAGCCTTGACTCCTAGTGTAAAGCCCCCGGGCTGATTTCAACGTTTGCACCAATAGGAATGTTGGATTTGGGTTGAACGTTGGCCCTGGTTCCTAATGTAAAGCGCGCCCCTAAGATTTCACGGAAGGAGGTATTGGGTCATGGTTATAATTGGTGACTTTTGATATTTTAGTGTAACCCCTTGAGTGGTTCATCTTGTAATGGTCAAGTGTTGCCTCCTACAAGCATCTCCACTTCACACCATCAAATTTGCCTTGCAAACCCAAAAGTGCCAAGGAATTTTTTTGATGGTAATTGGACTTAAAATTTGTCCATAATCATTCTTCATCACAACCATGAAAGAGTGTGAGAACAAAACATTTAGCAAAAAAGAGAAAAGTGTGTCATCAACAAAAATATATTTAAATAAATAAAGAGAGAAGCAAAGAAAGCCATGATATATGATAAGAACTTACATGAAAATTCTAAGTACAAAAAAGACGTTTGAAGGAGACATATTAAAGCAACATGTGTGAGAGAGCTTGTGAGAGTTTAAGATTGCTTTGAACCATGATAGGGAAGGATGGAAACAAAAGAAAACATGTGAAAATCACTCACTCACAAAGGACATATTTGGACCCACAAGAGCTAAAAAGCTTGGAAAACACTTATTTGTGACAAAAAAATGTGAACAAGACTTGCAATCACTTGTCCTAGGAAGTTGTGGAAAAAGAAAGGGACTATAAAAAGAAAGAAACAAAGAATAATAGGAGGAGGATGCAAAAGAAGATTTTTTTTTTTTAAAAAGAAAAGGACAATAAGAAAACAATAAGAAAAAATAAAATGAAAAAGATGCAAAAGAAAACAAATAGGGTAGATAGGCCAGTGGCTGAACATATGAGTACTCAATGAAAAAGTGTGTGCTAGATGTTGATTTTTTGGGGTTGAAATTTAAAGAGAAGTTGTGCCCCACTTTTTGGTGCATTCATAGACATTTAGATCATGTGATTTGGTCAAGGAACGACTAAAATATGCTCCCCCAAATGAAGGGGGGTTAAGTTGTTGGAAACAATCTAAAACAACATTTGTCATCTTGATAATCAAATATGTTCCCTTTATGAAAGAGGTTTCAACAACTGAAACATAAACAAATTTTGACCTTTGATCGAATGGGATGAGAATGAAATATGTTGGATACATTATAGAAAAAGGTTCATCATATATCTACTACCAAGGTCAACATTCACAAAAAAGTGAAAAAATTTACAATCATCAAAACCCTACCTTTTCTAACCCTAAATATTCATGTAGAACTGCACACCACTTTGGGTTTCGGCTATCAACATTCCTTGGTTTGGAGTTTGGACTCTATACGGTTGAACTTTTGAGTTCATTGGTTGCAACTAGGCATTAGTGCCAAGGACTTGTTGATCATTTCCATGAATGCTCATTTGAATGGTGTTTGTTATAAGTTCATCCTCTTCTATTGAAAAAATATAATATTGGTTTTGTCTTGTGTTGTGCATGCGATGGTGATGGTCATGTGCAAGTGGTCTTCATCATAATCTTCATTGCTTCAACATTTAAATGTCAGATCATTTCCTATTTCCATTACAATCCTCCTCCCAATGATCATCATCAAATGCAGGCCCAACTTCATTACATTGTGATATTGATAGAATTTCCTTTAAAACCCCCAATCCCCCATCGTCATGATCTTGATCATGGTCATCATCTTCTATGCTCGGTTCCCTGCTACTGGTTCATTTTTGTTATTCATGGTTTATAGTTCTTCCTAGTTCTAATTGGTTTGTGACTTTAATCATGTTCGTCCTCCTTTACCTCTAGGTTCTTGGTTTTTAGTGGTTCTTCTTGGTTTGTAATCTTGGTCATGTTTGTCTTCCTTTGGTTCTTAGCTTTTAGTTCCTACTGGTTCTCTTGAGTTGTGATCTTGATCATGTTCATCCTCCTCTGGTTCATGGTTCTTGGTTTTTGTCGCAACCCTAACATTAGGTTTGTAATTAAATGTGAAATGCAAGGGCCCATGATGTCAAGAAAGTGTGTTAAGGTGTGAAACACATTTTCACAAATGGGGGGAATGCAAGGGATGGAACCCAATGATTCCCAAGTGCACTCCCACTTTGGGAATTACACTCATGCGGGAGTGGCAAATGTTCAAAACCTTGGTTGGAAAAGCAAACAAGCACCAAATTGGGCCCTTAAGACACCATTAAAAAGGATTTGATGTGTAGATTATTAAAGTGCCCTTACATTATTCATTTAAACTTGATTTGCATGAGTTATGATCAAAACAAAGGTTTGTCAATTTGACTTCTAGCAACAAACCCCTTGAAAGCAAAGGTTAAATTAACTCCGATTGGGGCATGATATACACCATTGGAAAGATCTTTTTGAGGGCTATAAAATATTGCCCTCACATTTGTAAAATAGACTTGATTTGAGAAAAATATGAGCTTCCAAATTTTTTGGACCATAAAAGTGACATTTGGATGTAGTCCCCATGAAGAAGCACAAAGTATATTATAAGGAGGGGAGTGGTGCCTCCTCCCAAAAATTACAGGCCATGTAAAGCTTGTGCTTGAAGTTGTCCCTACTAAGTTTGCCGCATCACTTCCGTTCAACTTACACTAACCGCCCTCTTTTCTTGATTGTGTAAGTTGACCTCATCTTGAATTCTCGGTTATAAGTTTATCTTAATCCCATCCTGGAGCTCTAGCATGCCCTCCTACCCCCGAAATGATACAAGTTAGGGAGTGTGCTCCAACTTTCTTCTTTTTCGTTGTTTCATTATGGGATCCACATTTGGGTCTTTTAAAAAGTTTGGGGGGCCATTAGTTCCTCCTTGTTCATCTTAGTTATTGGCTTTTGGTTCCTCCTTGTTCATCCTAGTTCTTGGCTTTTGGTTCCTTTCGGTTCATGATGTTGATCATGTTCATCTTCTTTTGGTTCCTACCTCTCGGTTCCTCTTGGTTCCTTCTATTCCCCCTTGAATGGTAATTTTTTTCATGTTTGACCCCTCTAGTCTCAATCCCTGGTATTTCTTTTAAATCCCTACCCCTTCCTTCAAAATTGGTTACCCTAAGGCAAATTATTATAATATTGCTATAAATGCCCCCTTGCTTTCATTCATCTCATTGCAATTGCGTTTGCTTCTATTTGTGTCATTGAAATCCCAAGGTTCACACCCATGTACAATAAGGGATGTGCCTTTAAACGTACTACAAATTTATAATGAAACATATCCCTCGTTTCTTTTACTACAACTATAAACCAAGGTGACATGAAATTTATTCTTGCACATTTTTTTGGTAACTTTTAAGTTGCTTGTTAACAAGTAGAAATCTCTAGACTAATTAATTCCATGTGCCTCCTAGTGACTACTAGTTACTAGTGGTGGACTTATCATCCTTTACCCAATGGGTGAAGCTAATGGGATTAGGTAGCTCGAGTTAATGAATGGTTGGGGGTAATCTACCCAATCATCTAGGAGATTTTTAAGAAGGGATTAGGATAAAAGCCCTATTTTTTAGGGGTCAATGTGGGCCTTGTGTGGTATGTGGGGAAGGGGGATTAGGATAAGGGTTGGGGGATTTGGAATTCATTCAAGACTTTTGGGAGATGTAGAACTCTCATTTGGAAAAAGGTGGAAAGGAATGGAGAAAGAAGTATGTACTTTGTGTGTGATTTTCATGGAAGATGATTGAAGGACTTGAATTTTTTAAGTTGCATTGATGTTCTATTAAATGTGGAAGGTAGAATTGTTGAGGTGATAAAAATGGGATGTTTCCTTGAGTTAGTATCTATGCATTTCTTCTACGATAGAAAGCAAAAGGTTAACCATTAAGTAGTCTTTTGAACCTAAGCTGTTAAGTACCACAAGGTAATAGTCAATCTATTGTGGTGGAAATTAGGGGTAACAAACCAACAAGTTACCTCATGCAAACTAGAAGGCATTGTGGTAAGCAACAAGCAGGAGTTATAGAAGGACGACAATTACAGGTTGTAGATGATAAAGTGTAAAAGAGGGACTTCAAAGGTTGCAGGTGGCAAGCATAGGCATTAAAGATTCTACAAGCATGGGGAAGGTAGGGACAGTAGCATTAGAAAGGTTTGAAGACCCTTTAGGCAGTATTTGGGGACGTTGAAGGTATTATAGACCCAAGGAAAATTACTATTCCCAAGTTCACCTTCTTTCTCATCTTGCCTTCTTTATGTTGTACCCTCTACTCCTTAGATTATAAAACTGATATGAGGGTAGGTCTAGTCTTAAAAAACAAACCCTTATCTTCCCCATTTCCATTTGTATGACCTCTTACTGACTACTTGAATAGTTATAATAAAGTAAGTTAATGAAGGTAGTATTTTTTTGTGGAATAACAAGGTGTTAGCCTTACCCCCTTGTCCTACCCCCTAATTGACGATAATGATTGGGGGGCATAAGTTCACCACTTCACAATGCCATTTTACTTGCATTCAAGGAATTAACGATTTTTTTAGCCTTTTCATCTTCCTTCTCCTTTCGTTTTTATTGTTTAATTTTTTCTACTATTTTTTTGTTTAGTGTTTTTTATGCATAATGTTTGAATACTTAGTAGATGTCACAACATGTGATTAGTTATAATTAATTAATGGTTCATTTTCCTTTGTTTTTCTTGCAAGCAAGTGTGGCAAGGACAAAACATTAACAAAATCTAGGGCAATTTGCAAATTGAAAAGAGATGGGGCATCTTGTGTTGTAGTTGAAAAATTTCCAACTTATTACACTCCACAAGTAAGTTCAACTACATTAATGGGCAATGCATGTGCGTCGTCTAATAGACTAGCTTCATGATCATCATTAGCATTTGTAGATACATCCACATAATACCTTACATCTAGGTGGTCCGATCGAGGCGATCATTGCCACCTGAGCTCCTGCAATTATTTATTTACTAGTTTAGTTTTACCAGGATTTGTGAGACCCTGGGAAGGTAGTTCTTACTCTCGCTGGCTCTTGGAGGGACGCGGATGGCATTTTCTGTAGCCACTAGACTTGAGCCTTGTGAATCTCAAACTTGTCTGGATCGATTGATTCCGCATTCTGTGTATTGTGTGTCATGTTTTGTTTGTTCGGACACAGCTTGGAAATGTCAGCTTCGTTTCACTGGAGCTAAAGACCTTGCTGAAGGATCAATGATCGGATTGTCTTCCTTTGGAACGGACTTACTAACCTAAGAGATCTGTCCTAGATTCTTTAGTTTTGAGCTGATATTGTCTGATGGTAGGTGTTAGCATGGTCATTACAGTGGCAGCCTTTTCCAGATACAGGCCAATCTTGGGCTGCATGGCCGAATTGGATTTAGTATCGCAGTTAACATCACCAGGCGGAAAGCAATTGCATCCTCTGGAGAATGTGCATTCAGGACAATTTGCATTCACATTGAAGGAGTCAAGAAAGTATGTGGCCTGCTTCTGGTTGCAGACTGCACACCTGAATGTGCATCTCAATCTTGCACTTGACTGGAATATAGGCGTTGGGGCAAAAGATTAGGAATCCATCGCCCAGAAAGAGGAGCTGGATGTGTGGCCTGTAATTATAGCCATGCAAGTTTTTCTTTTCAAATCAATAGTATCATTCTAGTGTTCTCTTGTTTGTTTGCATGGCAGTTTTCATTGTCCAAGTGCCTGTTCTGCTAGAAAAGTCAAAACGAGCAAGCGAGGGTGTCATTCGCTCCTCAATCATGTCAGCTCAAGGTAATTTGCTTTTGGGCTTTCGATTTGAGTGCAGGGAATGGAGCTTGAGCCCAGGCGGTTGGAGGAGGCTGTGGGGTCAATACATAAGGAGATGCTTTACTTGAGAGACAGGTAAGATGGTACAACATTCCCATCTACGGACATTTTTAGCTGTTTGATTTCTTTTGAGTTTCCTGTCAGCTGCTACCATATGTTTGCGGAGCTGAGAGAAGTTTGCATAGTGTCGAGGGTGTACGTGAGTAATGCTTCCCACTTGTGGTTGCGTTGGAGAATTGCATTTGTAAGGCATCTTGACCTGCAAAACATTGATTGCTCAAGTTCAAATTTAGCGGTTGACGAAAGTAGATGTGCTGGCTTTATTAGTTCGTTTCAAATAGTTGAACTGGCTGGTAGTCGAGGGAGGACAGCAGCCGGTGTAATATTAAGATGAGTTTGAGGTTTCAAAGGAAATGTGAGTTGTTTCTGCCTTCCCTCTTTTCGGGACTTCTTCACTACTACCTATAACTTTGTTGAAAGTATCTGGCGACTTTGGTGAAGGTGGCCTCACCAGGATTATGTGAAAACGGAGACTGGGGTGAAGCTACATTGAAGTGTTATTATAAGATTGAATCTAGCCTGCTCTTCTTTTTCCTCCTCTGTTGTCCAAGGACCCATTCGAACCCGTGAGGAGAAGTAGGGTTGGGCATTTGATGATCCCAAAGCTTCTCCGGTAGTGCCTGTTATGTGACCTTTGTACTTGTCAACCCCGTGTTCCTGAGGGAAGGTCGGGTTTGCTTCATCATCCAACTCTCCCCTTTGTAGTGTGTTCTTTTCTGGGTTTAAGGTGGCATGTTTTTTAGTTATCGCGGATGCACACCTCCTGACTGGCTATATGGCATTACAGACCGTTCGATCAGTGATGATCACTGTCTGTGACGGCCAATTGGCGTGGGCTGTATGGCATTGCAGACCGTTCGTGGTCTGTAAGGGCCAATTAGCGTGCAGGAGCTGTTCATCTTCGATTCTTAAAAAATGGAACCTCACGAACCCGTCGTCTTAAATTTCTCGCCGTTTGTATGGTTCCCCTCCGTATTTGTCAACCTTGTGTTCTTGAAGGAAGGTTGGGTTTGCTTCATCATCCAACTCTCCCCTTTTTAGTGTGTCCTTTTCTAGGTTTAGGGTGGCATGCTTTTTAGTTATCGCGGATGCACACCTCCTGACCGGCTGTATGGCATTACAGACCGCTCGATCAGTGATGATCGCGGTCTGTGAGGGCCAATTGGGGTGGGCTGTATGGCATTGCAAACCGTTCGCGGTCTGTAAGGGCCAATTAGCGTGTAGGAGGTGTTCACCTTCGATTCTTAAAAAATGGAACCTCACGAACCCGTCGTCTTAAATTTCTCGCCGTTTGTATGGTTCCCCTCCATATTTGTCAACCTTGTGTTCTTGAGGGAAGGTCGGGTTTGCTTCATCATCCAACTCTCCCCTTTTTAGTGTGTCCCTTTCTGGGTTTAGGGTGGCATGTTTTTTAGTTATCGCGGATGCACACCTCCTGACTAGCTGTATGGCATTACAGACCGCTTGATCAGTGATGATCGCGGTCTGTAAGGGCCAATTGGCGTGGGCTGTATGGCATTGTAGACTGTTCGCTGTCTGTAAGGGCTAATTAGCGTGCAGGAGGTGTTCACCTTCGATTCTTAAAAAATGGAACCTCACAAACCCGTCGTCTTAAATTTCTCACCGTTTGTTTGATTTTTATTTGGTAAAGGTATCTTCCTATTGAAGAATGTCTAAGTCATTTTTTTCTTCCGAAATTATAGTATAAATTTGTGTTGTGACAGCCCTGCTCACGAATTCGGCATCCCAGGTGAGATATTTTTTGAAATCATAATTACCGTGTAAGAATGTGCAACAGTAATTTTGAGCAATGCTAGAGGTGTGCACTCGATGATATATTTCAGTCACACATAAATATAGACTTAACTAATATGAAAGTTGCATCCTCAAATTCCAGTTTTACAACAAGGAACGACTCATGTCGATCAAGATGCTTCAGAGATACATCTATGCTTAAGCCATATTCAAGAACCAGATATTGATCAATCTAGCACCTTGATGCTCCTATTAATTAGCATATAACCAAAAAACAAAAGAAAGACCCACCACCATAATCGAGTGAGATAGTGCAATATTTGAAACATTGGTATTCACACGTGTGTTAGGCAGATAAGCCCAAGGTCGGATTGGTCATCGAAGATCACAAAGCTCAATGAGAAAGAATTCAAAAATTACCATGACTGTAGAGAATGACATATTTGGAACACAAGAGAGATGTTGGATAGTAGTGAGGAGCTAATCGAAAGTTAAAACTGCAACCAGAGTTCCAAGAGCTAGTTTCTATTATCATATAAGTTGTTGACTCACAATGCTTAACACAATATTAATTTCTGGATTTCCACTTTGGATGAAAAGAGGGGCCGCACTTTTGACTGTGGAGTTCAAGGGCAATTCATTCAAGACTCTAGAAGCAGTCGGCATGACAGGAATATTGTTCGAGATATTGTGCCACATTATGGAAAGTTGGAAGAGATCTTAGTGGTATCTTATGATGCACATTCAAAGTTTGAAGAGTATGTGTTTAAGTGCAAGTGGTTTAAAGTGAACCTTGCCGGTGCAAATCGCACTGTAGTTCAAGATGAGTGCAGACACACACGGTTAAAGACATCTGCCACCAGTTATCAGCCATCTCATTGGCAAACTTCAGAGCCATTTACTTTTCCCAGTCATGTAGAGCAATGTTTTTATCTTCCTTATCCCCCAGACCCAGAAGAGTGGTCACTTGTTATCACATATGTGCCACGGTCCCGTTTTATTCTAGGTGAGAAACCAGAGGTTGTGTTTACAACCTCTGAGGTGGATGATGACCACGTATAATGTACTACTCATTATTTTTATGCAAGTTGCCATTGAGGTTTGTGGTTTTATATTACTACTCAATGTTCATTGTGTCCTTTTCTACCTATTCTGCTCCATTATGTAATTTTATTTTTAAGAATAGGAGCAATACTATGTGTACTTTACTAACATTTTCACTTAGTCTACCAAGGCAAAATAGATTATAATAATGGTTATGTGGATTTATAGCTTCCATTTGGTCTAAAAGATTTTTATTTCCATTTCTAAACCTTAGATTCTGGTGGTTCTTCCTAGTAATCCACTAAGTAACTCTTGAAGTATTGCAATTGAGCTATTGCCTTTGGTATATCTTCTGGATCGTCTAGCTCTAACATTCCAACCACCTTTTGTATAATGCTGGCATTCATGTTCCTTAAGTATGCCTCATACCTCTGTTCAGGAGTAGGCTTTGGTGGTAAAAATTATCTGGCCATTACCTCCATTGGTTCCTCCTCCATTTATGGCTCTGGATTTGGCTCTGGTTGAGGCTATTGCACATAGTCCCCTTCCTTTTTATCAACTTCTACTGCAGCTAACCTTTCGTCCTCCTCATCACCCAGCTCTGGACTTGGATACAGTTGCTCCATTCTTGTATCCATATAGTCTATGGGAATCTGAGTTGTCCCCATTCCTCCTTGGATTTCATTCCCCTGGTCTGTTTGACTCTCCATATCCCTTGTCCTTATAACTAATTCGACCCTAGAGATAGGTTTATGTTGTCCTTGTCCCTCTTCCTGTCTTTCTCCTAGATTCAGCAAAGCACTAACCAATCCTCTGGTGTCTGTCGCACTCTGCTGAGGTTTAGAAACCTATGAGTCCACTACTACTAGTCTCCTCCTTTAGTTTCACCATAATCCTCCAATGGTACCTCAGTGTTTTCCTCCTCTGTCTCCTCATAAGTTGCCTCTTCCTCATCAGTGAGCTCATCCTCTGAAGTACCATATACTTCCTTAATTACTGTTCTAACCAGAACTCTGTGATGCCTCTTTATTACTAGCTGGCAATCCCCATAAGCATAGAGTTGAGCTAGATAACTGGGTAAAGAACACAACTTCTTAGGCCCCAATGCTCTAACCTCATCCTGTATCATTTTGTGCATGATGAAAGCCCAATTGATCTCCCTTTCTCCTGACCACGAAGCTATGATAGTATTGGCCCACTTTATTGGTATATTATTAGGCTTTCTAGGATGGAAAATTGGTATCAAAAAATGAAAGAACATCATCAGCTCGGGATCCTTGCACTGTGAGATCTTGTAACCATGTGAGACTACTCTATCCTGTGAAAAATACCTCTCAGACCAAGGATCCTTTTGTGACAAAAATCCATGCCCCTCCAAAGGCAATTGAAATGAATCTCCTACAAATTCCAAGTCCCATTCAGCTGGTTTACCTCTCACTGTTGCAAAAAATCTTGGATCTATTCTCCCGTTGTAGAAATCAAGGTAAGTGCCATTTTGTATGTCCCAAGGAATCAAATACAGATGCTCTAGTTTCATCCTTCTCAAAATCTCTCTCAATATGCTCTGTAGTTCCTTAGTAGTCGGATACTGCATTGACAAGGATGAAGGTATGGTCTCCAAATCTTTGGCCATAGCTGAAATCTTTGAATGCAAAAAGGTTTCAAAACCCTAAACCCAAAAATCTCGTGAACTACTATTAACCCTAACTAAATTCCTAGACCTCCTTCGCGTCTCTGCCAACCCTCTCGTTCCTCCTAAGCTCTCTCCCGAAGAAATTACGAATGCTAAAGGGATCTTGACACAATGGAATTATTCATAAGAATTTCAGCCTTTATAGTTCTTCAAGTAGGCCTTCTGGGAACTTTGTACTATTGTCCTTTGCACTATTGCATGTACTACCTCAATGGCACCGAGATTTTTTGCGACTTAAAAAAGTCCGTGATAAATCAGATGACATTGCGAAACCTTTTGCGAAACTGCCTTCTCCAGTAACCCTTTCACTAATTTGCGAACTAACGCACATCGCAACTTGTGATACATCCACCACCGGAAAGTTTTGTAAAAATTTGTGATGAGGTTTGCGATACATATTCAAACACAAAATGCGGGGCCCCGAATAACGCAAGCTTGCGATTTCTTGTGACTCTCAAAGTTTTTAGTGATACGTTTTGTATTGTAAAATGTGCGATGTTTTGAGTATGATTAAATGTTGCAAAGTGTGGAATATCGCTAGGGTGGACAGAGACTGAGCGGGTCGCAAAGTTTTCTTTGTGGTATATGTCGCAAAAGTGTTGCGATGATTGTAAAGTACATTATAAATTAGCGATGGGTGGTGCACCACAAGGTGCGATGCGTGTTGCATCGCAAATATGGCAGGTTGCTTTTGCTTCGCAAACCTTTCAAGTTTTTTGTTTGGCCTTTTGCAAAAAGGCACAATATGTAGTAGTGATTAGAGGTTGTTCACTTTCCTATTACCAATTCCTTTGGACAAATTGGATCAATTGCTTATTCTTCTCTTCAACATTGGCATGGCAAATTGAACAACAACAATATCATTTTTGGTTGTTGCATACAACTATTCATTCTTGGCATGAGATCATTTTATTATACCATTCATTTTATTAATTTTTTGTTCATATAAAATTCTCCAACTCTACAAATTAGGAGAACATTTAGCACCTCCTTCCTTTTACCATGTTTTTCTGAAGCATATCCCATTTGGGGGCCAACAACTTTTTCTTCCCTTCAATCTTGGTACAGACCTTCCCATTTAACCCAACATGGATTCAACTCATATGGAAGTTCAACATTATACACATCTTGACAAACTTTTTGTTGCACATATAATTTTTGTTTCCTTTGTTTTGGGGTAGAAATCCAAAGGTTTGCTTTAGAAAAAGGTTCAAATAGAGAATCCATGTTTGGGGTTTGGTGGCTAGAGGATGTTACATTACCATTCATTGACCCCATTTGAAAAATAAATAAAAATACAAGGTTTTGGGGAGGCTCCAAAAGTGGCATGATCAGTAATCTTGCAAAAATTTAAAATTTAAAATATGTGCACAATAGTAAGAAAAAGATATGTGTAGTAGTAGCAAGAGAAAGTTGTGCATAATAATTAATAATGTGAAATAGAAGTGCCTTGCAATAGTAAAGGAAAACAATGTAATGTAGTAATAAGAGAGACTGATGTTATGCAACAATAAGAAAGGCAATGTATAACAACAATAAAAGAAATTGGTACGTATTAACAAGAGGGATCCATGTGCCACAACAACTTAACAATAACAAGAGAGTGTGGGTAGTGGTGTCCAACAAGAAAGAATGATGTGCATTATGCATCATGCATTAAACACCTTAAAATAATGCATGTGACAAGTTGTAAAATGTAGACAATTGAAAAGAAAGATAAGTGTTCAATGAACACAAAAAAATAGTTTAATGCATTTGGTTTGTTGTTTTATAAACACTAGTACAAAGGCGAGCTATAGTTCATTAGCTTAAATCATATTGGAATCTTAAAAATGAAATAAGTTCACCGCACCCTAATCATTTCAAATTAGTTAAAACTTAAAGTTATGTCACTATAGGTCATTATGTAGTCATCATGTTTCTTTACTACTTGAAGTAATTCATTTTAATAATAAATTATAGTAGATATGTTTTGTTTTGATGTTGTTATTATATAAGTTATAGGTGCCTAAGGAAAAGTAGGTAGGCAAAGAATATTTATGTAAGTAGATTTATAAATAGTTATGTTGTAAGTAAGTAAATAGGTAGCCCTTAGGTAGTTTACATAACCTTTAAATAGGCTTATATTAATGTTGTTTTTAAGTAGGCCCTAAGTAGTTTATGTTGCTCATCATTACACCATAGGTGGCCTAGGTAGTCCTTAGGTAGTTTAATAGCCTACATAACCCTATGGCAACTTATAAGAGCCCGTAAGTAGGCCTATGTTGTCCCTAGGTAGGCCTTAATTAGCGTATGTAACTCCTTGTACATGTAAGTTTATTTTTTCCTTAGGTTAGCTTTAAGTAGCATGCATAGCCCCTATGGTATTAACCTATTATAGTATTAAAATAACTATTAGGTAGGCCTACATAGTTTGATGATCATAATCACAATCATGATCTTCAATGGACCATGGTGTTAGTTGTTGGCACACAAAGAACATGAAGTAATTACAAGCTACAACCAATGTTGAGGTTATAACTTATAGTTACAAAATATGATTCATAACAAATGCCACAAAAAAAAGGTGAAAGGGAAATGGGTTAAAAGTTTAAAACAACTTACAAATGGAGATGCCATTGCAAATCCATTGAACTTGTAACATGCAAGATCACCTTGTTGGTAACCTTGTGTAGAAAAGATTGTTTTCACCAAATCAAACTTCAAAGCTTCCACCTTCAAATTGACTTGTTCAACTACATGACCACATTAGAACACAAATGAATTACAACTAGATTCAAAGCTTTTGTTATCAAACATAACTTCTTTACTGTAATTTTGGGTAAATGCATGTTAAAGTGGTTCACTTTTGTGATATAAAGGCTAAATTTAGCAAGGTGCTATGATTGTAAGCTTCATAATTATGCACATATATGCTATTCTGATTTTAGGGACTTGGATTTAAATTTTCAACTTAATTATCTAAATGAGTGCAAATTATTTCGCATAATTCATAAAGGTAAAAACATTATGGGGTGAAAGCACATTAAGGTGTAACACTTTTGAGTTCATGTGGAAGTCCATAATTGCATAAATTAACATTGCAAAGGTAGTGTGAAGGCAAGATACCTTGAATCACACAAATCATTTTACAAGTTATCATTAGAAATTTTTTATAAAAAAATTTCAACCCTACTTTACCTTATGAAGAACTTAAATTTGAAAGATGAACTTTTGAACTATTATTTTAATTAAATAAAAGATTTAATAAGAAAAAACCATAATTCAAGGTGCATAGAAAATTTTGATCATCAAAATCCCTCCAAAAAGTCTTCCTTGGTATCAATGTTATCATATCATATTGCCATTGAGTTTTTTATTCATTAAAAAAAATTATATGAAGGTGCATGGAGTCCATACTCATTGATTATGGACTATTACATGTTTTTAGGTACTCCTTTGAAAGTCCATTATGTTATGGTTATTCAAAAACTATCCATGAAATTCATACAATGTGATTATAAATATATAACATTGTAATGTTGAGTCTTTTTTCATTTTAGTTGATTGTATTTAATCATGGCAAATTACAAATTCCAAAATATTATAAAAATTACATTGTGACAAAATTTTATTGACAATGTAGTGTGCTTTCAACCTATAGACTTTATGATTTGAACTTGTGGACTTGCCAATTAATAAATTGTTTTGTATATGGACTTTGAAATGACCTAAATATTCTTAATTTTCTTTATAAGGATTTAGAATATGACGAGTTTTTTTTTAATGAACACAAGTTTGAGCAAAATTAACATCATATTATTTTTAAAATGTTATTTATGAGCTTTTAATCAACGTGGAAATGCTTGAAAAATGTAAAATCCATATCCAATTCAATTTTAAGTTTTTAAGGTTGATAGTTATTGTAAATGCATAGAACAAAGGCATCTAGAAAGGGATTGGTTTTTAAAATTATAAATAACATCAAAATAATATCAAATTTGATCATTGGAATTTCAAACAATGTTGGAATATGAACTTTTTGGACGTTTTTTGTGAGTCCATAGTGAACCTCTTTAGCTTGCATCTACCCCTGCATACAAAATCATTGGAAGTGCAAAGGTGGTGATGGTGAGAAGTCACTTTTTGAAGGTGACATGAAACAATGATAAGCATTATGGGCATCAAAGTTGTTTTGGCGAATGAACCAATGATTTTTTACGGCAATGGAAATTTCAAAGGATAGGATTGCACTAATTGAAGGCTTTTGAAAGGTTACTACAATAAGGTTTAGAGTTTAATAGGTTTTATTGGTGAAAAAGGCATGGCACGCATGTGATTTACATGATTTTGCAATAAAACCCCCCATTTTCAAAGAAAACCTTGATTCAAGGTCAAAATTTAGCAAGATTTTTCCATTGAAAAAGACTCATACCCACAAATATCCTTTTTAGAAAGGAAAAGGGTTTTTACACATTCATCAAAAGTGGGGATCTTACACCTATTCCTTAAGAAGAGTAAGTTTATAGTTGTAAGATTTATTCCACTTTAAAGGAGTGGGTGTAAGAACCCTCCCCTTCCTACCCCTCATGATCATGATCTATGTATGTTTAGGTTTATGATAAGTTTGCGTCATGTTTTATGACGAGTAGAACCATTTTTTTGTGTGGACAAAAATTAGGGTAAGCTTACACATAAGACAATTGTATGTTCATGCATTCTTTTTATTTTTGTCAAGATCCTTTAATCATGATATGTTGAGATTTACCATATTTCATCATCTTCTATGTGTGTATAGACATTCATTCCCCATGTTACGATTTGGAGTGTAAGGTTTTAAATAAATATTTTAACAATTTGTAATAAAGAGTACTTTAATGTGCCATTGGCCCAAGTGTGAACTCATTACCCAAATGGGAAAAATAAAACAAAATATTTAAAATGTTTAAAAACTGTTTATCAACATGTTGAATGTTGTTTTGTAAAGACCATGTCTATACATGAATGCAATGAGGTTGGAACAAAATTGTAAACATGAACTAAAAAAAGAAAGTTTGGCTGCAAGAATTATAAGTTGACATGAATACTTCAAAGTATACAATGTTCATTGTTCTTGATAAATTTTCGACTCATGAGTTAAAAAGAATAATAAATTTGACATTTTGAAAAATCAAGCAATTGATTAATCATTTAAACTAACATACACAGAATATCCAAAATCATTAATAGTTAAAAAAAGATAAACTAGTCTTTAAGTTCCATGTTCTAATAGTTAAATTAATTTCTAAATATAAAACTTATCATCATTTAGCTTCACTTTGAAAGGGGTGGTAAATTAATATTATTTATCTTAAATTTTTTTGATGAAGTTTATTAATTATATTTGATATTCAATCATTCCTACATTGTAGGTTAGAACCTTGTAGGCCTCTTTGGAAAGGCTTCTTGGAAGGCCTTGGGATTTGGGAGATGTGAACATGACAAAAGAAAAAAAAAACTACTTACTTAATAGATGGATGTATATTCAAGGGGTTTTTATTTTCCTTTTTTTTCAATTTGGTGACATAAAAATCTCGTAAAATTTCTCAATAAATTAACAGCATGTATCAAATTTACACTAGGAAAACAAATTCCCCCAAAATTCCCATATTTCAGTGAAAAATGCTCACAAAATTTGTTGAAAAAAAACACTCTACAATGTAATATTTCGTATACTCCAAACTAACACTATTTTTACCTTATTTTAAATTCAGAATACATTGATGTAACCTCAGTGTGGCTTGATTGTTTACCCCAACAATGCATGATGGATAAAAGTGGATTTGAATTTTGGACTGCAAGCCAATGCGATGTTAATAAATCTTATTTTAGACTGATTTTCAAAATCTTATATATATATATAGATTTGGAACTTTGGATAGTTATCTTTTATCTTTATTGCAATGTGCAAAACAACTTGAGCTCATTACTTTGATTTTTACAAAACATGTATAGCACTTAAACAATGAATGTTGAAAACTGCATATGATCAACCAACCTTAGTTGAAGGCTTATTTCATAATGTGAAATAATTGGTTATTTTAAATGATTATCCATGTCTCCATGATAGAATTGAAGCATTCAGAATTTAACAACAAAGTAACCATTTTTCAAACAAGATTAAAGCAAAAAAGGTCCTGACTCCTTGCACTTTCATGTTGAATTTCCAGCTAGTTTGGAGGTATTGAATTTTGAATACTGGATTCAAGTATTTATGTTTTGGCCGGAGTGAACCAGCACACAACAGTGCACCATCCACTGGATGCCCATTATTACTCAGTTGTGGATGAACCTCAACTGAGGTAATATTTAGTTTCACCTTGGTAACCAAATTTGTAGGAAATAGGTCTCATATATAGATAGATAGGTAGGAAAATAGGTAATTACTAGGTAAGTAGATGGTTTATACATAGGTGAGGGCTGTTTTTACAAACTACCCACTAACCACCTGCTTGTGGGTTGTTAGTAGGCAGGTAGAAAAAGAAAGCAATTGATCTAACCACCATGGTTAGGTATGGAACTCAAACTCAATGGAAAACTGTTTCCTGACCACTTCTCATTCATCCTTCATGGTGCACTGGTGGGTGCTGGTTGACGGTGAAGGTTCTTCAAAATGTGGAAACTTATGCAGAAGGTGCCATCCACTGTTAATTAATTATTTTTTTTCTTTCAAATGTTGGCAATTAAAAAGCCCATAAATCACTTCATTTTCAAGGCATTTTTCAAATTTCATTTTTTGCTTTTCGGCAAAATTTCACCACTAAGAAAAAGAAGGTCAATCTTGCAAGGATTTTCACAAATTTTTCAGGTCAGTGGAAAATCTCTCTAGTTAGAAATGTCTTAACCTGAGATTGGTGTTCATGCATGCTCACACATTTTGAAAAGTCTATTGACAATGGCATTTGACAATGGCCAAGAGCATATGCATGTTCTGGTGTCTTTCGCAAGGTTTAATGGTGAAGAACAACCATCCAGGCTAAGCTTCTGTGAATTTTGTAAACCTTTGAATCTTTGAATGTCTAGTGAGTGGTCATGCTGGATCCTCTTCTTGATTATAGAGCATTGTATGAACACATATCTTTCTTCGTGGCTCTACATTAGACTTCTAAGCTTATTTTTGACTGAGAGTGTGCCCAGAGAGATGCGTCTGTAAATCCGTCACTTCAGGTACACAATCTAGAGATGAAGTTCATTGTTGAGAGATGTACCAATGAAGCAAGTTTTGAACAAGATTTGAATGTATCAGATGTGTCTATAGGTATGTGTCAATTACCAGTGTTGAGGAGTATCAATTCTTGAGGTATTTGATATGAGGGGCAATTTTGAGTAGGCAAGGAGATGATCTGAAACAAACTCAATGGAAGATACATGTCAGGGAATTAATACGAGATGGGGCTGCAGGCTCCCATTCTGGTTATTTGGTTGAGGGCTGATAGAGCTCTTGGATTGGAGTCTTGGGTAGTGAGAGTAGCAGGAACATCATGGGTGAGTAGCCAGTGGGGAAGTACTTGTACAACTAAAAGCAACCATACTACGATACACAACCATGGCTTCTTTTCCCAGCCCAGCAGTTTGCTGATGATGTTGGTAGAATATTTCACAATATGAGGTTCATGAGGTTCATTGGCTTGCCTCGAAGGTCTTGATGCTTTGATGCATAATTAAGAGAATGAGGTCCTTTGTCTTGAACTGGGCATAATATGGGCTTTGATGTACATTGCGAGATATGCAACAGTAGTGGCCAATACCAGCCCATAATGCTTGGGGCCTGCAACAACTGCAATTGACTACATTGCAAGCATGATGGTTAATTGGTGTTACCTGAAACCTGAACAGGATTTTTTGTGCTACAAAAAGTGCTATGCTCAACAAAAATCTGAACACACAACAGAAGACATCTAGAATTTGAATTTTCAGAAGGATTTCATGAACTATAAAGTACCAACAAAAGGCTTTCCATGTGTATATTTTTGTTTTCTTGATGCAAGTTAGTTTTGAATTTGAAAACAGCCATAATGAGACTTTCTCCCTTAAGGATTTGGAGAGATTATAAGTGATGACATCAATTGTCTTTAAAGTGACAAGTGTACTGTCAATCCCTTCTTGCTTGCCACTAACAGTCTTTGTAATCCCATCCCCTCAACCAAGTATACAGTATGGTATTGCTAGAATGATGCAAGCACCATACACAAGGAAACTAGAAGTAGGCTAGACCTTTTGAATTTGTAAGACAAACACAATAATGTGACTCTTGAGATTAGTGCAAGTAACATAGTTAAGGTTGAGCTTCCCAATTGCATGAAAAGCAGCAATGCATTGACAAAAGCATGAAAAGTATAACTGGAGTCTGTAACTTTTCCTATGATAATTGGATTGGAATGTGAGTGCCAGAAGCCGATCATCATGTAACCTAGTTGGTAAATAAACTTTTATGAGAATGATTTTAGCATATATTGTTGCAATCCTCAACAATGACACCCCTCTTGGAAAAATTTCACCATATTTTCAATTCACCCTTTATAATACTACTACTACTATGGCAGATCTCTTCCTTCATACTGTGTGATCATCTGTTTGAAAAACTAAAACCCGGAGAACACTACTTACAACTGCAAAAAAGAAACATTCTTCATGAGGTAAGTGCTAAACTTACAATCAATTTGGACAAAAACATGTGGGTTACATATTGACCAGCTGAGCTGATGGACTTCACCTGTTACAGAAGTATCAGTGTCTTCACTAGACAGAGAAATATCTCTTACCATTCTATTCTATTCATCAAAATGAAAATTTCAAAACTAATGAATTATACAACAGACATGTGTCAAAGTTGACAAGGTGCCACTGCAATACAGTACAAAGAATCTTTGAGGCCTAATTTACAATATCCGACCCATCCTTTACAACCAGTTACTTACCTAGCCTAGGGTATATGTTTGTAAAGCTCGGAAGTTTTTGCTGTGTTATTGGGTAGACCTCAAGATGCACAGACCGTAATATGCATACTGATTGAGTGCCGTAGTCTTACAACATAATCATGCTCATGGGGGAAGCTTATGTGTCTGACCTATCTTAGCAAGCATTTTTAGTGTCCTAACTAGGTGCCATGGTGAATACTAGTGCCCGCACCTCTAGCTACTAGCTGGACTTTCACAAAACTGACAACAATTTCAAATACATTATTATGGGGCTCCATATTACAGGGTATACGAGGCTTCATGAGTCACGGGTGAAAAGTATTAGCTTTTTTTATGCATGAATCAGAATGTACAAATAGTGGTACAACTTACAAGAGAGTAGATATTGATAAACTCATAATTTGTTATTTTGAGAATACCTATTCAAAAGCTATGTATGTGTCTTCAACATGATCCTTTTATTGTCCTTCACCTTGAATCAATGCAAGTTCACAAAAATCCTTAAAAATTTGATGAACTAATGGTTGTTCTATGGTAATAAATCAAATCTACAACACTTTCTGATCAGCCAAGGTAGGGAACAATAACAACAAACTAGCATGGTACAAAATCTACTTAAAAACATAGATTCCTTCTTCTATCACTATTGATAAGCTATCAATCTCAAACATAGCCAATAACACAAGAGAATTCGTAGTGCATTTAGAGGTAGCCTTATACAGCATCTGTATGGGGTGGATATTTCAAATAACATAATGCTTCGGCAGACCCCAAAAGGTATCCATGGGATATCCATTGGGTATCATGGGAAAAAGGTCAAGAAGCATCTTGTGGTCTTTATGGTGGATAAAGCCCATGGACTAGGGTTTTACCAAAATACAGGACACACCCTAAGCTCTGGCATTGGGGTCCCTTAATTTTGTGAAGCCCCAGTCCTTGAGCTTTACCATACACAACAACAGCTTCTTATGTGATCAATAACCCAATCATCATGCTCATGTAGTAAGGTTTAGGCTGGTGTCATGCAGTTCTTGGGTTCTAGTTCCAAAAAGTTTATAGGGCTGATTCTGGTTTTGGGTGGGTTCTTTTTTTGTAATAAAAGTGGGATCTGGTTTCGGTTTCAGTTTTCTAATGTGACAGTTGATTTTGATTCTAGTTACAGGGTTATTTCAAAATAGGTCTTCCCGGTTTTAGGGTAAGTTAGGGTAGGTTTTGATTAACCCCAATTAGGTTCCAAAATTCACAACATCATGGAAAGAATACAAATAAGAAAATTTTTATTCCAAAAAAAAGTTAGATTGTTACAAAGCCCTGTGAAAACCAAACGAAACCAATCTAAACTACTTTTACTAACCTAAATTATATTACTAATGAATGAAAATCATTTTTTTATGCCAATTGCTTTTATGTTTTTTCACCCATGCACTTGTATGTCAATTTTCAAATGGGTCATCTTGACACTCTCAAATTTAGCCCAAAAACATTTCGAAGTGAGCTCCAACCAGCTCACAAATCTGCCCCCTCAAACCCACCACCTCAAAAACCCCAAATGGACACTCTGTTTGCTCCAAAATAGCCCCCAAATCTGCCCTAATTGAGCCCTGAAAAAGTACCTTCAACACCCCATAACACATACCCAGAATCTGCCCTATTTGCATCCTTAAACATCTTACTTCAAAACCAAAAAAAAAGTCCTAAAACACTCCCAATTTCTGCCCTAACTTTGCCAAATTCAAGATGTCAAGAAAACTCATGCAAATGGCATATCAAGAAGAAATATAAAAAAACTGGAAACTTAACAAATTTTTGTTTTCATCACATCCAATCTTAGGGTTTGGGTAGCCCTAAAGCAACAACCTTGCTCCACACATCACTCCAAAGCCTTAGACAAAAAAAGAGAAAGAGTTGATTATATTAGCTGTTGATGAACATGAAGAGAAAAACAAACTTGAAAGATGTAAAAAAAACCAAAACTTATTTAAACCTTATACTTGCTTTCATCCATATCCAAAAAGTCAAATGATGCAATTACATCCTCATTTTCATCCATTAAGGCTTCTTCCATTTTCATGAATTTGTCCATGAATGATGAAGAGTCACCAACATAGTCATCATTAGGACAATTCTTGTAGATGCTTATAAGCATTTCAAGATTATCCATGCCAAGTGAGAACATCATAGGCTTGAGCAAATATCTACAATATTAAAAATTATTTTTGCTTCAATATGAATCCCACAATCCACATGATTTGTCAAGCTACAAAACCAACATATGAAAAACGCACCTCATGGGTTTTCCACCATGCCACTAAATTTTTGCATTCCTCTTTATTGACTTTCTAGATCTTGAAATAGGTTAGTTGTTTTTGAACCATTGATATTGCCATATCATTAGCACATTCCATGACATCATAGGAACTTGTAAATTGGAAACTCTAGGATGCAAAAGTACTTAAGCCCTTTTCATTTACATTAGTTGGGTTTAGGATCTTGTATGCACAAAGAAAGAGTGGGAACAATACCTTTCATTTGCAATATGAAAAGCCTTTTGCTTATTAACATATTGAATGACCAACCTCAACCCCTTGTATTGGGGATTCAGCATTAATGCCAACATGTTATGAGCTTTGCTAGGTTGAAAAGAAGACATGAAAGAAAGGAAGGGTTTTAGAATTGTTATCACTCATTTCTACATGTGTTGTTGTAAAACTTGGAGTTCACTATCAATATTTTGAGTTTCATTATAATCATGTTTTTAACAATCCACTTGTGTTTGACATATTAATGAGATTATTAAAACAAGGGCTAAAGAATATATCTAGTAACCTTGGCTTTGGTTCAACACACACTGTTGAACCATGAAGTCCAAAAATATTTACAACAACTTGGGTTATAGCCCAAACTTGCGGACTTGGCACATGACTTTGATGTGCCAATGATTATTGTTGTCCTTAATATAAAGCAATAATGTGCTTGAATTCCAAAGTTATTTGCAACAAAATGATTGTGGAAGCAAACCTAGTTCTGATTAAAGTTTTGAGCTTTCTTAGGAGCACACCACTATGCAAACATGCTTTATGCCATTCTTGTTGACCTTTCTCACTCTTCTTAATCCATGAGATAATTTTATGGAAAAAAAATTTATGCTTCCTTGATGGAAACAATGGTTAGACCATCACAAATTTTATAATCGTCAATGGCATATTGATAACATTTAGACACATCATGCCCCTAACATGACCTCACAAATGGTTGTGCCATTTACTTAACCTTTCACAAAAAACAATGGAAATCAAAGCTTGGGTCATGGTTGAAAGATCACCCCCTTTGTCTTTGACATATGCAATAACCTGAACATTGAGCCCATGTTTTGTAAGCACTTCATTTACTTGCAAAGCCATTGCACTTTTAGAAGTTGTTGATGTTTGTAAAAAAACCAATTATTACATGACAAGGCTCCTATAACTCATTCAAAAAATGTGCAATGTGTACAAATGTGTCCACTCCTACTTTAAACATTCACAGATCAAAAAAATAACATAAGAATTTCATTAACAAAAGCTCATTTAGATGAAAAATTTAAACAACAATTTTGTCTAAAAAATAACATCTTAAAAATGGAGCTTCAACAATAGAAGACAATGGCACCGACTCCTTAACTATGAGTAATACCAAATCCTCCTCAAATTGTTTTTGCTAAGGATCATCCTTGGTCTAAGGGGAACACTATTAAAAAAAAAAAAAGGAAATGGTAAATGGGATGGGGCTAAACATTTTTTTGGTAGGCCACTTCTCTCTTTTAGGCCCATGTTTTTTTGTTTAATCCATTAAATCCACATTTGCCAATGTGTGGTTTCAAAATGCTTCATAGTGTAAAAATCCCATTTGTTATTTTGTAGCTTATGATGCCCTTCTTCAATTTTGCAACCAAGACAACATAATATTAAAGAACACATTTCAATTGTTCAAAAAGGTTGGAGCTATAGCTTAGCTTTGAAGAAGATGTGTTCATAGGTGCAAAGAAAGTTTGAAATGTGGTGTTGCGACTTTTAGTTTTCCAGAACTCTTCTAGTTTAGTTAGTACCCATTGTTGTGGAACATCCCAAATTGTAGAATTCTTTGTCGAGGTGGTGCTTGCACTTACATAAAAATTTGATGCAAAACCATAATAATCAACGTCCAATTTGCTTTCACTAAGATAGATCACCTATTTAAGGTGAACAAATAAGTCTTCCCTGGACTAAAACCCTAAAAACGAAGAAAAGAACCTAGAACAAGGCAATCACAAAGCAACACAATCAGGAAGTCGACCAAAACTAAAGTGATCACAAAAAACATTACAATCAGAAAGACAACTAAAACTAAGGTGATCACAAAAAGCATCATGATATGGAAGCCAACTAAGATTAGGACAATCATGAAGAACAACATGGTTTAAGCTAATGTTGGGTGGAACTGGAACCATTCTAAATGTTTTGAAGAGCTGGAATGGGAGGTTCATAAAAGAATAGAACCCAGGTCCAATTTTGGTCCGGTTCTTGAAAGAATAATTCAAGTTTTGATTTTGGTTTTGAAAATCAAACTTGGTTTCAGTTTCAAGTAACTTAATCTGAAACCATTGGTTAACTACCAAATGACCTTCAATTTTGGATCATTTTTTGTCCCTAAAAATGAATTTTTGGGGGGTTCAACTTCTGATTTTGGTTTTAGAACCAAATCCAATTAAAAACCCAATTCCAATTCCGATTCCAAAAATCAGACTTAGTTCTAGTTCAATTTTTACAAATTGGAATTGGAACTAAAGGTCAATGGTTCTAACTGGTCAAATTGAGTACTTGCCCAACATTAGTTTAGACCAACGTTGACAAGTTCAGGTCTAGGCTATAGGTAAAGTTGTAAGGTTTCTTGATCAAAAGTTTGAAGTTCTGATGGAATTGTCATTGGAACCAAACTGAGCAATACTCTTTTCAAAATTGAATTAGAACCTAAACTGAGGGTGCTATTTACATTTTAAATTGGAATTGACATTGTTATGATTTATTTTATTTCAATTCCAAATAAAAAATTATTTCAATTTCAATTCCACACAAAAAAAAAAAAGAATTGGGAACCCAGTTCTGGGTTCAAGTTCTTGAAAACAAAAATTCAGAATCTAGTTTTGGTTTTGAAAATCAAATCAGACCCAGTTCTCGGTAATCCAAATTGGAACAGGAAGTTAACTACTAATTATCCTTTGGTTAGCCCTTGGTTCTAACTTTAACTAATTTTCTTTCCCAAAAATCTTAGCTCCAGTTTTGGTTTCAGCTCCACACATAAATGGAACAGGAAATCCAATTCCAAGTTTTGAATCAAAATTTGATTTTGGTTCTGGAACCAATTCCAAAAAGCTCAACCCAATTCTGGTATGGTTTGAACTGGAATCAGCAGTTCTAACTCTCCAAACAAGGTAAACACCCAATACTGGTATGAACAAGGGTAATAGTATCAAGTAGAAAGCCTTATCATGGTGTTGATATGGCTTATTGCCATGATGGTGTGTACCCATGGCTGTGGGTTAATCTTCAGCTACAATAAAACCACTTATCAGCCAAGAACAAGTTTGCTTTACACAAAACTCAAATGAGCAAATTCTTTGGTCTCATCTTTGAATGGCTTTCAAAGGGGGCCTTCAAGAACCGATTAATTTACACAACCAAATATCCAGCAAGAATTGGGAAAATGACGGTTTGAAATCTAACCTAATGAATAATTGTGCCCTAATTGTAACCTAAATTTGACCCAAAATCTAAAGACCTAGCAGCCAAGAACTAATTTGTGCTAGGCTACCCCAACTCAAAGGAGCAAATTCTTTGCGTCCTGTGGATGTGCATTATCCAGACAAGATGCCCAGATATGAGTTTTCATCCATGGAGAAGAGGGTTACGTGGTGTTGGACAGTTCTTGACTTTTACCTACCAAGAACCTCTGGTTTGGGTTCTTTAACAAAATTCAAGGCGGTTTCAATTCCACAAGAAATTGGAACTCCAGAGCTTGAATTTTGATCCAGTTCTTGAAAAATAATTTCAAAGTTCTCTGATTCCAGTTTTGGAAATCAGACTCAGTTCCAAGTAAACCAATCCAGAATCAGATGACACCTGGTTCTAGTCATTTTTTCCTCCCCAAAAAAAAAAAAAAAAAAAAAAAACAGATTTTCAAAAATTCCAATTCTGATTCCAGTTCCTACTGGGTCTGGGTCCCGTACTGGATCTAGTTTTAGACCTGTACTGGTTCCAGAACCAGATCCAAAAATCAGATTCGGTTCTGGTTTGAGTTTGATTCTGGTTTTGATTTTTACGAACCAAAAACTTGGACCACCGATTCTCTAACTGGCACCTGCCCAACATTGGTTATGCTTGATAGTCGGCTCAAGGTTACCCAAAATACATTAGTGTCCCCAGCACCTCAGCTATTTCTGGTAACCCGCGACCTCTTTGCCTTTCACCCAATCCATCGCAGCCTACAAGGGGACCTGTGATCCCAGGCTGATCCCAGGTCCAGGTGGTCCCAGGCTGGGGATCTGGAAACGTCATCAAACTGATCAATACTGTGCACAGTTGAAGACATGAATCGGTGAAGCTGCATGAGCTCCCTCGTGTTTATGAATGATCAGCAGAATTGCACTGTTCAGTGCACAAAAATTTATAGCAGTTTTCAAACAGATTTGAGCGCACACACACACACACACACACATTCATGGGTGCATGGGAGTGTGCGGTGGTTCAGCACACAAACGTAGAGAGAGATGTGGGAGAGAGTGTTCTTCATTGTGATGTTTTCCTTTCCCCCCTCCCCCTCCCCCCTCCCCCACCACCCAAACCTCTTCGCTAGGTCGCCTTTTGCTTTATCAACCGGTGTGCAGCTGACGGCGCGAGCAGGAAATCGTCTGAACCAGAGCGATTTAGGAAAGCAAATTGGAGAGGGACAGAGGTTCGGTGGCCAAACGAAGTGATTAAACTGTTGTCGCGGTGTTCGTTCATGCGCTGGCAGCAAAACAGCAACGTGTCCCCACACCGCATGGCCACCTTCAGGGGTATCATGACTGTGCTGGCCCCTTTATATGGGCCTCGCTTACGCTTGGCTAATCTTTGGTTATTGCTGCCATCGCCATCGTACCCAATGCGTACCTGCTCTCTATGTAGTCATTCTCAGCTTCTGTTTTTGTTGTTTTTTTCTGTCTGCGCCCTGCTGCTCTTATCCAAACACTGCAGGAAGTAAGTTTCTTTGATATCTTTGGATTGTGTAGCAGTCTTGTGACGGAAGTTTTGTACAAGTGTGTTTTTGACATACAGGTTTTCTATATCGGGTCTCGATTTCTTTCTTTGCAGAAGAACTTCGCCTTCTTCTTGTTGCCTGCACATGCCTACTTAGGGTTGCTTAGTTGAGATACCCTTTAGTTAGACTTTCTACGACGCGACATCTAAGCTATGATGATGCGAACATCATGCGAGAGAGACCTGATAGATAGAGACGATCGATGATGGAAAAGAAATTTTTAGTTTTCCAATTTTGAAAGTCAGGATTGCGACCTTCTGACCCACATGAAGTTGCTTCCTTGAGGCAATTTGTGGTTGATCAGTTTGCTGCTCCTTACTTTTAATGTGTGCAAGCTTGAATCTGACATATTTAGCTTGTGTTCTTCTTACTCGGAGCAGGAAGTCTTGGTGAAGCTTTTTTTTCCCTCGCAGCCCAGGTAAGGCAGATCTATGTGAAAAGTCTTTCTATTTTGGTGCAATTGCATATTCTCATTTTCTGTTTGTTAAGTCTGCCTTCACTTGCAGACGAAATTGTATGCTGATCACAGGCTGTATGCAGCTGCTAATGTAGAACAACTATGAAACTTCAACCCTCCAGCCAGTAGGGGAGAGATGGCGTGACTCTTCTGGACTAAAAAGAAGAGAATTTGTGCAGATTACCACTGACCGTGGTAAACTCTCTCTGGTTCCAAATTTGGCAACTTCCAGCTTGGTCCCGTGATTGAGAAACTTTTGCGGGTGGGAGGAGTACAGCTGCAGCACTCAAGCTCACCACGTTATGGTACATCGCAGGTCTGAAACTGCAATCTTTCTAGAGGCCTTCTCACGAAAATCCATTTACAGTGTAGATTGATCTGGTGCTGTGGAGCTTGATCCAATGGGTAGCGAGACAGATGTGGTGAAAATCAGCGGGGCACAACTGTTCTTAATAGATCGAGAGGAGAGCGTGCTCATGCAGAAGGGCGATTTCTCGCTGCGGTTGGTGAAGCAGGAACATTCTCCACTGGCAGCCATTGTAGCGGCAGTGGGAGAAGTGCAATGGCCGATCGGGAAAGACGCACCGGCGTTGAAGGTGTGGAATCGGCACTACACATTTGCTCTGCCTGGTTTAATGGTGTATGGCCTGCTCTTTCCAGCTGAAACTCCTGTAGAAGTCCTCCAGCAGCTAGAAGCTGTCATGAATCACTATTGTACCTTCGAAGTTCATCAGGAAATCGCGGCAGCAGGTAATTTTCTCTTCAAGGGTTTGTCCAGAATCTCCACTACTCATAGTCTCGTAAGGATTGAACATCTCCAGGGAGTTTGTGAGGAGTTGTGTGCAGGGTTGAACTTTATTGATACCTTTTAGTTGTACATGGTATGTTGTGTGTTTCTGCAGCTCGGCACCAGATTTCGGGCAGCGACGGGAGAAGCAATATGGCAGACTATTGGACAGCAATGGCACCAGATGTGGAATCGACGAGTTTAAAAATTGCACAACAAATCTGTAGCAAGTCAAGCATAGCAGTGGCCGCTGATCATGGCAGCATAACGACGACCCATAGCATAAGAGCGAGTGCGGAAGTGGTGGTGGGAAGAGGAGTGCCACGGATGCTGAAACGAATGCAGCAAGCCCGTCGCATGTCTGCAATTGCAAAGATAATGTCGATGAGTGTTCTCAAAGGGGCTATCAACGCATCACAGCATGTCGCAAGCTGCAGTGTCGGCTTGGATGTAAATGCCACTGATATTTCCAATATGTCAGATCATTCCTCCTCAGGTGATGTAGCGGTTGCCAGTGTCGATGCGTTTGCGAAACTGGTGGAAGCCGTGGAGACAGCTGGAAACTCGGTTTACGGAATGACAAGTGCTGCGACTGCGGTGGGTGGCGGCAGCGGCAACGATGCAGCGGTTGTTGGAAACGTAATCAATACGTCAACATGGACATTGAACCAAATGGGACTCATCATGTTATTGCAAGTCATTGCTGCGTCAACCGCGCTTAATACACATAAGAGAAGATCAACGAGATCATTCACCAGCCGTGAGGAAGAGGAGAGTCCCTCATCACCCCGGGCGGCATCGATGTCTCCAGCTTCCACCACATCGGAAGGCTCACGGCTACTTTCAGAAAACTATGGGCAACAAACCTCTCCCATGCGGACGCAAACGTTCTTTGGCCCTTCAGCAGTGCCAGCAGCAGCAGCAGCACTTGAGTCTTCTAGTGCACCAATAATAGATTCAAGGTTCACCCCCACCGGAAATTACTCATCATCCCTAAACCCTCGCACATTACGTCGACCTAACAGCCGTTTCCGACACTACATGGGATATTCTCAGCCTTAATCCTCTCACTTACAACTTTCAATTCCATTTGGAATGAGAACAACAGCTCCTCACTGAATGACTTGAATTTTGGATATGGCTTGAGTCTTCTAAGGGAAAGAATATGGAAAAGACTACTTCCCGAACAATGTAGTCTTCATTTGGTCCCACAATTTCAGGAATGTTTATCAGGTGTTTACTTTCACTGTGAGCTCCATCTTTTGGGAACCTGGTAACAAAACATTTCCTATTTTAACTGTTGCTGGTTTCAACCTCTGTTGCAAGGGGCAGGGCAGCAGCAGAGCCACTTGTTACAATATAGCAGTGTTGACTCGCTTCTGGATGGACCATTCCTGTAGAATTCCAGCCAGCATGCGAATCAATCAACAAATGATGGGGAGTTTGTTTCAATCAATGAATGAAGGGGAGTTGTTTCAATCAATAAAATGAAAGGGAGTCGTTTCAATCAACAAATGATGAGGAGTTGTTTCAATGATGTTTGGAGGTCTTAACTGGGGTGAGGAAGAGAATGCTTGGACAAAGAGTCAAGAATGGTGGTGGACTCCTTCCATGTTACTCAGGAGGACAATATGCAGCTCAGTTGCACTCAATTGTTGCACATGTAAGTATTCAAAACAATTGATATCAAATACAGCTTCACTTAGTACATCTATGGAAAAACTGTTCTAATAGAGAGGAGTACAACTGATCATCATGCCCAGCTCTTCTTTTGTGGACATTATCAATTCACAACATCATTTTAAAAAAAAAGTGCTATTGGTTCTCATAGTGCCAACTTGAAAGCCAACTTTGCACATATGAATTCATAGATGGAAACTTTGGAAGAGGTGTTGTTATTCTTCATACAGATATGCATAGTGATTAGACAGGAAACCTTATGAAGGACATAATATAGGAGGTGCATACAAAAGTGTAGAAAACTGAATAAATAGTTCCAACTGAAATCACTATCAATATCATTTCTTTGCTTTACTTTCCTTTTGTTTTTCCCTTTCTCTTGTTTCACTTTGGTTGGAAATGGAGAGAGAGAAACAATTTGCCTGAATTTTTTTGCATATTATTGTATACTTATCTATACTCCTGCCCAGAGCTAATGAAGTCAGTGGGTAGTCATGGCAGCTTGTCACCACTAATCCTGATGCAGGTGATGGTCTAACACTAGTAGTGACTTTTGGAAGGTTATGACTGCACTCATTGTTGAGTTACCTTCAAAGTGTTTCTGTGGAGAGTTCTTTTGCAATCTGATAAATATGTGATGCAGGAAACAAGAGGTGAGTGTCAATCTGAAAACCAAAATACAAATCCCCAAAATAAAAAATGTTAGCGCAGTGTTTGTTCATCTTCCGTGGAAATGGATTTCTGTTATTGATATTTTTGGGCTTAACAACAGTTTGAATTCAAGTGATTCTTGTGCATAACCTTATTGGAGTCTGAAGCACCATTAAAAAGTGACTTCCTGGGTTCTGGAATGTTCTTGGAGCATGATTTTCTTTACTTTCACCAAAGTATAAAAACATTTGTGGATCTCTACTACATTCTGATCTGTTGATGATAATTATACAAACCTTCATATGTAGAAGTTTGGTACATCCACTGGGGCAAACCATGCCCCTTTGCCTGGAAAATGGGACACATGAGACTATATTTTTTGGCAGTAATATCTTGCTGACATTGTCATCGGACAGAGGAATTAGCTCGTGTTGAAGCAGGTGGAGTCATTGCATCTGGTCACCAGTGACATGGTTATGCTCAATGCCTGCTGTCTATAGGCATCACCGCATCTCTTATAATTTTATTTTGAAGAACAAGGAGTTCAAAACTCCTAACTGCAAGTCCAAGACTGATTTGGACAATGAAAATTATTTAAATTTGGCCATTCAGAACTATTTTACATCTGCACTGGCTGGAACAAGAACATTTGAGAAAGAAATCCTAAATGACCAGGCCCATGAAGAGCCTGCAAGCTCGAATTGTAGTGTCATCTCCTTGACTCTAGTTCTGCCTAAAGCACTTTCATGGTGTTGCGGTCCTTCTCAGTCCCATCTATTATGGTGGTAGCTTGTTCATCTTTCCAGAGCTCTGGCTATCATGATCAGTGTTGTCCAGTGCTTTGATTCCAAAAGGAACCTTTGATCCCAGCTCTTACTTTTTTTCATGTTTTTGATGGAACCTCTGGTTATGTATTGAGATTGATTCTTTGGAATTTTAAAGCTTTCATTTTCCGTCATTTGCACAAAGAATTTAGAATCACCTGAAGAACCTGAACCTGTTTAAGATGAGATAGCACCTCGATTCAGGTTTCAATTCAATTTTGAAAAGAGATGGATTATCCAGCTAGGTGCCAATGATGAGTTCAACAAAACTTGAAACTTCCACTCCATAGATCTTAGAACCTGACTCATAGCCTGAACCTACCTAATAATCCCAAAACTTGTTCAGTTGTTGTTGGAAATGGGTTGCAGGAATAGAGTTCATTAACCCCTAAACATCAGAAAAAAGATGAAAATATGCTGAAAAGCGGACTGGATTGATTGGTCCCCCCTGATGTTTAGGACTTACGTTAACCTTGTTGAAGATTGAAGTAATGTTTTTGAACGTTTTGCTGGCGCTGCAGAAAGGGAAGGGGAATTCACATCAGCCTAGTATTTGAGATACAATTTTGGCTTCAACTCAACTGAGAATCACTTTGTGGGTGATAGTTGGAGAGCTAGCTGATCAAATTCATTTTGCATCCTGATTACATAACCATCCCTCCCCTGAATCTGAATGGTCTGATTAGCTGTCAGGTTGTGACTTACAACCCAAGACCTTTGAACCTCCATTTGCTTAGTGACCAGGTTCAGTCATTTGCACAAAGAATTTAGAAGCACCCGGAGAAACTGAACCTGTTTATGAAGTTTGGCAGGGTTTCATCATCATGTTTAAAATGTGATAGCACCTCGATTCAGGTTTGACTTCAATTTTGAAAAGAGACAGATTATCCAGTGACGAGTTCAACAAAACTTGGAACTTCTGCTCCATAGATCTTAGAACTTGACTAGTTAGAACAAGGTACCACCCTGGGCTCTCATTGACCCAATGATTCTGCAACCCTTAGTTGCTTGCATGAATATTTCATAACTACTCTCTGTGTGAATGAAAAGTGGGCATCTCAAATTCTAATGAGGGTATGCCCAGTAACAAGCCAGCTCTCTCTCTCTCTCTCCCCCTAAATGCCCTTGCTTATTCTGTGGTTTAACAGTGGCCACTACCACTTAAATGAATACGAGTCAATAATCAATCACCTAGGTAAGAAGGTGGAAATTGGAGAAAGAGGGCAAGTTGTGTGTGTTCCTGTGTACTTGCACAATTTTTCTAAACACTAGCAAGGCTGTTTCAAACTCTGGAGATTTTCCTCCTTCGCCAACGCCTCCTGTACCTGCCTTTCAATAAATTTCACAGACTAGAAGAATTCCACGAACCTGATGGAAATGTAGCAATGCACATGGATGGGTCCAACACATTCCTAGTTATGGAAACTGGCATTTGCAAGGCAGATTCCAATGGGTGCAGAATTAAACTTGTTCATTGCTCAAATATTTTCACTAAAGAGCCATCCAAATGTTGCCTGTGCATGAAGTGACTTCTGTGCCCATACAATTCTATCTTGGTGCTCCATTTCCCTCCATAATGAGGACAACCATTTTCATGATTCCACTATATGACTGAGAAAGGCGAAGGTTTTGCAATGTTACAACTATGGTAATAACTAATAACCATTGTTGGTCAGTTCTTGGTGTTTAGAAGAATTGTTAGGTTTGGGTCTAGAGTTTTTGTTTTGGTGAGATGCAAGACCCTCTAGTTACAAGTGTAAGGAATATTTTTGAAAACTAAAACTTGTCAATTCCTAGGCTAGGTTGAATTTTCGCAACCAATGGTTTTAGGTGTAACAAGCCCAATCTTTCTAAGAACTTACAATTTCAGGCTCAACATGGGGCCGGTTCTAGCCTAAATGTGACGACGAATTGCAAGGCTAGGTTCAAGGCCAGTCATATGACACAAGATCAATATTAAATCCTTGTTAAGATCTAGTGGTCATGTGCAAACATATATTTAAAATAATTGAGTGTTTGTTCACTGGTTGGGAACTTTGCCAAGATAAATCCTGTTAGAGCTTCTTCACCCGTGCACGGTATGTGACTCTAGAGAGTAAAATTTATTGTGAAAAAGTCAAAATGTGCCGGTTTAGCTCAGGATATTGGTTTGTCTGCACCAAATTCGTGCAGCTTGCCATGGCTGGTAAAAGGCGCAACACAGTTGTGTACTTCCAAAAAAGAGTGTAATCAATTGGACATGACTGCAGCTCAGTATTTCTGATTGGTCGATCATAATGATTGGTCCAGGTGGTTTGCTATTAGTAGTCCCCACATTTATGCAGTTCCAGTTACAGTTTTCATGATGGGTTGCCAAAAAAAAGAAAATCCAAAACTTAGACATTTAATTTTCTTATCCAAAGTGACATACTGAGCACCAGTGGAGATGCTCTTAGTAGTGGCCAAACCTTGATTTGATGCCGAAGACCATAGACAAAAGGAGATGAATTATGACAACCAAAGTTAAAGTAGCACAAGTTTGCATTGCAAAAGATCTTTTGATTTCTAAATGGAAATTTCTTTAAATGATTTTCAGTGATCATTTTCCACATCCTTTCTTATAATCCAAACAAACAATTATCTTGTGATTGAGAAGGGATACAACAACAGATTCATTATTAAGGGAGATTATATGTTTAATTGTTCTTTAATTATCAAAATACTAAGTATTTATTATTATGGAAGAGACAATCTTAAAGCACACTATTAGCTTGCAACCAAATGACAAGATGAGCTTAGGCGTCGTAAACCTTATCTAAACTTAAAACCTTAGCCTCTACCTAAACTCTTCATCACAATTTACAACATTACAAAATTTCAATAAAATCCATATGAAAGTTGTAAAACAATATGTTCATACAAAATCCATGAGTTTCAAAGTGTAAAAATGGCATAAAAGTTATATATATGTAAATAAATGACGTGTGTTTCTACTTGTGATGTCTTGATGCAGCTTACATTTTCATTAAATTTATGTAATTATTGTGATTTAATTTTAAATAAAATTATGCAATTTTTGTATGAAACTATGAAAATTGAATTTTGCACAAATTTTGTACAAACCTATAAAGCTTAGTAAGTTTGTGATGATGACTCAAATCTCATTCATAAGTCTTTAAGGTCATCAAGTCATTTATAAGGCTAGGTTTAACCTTTACATTTCCAAGGCCAAGTCCTTGTTTGAACCTTGGGGAACTCTTTGATTTAATACTAGTTTTGTGGTGGGTCTTATCCCATGTAAACTTGTGGGGCCTAGTTCTTAGACCCAAAAGACAATCAAAAACTTGAAACCAATCAACATTATTAGTACATGTCAAACCATCATGAAATTTCATGCTTACATATGAATGTTATTTTTATGGCCATCCATGTTGGGATTTTACTTCTAGGGTTAAAATTAAAAGGGCTAGAAAAGGTAAAAAAAATGAAAACATCATAAAGATGAATGATTTGGCCTCATCCTTCCACTTCCACAAGATTTAAACATGAACCAATTAACCTTCAAAAAACCATAATTTTATATGGATTTTGAAACCAAATTGGGTTTTAAATGTATTTAATATTTAGTTCCCAACATCAACTTAAAATTTTATTGACACCAATTCCTAATGTAATGCAAGTTCATGTGTGTTCAATGTTTGTGGATGCCTATCCAATTTTGATAAGTTAAGGTTAGTGGGCCAATTTTGTTGGTAATTCCTCTATGTAAAGGTGTCAAATAATTAAGATAAATTAAATAAAATGACATTATTACGAAAACATGGTTCTTTCACTAGTAACATCACAACTAAGATGATTATATAATCAAATCCATTTGTTTGAAATGACTCGCTATGTTTGATTTGACTAAAATCAAAATTAGGTTTTTAAAAAAATCATAAAAATTAATTTAGATATTTAAAATTTATGTAACATTTTTTCACCCAAAGGTTGTATATTTCCTTACCATCTACTTGGGAAAACCCAATATTTTACCATCAACAAAAGAACACATTAATGGTGTTGATTCTTTAAGGTGTCCAAAAAATGATCATGTATTGTAGTAGTTTTTATATTCTTGAAATATCATTTTTGATTAAAAATGGACAATTATTTCATACATAACAATAGAGATATATATATTTTTACACAAAAATATTTGGTCCTAATACACACCATTATGAACACATCCATAATTAAATCAAACCCAACACCTCCAAAAACAATGGTATTTTGTGATGTGGACAATTTTAAAATTAGGTTCAAATGCAATCATCTAAATGGGTTGTCTATAATCCTAATAAGGCCAACACACATATCCAACCATCCATATAAGAATTAATTATCAATGCCATAATTTGTTGGACCAAATGGTGCATGTAACATGGTATTTTCATGTGTGGACAAGATGATGTGCTGTGCGAGACAAAATGTAATACCCATATAATACCATAGAGATATCATGTTCCACTATCACATAGACTTCACCTTTTGGAATTATGAAAGATTTGTTATGTTTAAAATTATTTCTTATTCAAAATCATTTTATTATCATTTAAAAACATGTAATATCATATATACGTAATAAGCTGCAAAAAGACACTAGGGACAAAATTCTATAGTCACCTTAAAGAACTAACACCTTCAAAGAACCACAAAAATGAAATAGGTTGTACATGAATTGTTGTGGCTAACCATATAGACCATATTAAACATTATGTTATTATTTACTTACACATGTACCACTTAGACTTGTCTACCCAATAAGATGAGGAACCAAAAAAACATTTGCCTACACAATTTATACACTTGATTCCGAACTTGATGCCCACATAAAAACTTTGAAAATAAACAACAAACTTCACCCCATAACCTTAAATCACTATTCAATTTTCTTCCTTCATTTTGAGGTTCAACTTTTGCCCTTTCTAGTGCATGTAGTTTGTATATTTAACAATTTAATTATGGACCTCCTCCTCTCTTTGTTGCTCAAGAGGCTTTAGCTCCCAACATCTTATATGTAAAGACTAGATTTGTGAATCTTGGTTTCATAATATGTTATCACAAGCTTTTTATTCATTTGCGTTTTCTTCACCATTCCACCATTCAAAGTCTTTGCATCTAATATCAAGCATCTCAAATTTCAACAAACCATTATATAAAATGTGCAATTAATAATTCCTATTTAGATCACATGCCCGTAACAACATGGGGGAATCATTTACATTTCTATAAAAATGACATGAATGCAAACCAAGATATTTGTTTCTTACTTTTCAAGTATATTTTATAAATATTTGAAAAATAAATTCGGCTACCAAAAGAATCGTGAAAATAATAATATAATTTGAGATATTTGAAAATATAAAAAACAATGTTGGTCCAATATCAACTTTTGAACATGCCAACTTGGTCATAGTATTGAATGATATTTTTTCACACCAAGAAGGCATTAGTATTTGGGTATTTTTTAAAAACATTCATCATAGTTTGGTGCTAATATTTAGTTGAAGACAAATTTTTGGTTGGTATGAAGTAGGCATGTACTTAATATTGAAATTGGTATAAAACTAGCTAGGACATGGCTAATATTACCTTAGGTTTCTACCATGTTGATATGTACATATGTATGTATATTTATAAGGAGTTGATGTTGCTTTAATTCATATTAAATTAGTAGGATCCTTGCTATCAATGTTGGTATAAGAGTGAAGTTTATATACTAAACCAGCATTATTAAATAGTAATGTTTGTCCCATTTATAATTAACTAGCAAAATAATACTTTTCAAATGCAAGGGATATCCATAAAATTTACAAAGATTAACCCCCTTATTACCTTTTGTAGTTTTTTTTCAATGTAACATTGAGAATACAAAATGTCATGCAACCTTAACCTCTCACATTCCCTCAATAAGTGTGGTCAATGTTTCTTCCTTGGATGTATGACCTTCAAGAAAAATCTTCAAATAGCTTTTTCAACTTGCCTTTTCCAAACAGTCTAGGTATGTTTTCTTTATTGTACCCTCAATGGTTGAAAAAAGAACTTCTAAGAACAACAAAAGTAAAGCTCCATATCCTCACCTTAATTTCTCCCATCAACTCCACATCAACCCTTCAAGTCACTATCATCTTCTTGTCAAAAGTTGCATTCAAGTTCCTCCCATCCCATAAGTTGTTCAATGGTAGCAATACCCAAATCATTAGAGATAGATCAGGTAGATGTTCAACTTGTTCCAAACCCTACATTCCATGAGAAAGAGGGTCAGTTTTTTTGGGGTTAAGCATTGATATTTAACAGTGTGAAGATATTTCAATTGGTTGAGATATTTTCATGAAAAAATTAGCGTTATGGTAGATGTGGAAATGGAATTGACTTAAATTAAACAAATGCCAAGGTCACTAAGTGCACTTGTAAAAGACAAAAATCTATTTGTGAAGGAAGGTTGTTTGTTTGTTTTGTTTTTTTTGTACTCATGAAATCCATTGAATGATGATGTTTCAAATCATGTTCTTGGTGTCTTTGGAAAGTTCTTGAGGAGTAGGGGTGCATCAGTTTGATTTCATGGTGTTTGGACTTGCAATGTAGAAGTTTTTGAATATTGAATGGTTTTTTCACTAAAAATTAAATTAAATTGTAGCTGAGACTTTTGGAGGAATTAATGGAGGTTTCCTTTGGTGTTGTTGGAAAGATATTGATGAGCAAGATTTAATGGAGATAAATTTGGATTCAAAATGTGAAAGATATTGATTAAAAAGTGAGTTCTACCACTAAAAGTTCAAATAAATTTCAAAAAACCAATTCACACTTGGGCCACCGACATAGGCCACATTAGTATACGTGAAGGGAACAAAAATTAAGGGCTTCAAAAAAAAAATCAAGCAAAAATAAAACTTTATTAGAATATTGCACACAGTCATGAGACATCCATATATTGTAATTACACATAATATTTAAATATTCTAACATTTATAAATGGGTAAAAATGGTCTTCCCAAATATTAATTTATCAAATATACTTTGACACCCTAAGGTTTGGAAAATGGTATTGGCGATAACTTGCAATTCAATAGTAGTAACTAAAATTTTGAAAACCTTGAGGCACACTCCTTAACTCTTCATTACTTAGTTTGTAGTGCAAGAGCTTTGAGGTGACTAGAGGGCAATTACGTAAAAGCACCACAATTTTCACATACATATTTTTCAATGACTTCAATTATATAAAGAAACAATAGGGGTGGGTGGTGTGGTTTGGAATACAAAAGGGGCCATGGACTCATCATGGGTTCACATGAACTCATCATGGTTTAAAAATTATAAGAATAATATTTTCCAAAATATGTTTGTGGTTTGTCATGTGGATTGCACTTTTGGAGAGCTTTAGGCTAAAAGTAAGATGAGCTTGTTACATTGAACTCAAGGTGAAATCAATTTACACAAACCAATAAAAAAAACATTAGTGCAAATTGGAATCAAATTCATGCATAAACAAACCACAAGCTAACATGAATTCATAAGACACATCACAATCTAGCCTTGGCAAGAATCACCATTTTCCTCCCAATAGTATATTATGTTGATGGTAGCAAGGACTACATAGAAATGACATAAAATTTGAAGACTTTCAAGTTTGAAATTGCCAAGTTATGAGTTTTGTTATTTCTTGAATTCATATCACCCTCATATGGATAAATATTAAGGGAAAAGCATAGTATATATATATATATATATATCAAGCTCCTAAATTGAAGTTGGTGTTGACCCCTCTATTAAACATTTTTAATGTTAAAAAATCAAATTGTCAATTTGGCGCCCAACCATTCAATGGGCCATAACTTGTGTTTCAAATCTCCAAATTAGGAATAAAATCACATTTTTTATGTCTATTTTTCAAAACCTTTTCAACATTCTAAAGGTGGCCCAATTTGTACAAAGGTAGATCCTTCAAAACCTATTCCAATATTTTGTCTAAACATTCAAAAAATTCCAACACCCAAAGTAGAATCCATTCGAAAGTGTTGAGTTTCAATTTGATGCACTTTCCCACATTTGTGAGAGTGTGTTTAAGCCTTGAAACAATTTCATAGTTCACTTCTCTTGTCATGTCCTAATCTTGGTCATAAACCCAAGGTTAAGATTTTGACAATTTCACATGGGAGAAATGTTTTGATGTAAAATATACCATGGTGACCAAAAATTGCCCTAAATAAAATGTTAAATTTATCTTAAACACTTTAGGAATGTACTTGGTCAATATCAAACCATGTCATTTGCAGATTCATCTACATTGTGTTAAGTACCTAGTTTTAAAATTGGATAAGTGTGAAAGTTTAACTAAATTAGGTTTTAAGTAATATGCATGGATGAAGTCAATCTTCTTGACATTATATATGCCAAACATGTTAGATTTAAAGGGGGAAGGTGACAAAATGTATAAATTCTCATAGATGGAAAGGCTCTAGGTTTTTAAAATAATAATAAGTAACCTAATAATTCAATAAGCCTGAACATAATAGTACCTTGTTAGTAAACAATAATTTTTTTCTAGGGCTAGATGGTGGCTTTTTGTTTGGAAATTTTCAACCTCAAAAAATAAAAATAAATATCTTGTCACAAAAAAGTTGCCATTTTTTTGATAAAAATACTTTTGGGGTCAATTCACAACGTGCCACAAAACTTTTTGCCAATTTTCTTTAGTTTCAATAGCTTTTTATGAGCATTTTGCCAATTAATACTAAATGTTGTGTGGATGATCACCCACAATGCTACATCAGAAAATAGAAAAAAGAGGCAAAAAGAAACACCATGGCTATACGAGATGGGGACTAATTATTCTCTCTTGAATGTTTAAAAGGGTTACAAGAACATAGTGATCATTCTATCATTAAAGGACTTGTTTGCAATGATGGTTGTAATTTACAGTAGACACAAGTGAGTGGTCAAGATGCTCAAATTAGAATGCTCCTCTAAGGCTAGCTCTTTAATGTTGAACTTCCCTTTGGATGAAGACCACATGAAATTCACATCTCTTGCATGCAGATGGTGCTAACCCCAGACATGGAAGTCAAAATTAGTGTTGTTTGAAATATTCTTGAATATGGGTTGCAAGTCTTGTCCTAGTAGGAGTCATGTTGTGTAATTGAACTCCAAGCCCAGTTACCTAGAATTAGAGTAAGAATTGGGATGAGAGGAAGTGGCTCAAAATCTGGAAATAGCCAACATTGGTTTCAACTTTCAATGAATATTATTGTCCAATTTTTGGTTCATAAAGGCACCCTTTGGATCCCATCCTTGCTAATTTTTACTTTTGAAAATCCATACAATATATAGTACCTGAACAATTTCAGCATAAATTAAATTATTTTTCTATTTTGTTGAATCTTTGAAAAATTATTTATTACTTGTGCTAAGTTTTTGTAAAATTAAGAATATGAGATAGTCTAGATACACTAGATTGTCCCATAACAAGTCTTGGTAACTATCTATTTCCAATAAGAGATTGATCTTACAGTTTTAATTATTTGAAACTAGGGTTGTGTGATTTTAGTTATTTTAATCTTCATTTGTGGTGGAGGAATGTTTTTTGAAAAATAAGTCATAGGCCCATATATACTACATAGGTGTTAAAAGTAATATTAATATCCACATTGTATATGGGTAAATTTGATATTATATCAACACTAGGTATATAGATGATACTTGTATTCCCCTCCCTATATGATCATTTGAGTGGACTAAGGGTGGTACCCCTATTTGCATAATCTTGATCAGTGTTTTTTTTCTTTTTTTGTCATATTGAAAATTTAGCAAAACTTGACAAAAAAATAAAAAATATAGTCAAATTCATCCTAAAAAAAAAGAATCCAATCTTTTCCCAATTTTTTGTTGAGAAATAAAAAAATTCACGAGATAAAATACACCCATCTTGATCATTACCAATATTGACTTGAAATGAAAAGTCTTTACGCATTAAGACATGAAGTGTAGAATTAGAGTGTTGGTTTCATTGGACTACTGTTAATTCAAGTAGGCATAGGAGTTGAAAGTAAAGTGGTGCTACTATGGGTTATTATCGGTGTTGGGTAGTCATTAGAAATAGGAACAGACCCCTACGGATATCATGATGGTTCTTAGATTTTGTAATCATGTTTTGAAATATAATCATGGTTCTCCAAAAGAAAGGAAAGTAAAGTAACCCGATCACAAAACTGCCCATTCTTTGACGGTTCTTTCATAATATCCATAGGTTCCTTAAGGCTTTTGAAATAACAAGACATGCAATTCTTTGATTTTGATTTTTTTCGAAGAATTGGAACCAATAATATAAAAAAATCAAGAACTGATAATTCTTTAAAAAGTCAAATTACTACACAACACTGGTTATTATGGGCAGCTAGCTTGGGCTAGTTGACATTAGACCTTTCATATTTGGCATCACTAGGTACATCTTCTTCCAAAAGCTGTTGCTTCTGGAATGATTTAGGTGATTGGGAATGCAGCTCTTTGGCAGTTTAGGTTTTTGTGAGAATCTTCTGGCTCTTGTATGATAGAATTTGGCCACCCAAAAATTTCATATCACTTTGTGACAATGTGGTAGTTTGTGATAGTTGTTTGATTTTTTCCCATCATGCAATTGACAGCCAGAATTTTTCATGTTGCTCTTTGGTAGAGTAGGTTTAAAATAAAAAATCTTTTGATTTCTTTCAAGATGCAATTGGTCACTAGAATTTTTCTTGAGTTAACAATGTCTTGCACTTGTAAAGAAGTTGGATTTCTTTGCAAAAACTATTTGCCTCAATGGGGGTCTGCTATTGCATTGATACATGCTCACTTTAGTCAATAAATATAGACTAGTGTAGATGTTAAGCTAGTATCAAAATTGACAATTGAATACGTGTTAACCCTAAAAACCATTAGGACTTTCTTAGGTTTTTTTTTTTGAAATTTATGTTATAGTTATCAGCTGGTTTTGCCAAAAACCCATACCCACCCAACATTGGTCCAAACTCCAATCCCCATCCTAAGCTATACTCCTAGGTTCCTAAGCCTGTAATCACTTGTCAAAAATGTCACAAATTTTGTACTGTAAGGTATGTGATCTGTAAATGGATTACATAACACAACAATTCAAAGGGGGCTTACGATGAAAACCAATTCATTGGTAATTTAGCAAATGAATGAATACCAAAACATAAGTGGAATCACAATTTTATGTGCATTGGTGAGAAATTTCCAAAGTCTTGGTGTAGGTAGGCACCAATTATGGGCATTTAAAAGGCTCATAAATAATGAATTTGGATTATACTTTTAATATGGGCCCTCCTATATTCACTCATAAGCAATCCCTAGTATATGGTAGCTCTTGGTGAGGATAGAGGAGCACTATTTGAATAATGCAACATGGGTTTATTCAAGACTAATTTTAAATATGTCAAAATAATCCCATAAAGTGCATCACACCATTGTGAAAATTGTGCCTACAAGTTTGCAAAGACCTTCACACATTACTTGTAATTGACTATTAATACTTCAACTCTAGCCATTGAATTGCACAATGATCACACTCATCCCCCATGCTTTTCTCACCATTAGCTTTTCACACTTTCTTCATTCCTAGCTCATTGTGAATGTTGGAGCTTTTTGCAACAAATTTTTTAATGATCTCACTCAATTGGAATGAAAATTTAAAATGGATTGTGGAACCACATTGGTTCAACCAAGTGCCACTTCTCTACCTCCTCATTGAAGCTTTCATTTTCCAATTGTTTTTGCCATGTTGAATTTGCATATCAATGGTGTGATTTCCACAAAATAGGGCTCAATAGGCATTGTTGGTGAAGGTTCATTCATAGCATGGAATGCATTGCTTTGTTTAACACAATACCTAGCAAACACTAATTCATTAAAAAAAAAACAATTCAACCTTCTCATCTAACTTCACACACTTGATGAGTTCCTTCTCAAAATTTTCAATAACTTTTCAATCTTTCAATGACAACATCTATTTCCGATGTTTCTAATCACTAATCCATGTTTCTTTATGAGCTAGTTTCTACTCAAGTGTGCACACATAAGCATCAAAGGTCATCATAATGGATTTTGAATGATATATAAAAGGTTTTCTTGTTGAAACCCAATGCATGGGCTAGCATGGGGTTTTAGGCATAGACAAAAAATGAACAACATGGTTACTAGGTTGCATTAACAACCTTAATGCTAAAGTGATTGAATCTATGGGCCCTACCTCCATTAGGGAGTTGCCTAGATTGTTGTCCAATTCAAAAATGAAACCTTCACGAGGTGCTTCCACTACTATAAAATGTGAGTGCAGTTCATTAGTCCTCGTTCATTAGACCAGTAAATTCATTGCTTTCACAATAAGTTTATTCACTATAATTAGTGAATTCATTCATAATCCAATGAAAGCACTTGGCATATAGGGACACCTTTTGTTGTAATAATCACATTTAAAAAATCAACTTCAACATAATAGTGGCAAACCATTTCATTAATTAAAATCAATTCACCCAAAACTTTATCATTTGATGTGCAAATCAATTTGATCAAAATTTGGATCAAGTTTTTTAATTTTCATAAATGTTTCATTATGTTGCATTTTATGTTTGAGTTAAGAGTTTAAATTTTGATTGTGTTGAACCCTTTGAATATGTAATGTGGATTTAATGTTTTTCTAAGGGTTAAAAACACCCATTATGTTAAGTCTTCTTTTTTATTATTTTTTCCTTTTTTAATTAGGGTTGTTTGCACATTTCTGTAAAAATTTTAAAGTTGTTTTGAACAATTTGAAAAATGCAATATCAAGAGGTTGCAAAACATAGCACATGTGATGGAAAAATAATCAAATGCACCTCATGTACAAATATCTTGTCTTATATACAACATTTATTGTAACATGTAAATTATGGCCATTTAAAACCAACAAATGATAGTTAATTGTAATTAAGTTACCTCCACATAATTGAACAAATGCCATGAACTATGTAATACATTTGTATAGAAAATGGTAGTCATTTTTGCTTTGGGTTGCATAGCTATTGTAGCTCTAGTTTCACTCCTTTCAATGAAAATTTGGCAAAGTTTTTTATTTGATCTAAAAATATAAACTTTTGGAAACGATTCCTACATTGGTGCAAAACAATACAAACAATGATTCCTTGTTTAATGTAACCAAGTGCAAGAATATGGACATTGTCCTAACCAAAGCTTGTGCACCCCCATTTTTCCCAACTTGTCACTTAATTCATCAGATTGATTCTAGATTTGTTAAATTGATTAAAAAAGGTGTATTGCATTGTAAAACTCTATTAGGTTTGTGTAGAATGATGCAACATTTGTGGGGCATAAGCCCTTTGCATGAGCAACCTTTAAACCATCAAAGATTGGCTTGGATTGCACCTCTTGAACCATTTGAATGACCCTTGGTTACATAAGTCACATTTTTGAAAACGTAATCATAATTTCCTATGTGATTTCAACCACCTTCAATTTCAATTATGTGAGTGTTAAAAGGTGCTCAATCATTTGTATCTTCTTCATATACAAGGCAAATGCATCATCTTTCTCTTAGTGTAAAACATTTACTGTCACAAATAATAAATTATAAGAAAAATTTCTAAGATTTTCCAAAAAAAGCTTTAAAAAATAATTTCTAGAGGTTATTTAATAAAAACCTTATAGAATGTCTAGTCGATGCAACTTTTTAAAAAGTTGATGATCTTTTAAAAAGTTTCATTGGATAGTATAGTAAAAGGTTCAAAGGGCATCACCCTTTCAATCTTGGTAATGCAAGTTGTGACCTTTGTACATTTAATTCATTTCATGCTTAACTTGCATTATGTTTTGTTCAAGCAATAAAATCATCCATATATTATTCTTTGTCAAGTTCCTTGTTTGTCCATGTTGTGTCTTTGTCTTGTCCTTGATGTCTACCTTGCCTCTTTTTTGTGATTGTGTAAGTTCATACAATTGATTTCATAATGACATGGCATGCACATTAAACATTCAACTTGTAGTGTAGTTCATGAAATCAACTTGGACAACCTCCATGCCTACAATGGAAGCTCCGACCATCCTAATTGCCATTACTTTTTATGGCTTCACCTATCAAATTGAGATGGTGAACCCTAAGTGATGGGAACATCTCCCATTCCAATTTCCCCTAAACCCACCACATGATTGTCAAAAGTCATTAACATCACCTTGTGTGCTTTGTTAGCTTGCTCTCGGAATAACATTCTCATCACCTTCATGGTCACAATGGTTTGCAATATGGTATGTCTAGAAACTATGTCATGATCTAAAATTAAATGCATGGTAGGTTCATCACACGAAAGCAACATGTTTATTTGCTTGACTGCAACTAGCCTTGTCCCTTTCGAGCGTTCAACCTCTAGGAACCAAGTGCAAGCTTGTTAAGGGCATGGATTCTCCAAGTCAATTAATGGTAGTGAGTCTTCATGTTGCACACACTTGAATACTTCCTCTCTGTATTCTTGTTAATTAGACTTTAAATCCTTGATTGCAACTAACCTTGTCCCTTTCAATTGTTCAACCTTGGGGAGCCAAGTGCAACCTTGTTAAGGGCATGAACTTTCCAAGTCAATCAATGGTAGTGAGTCTTCATGTTGCACACATTTGAACAATTTCTCTATGTATTCTTGTGAATTAGACTTTGAATCCTCATGACTAGGACTGATTGCACTATGATCCTTCAAATGTGATGATTCCTTCATAGTGTGTGGGCAGTCCAGTGTGTCCAAGACTCAAGTCATCTTGAGAGGCCTCATAACATGTCAACCAAAGCTTGCAAAACCCAAATCAAGATCAGGGCAAAATTCCCTGATTCCCCCACTTAAAACTGGGTTTTGAATTTGAATCCCCCGTTTATGCCATTTCATCCCGTTCAAGTGTGTCGATAAAAACATTCTTGGTAAGTGAACTGAATATTTGTCGAACGGTTAAAAAGTAATCACAGATGAACTTTTGCAGTGAATATAAAGTGATGGGTGCCAGGGAAGATTGCCTGAGGAGGTCAGTCCATCATTGTACCTATGAGCTTGGTCTTTCACCTGCCATCTTGGTGTGAGACTATCTCACCCACAATTTTAAAACAAGCTTCAACCAGTCTAATGTAGTTATAAATAGCTGGAATGTGATTGACTTAGGCGTTTGAATGTTGTTGACGTAATTGCACGGTGAATGAGACTTTAATGCCACCCTAGTTTACATGTGCTAGTTTCAGAATGTCAGGCAATTGCACCATCAGGATTCAGTACGACTTGTTTCCTACTTAGTTGTAACATGAGTTCAGACTACTCCAGAGTCCAGAGACCCCCCACACTGTATGCATTCTGCAGCCTAGAGGGACTGAGGTGAGAGCTGATTCATTTCTATTATGTCTCTCATTAATTTGCTCAAATTTCAAATTTTTAATGGCAGTAGTAGAAGTTAAGCTTGCATACTCATTGCTGAGTAAAACTTATTGGAAAACTAAAGTTGCCATTAATTGAGCTAGCAACTAGTTGGTGGTGATGGTGGTGGTGATTTCAGAATCCCCTTACCAATCATCCCCTGGAAATCAATCTACCTGACATTTTTTACAATTTGAAACTCATGTGAACAACCACCTGTCTGTCCCTTGCCAAATGGCAGAATGGGAGTCCTTCATCCGGTTTCAAACGGAGACAAAAGCCTTTGACTACTCTATTCCACTTTGATGAACTTGAAGTCAATAATAAGTTTGATTGTTGGGAAAATGGTTTCACAGAAGACATTAGGAAATCAAACAATCAAAGCCTGAAATAACTGAGATCCATTATTTCAAACCCAATCTTCATCATATCAAATTGAAGACAAGTCTTAAAGTGTGCAGAATTTGAAATTCTCAATAACATCATTTGTACAATCCATGTGATAAAAAATATCATTGATTACTTTTGGATCGGATTGCCATCTGCTTACAATTGATCAAATTAGGTGATTGAAATTGATCGAAGCTCAAAGAAGCAAAATTAAATTTAAAAAAAAGTATTTTCCTGAACAAAGTAACTCTTTAAGAAATATTAAGTTATCCTTATACAAAATTGCTGCCCTATTTTGTGTGAGTAGTAAAGTAGTTGTAACGGGTTTCCAATGGATGATGCAATGGGAGGTGCTGCTGGGTCGCATGCGCCCTTTTATTTCTCAATGTACCACTACGGTTGCACATGTAAGTCTATAACTTCGGAACTCAGACTTGAGAGCTGGATTTGATGACAGTCCTGCTACATTGGCCGGGGACCTTTTATTTGTCACTATGTAGCAGAAGAGTTGCACATGGAAGTCCAAACCCGAGAACTTGGAGCTTGCAATGGGATATAATGATAGTCCTGTTACATTGACCAAGCCTTTGTAATTGAAGCATGAATTTGTAAATGTACATGTACATTCATTTGGTGCACATTTTGTTTAATCCGAACTACTTACTAAGGCCCTGCTTTACACTAGGAGTCAGGGCCCAAAAAACTTGGGGCCAACTTTGAACATTTTTGGGTTGCAAATTGGCCCCAAGTTAGTAATAAATGCTAGAACATCGATGTCAGGATATTAATAAATGCTGGAACATTGGCCCCCAAGGGTTGCAAATTGGCCTCCCAAATTTTATGGTATCCTTTGTTTTTTTCTGCCTTGGGGCCAATACAAGGCCATAATGTTCAGCATTTACTACTAACTTGGGGCAGATTGAAAAGTTTTTTTTCTATCTTAGCCTTGACTCCTGGTGTAAAGGCCTTGGGGCTAATTTCAACTTCTGCACCAATAAGAATGCTGGATTTGGGTTGAACATTGGCCCTGACTCCTAGTGTAAAGGGGGCTTACATAATGTCCTCGGGAATAGTCCTTTGCTTCTGTATGCAATACATGCATCATCTATCATCCCTTTGGTTTGCAAATTGTAACTTTGTTTTGCTCTACTATCAATATGAACCTCTTCAATAGCTGTCATTTAAAGTACACTATGGAACAGGGTGAGCTGGGGTTCTGTTAGGTGGTAATGGATTATGGGCTTTTCTAAGGCCTATTCAAAAGAATAATTGGTTTTCCCATCATGCCATGCCATTGTGAATGTGTTTTTATTATAACACATCTTGGGTTTTGTGATTTGGGTTCTTCTTTACAATTTCTTTAATTGTTTAACCTAAGTCATAAATATCTCAAATTGTTAAACCCAAATTGCAAAACCCAAAATATATATTATAATAGTTTTTTCATCATTTATTCTCATTAAAGTGGACGTTGATACCATAAAAAGTGGAGCCATATGTCCATGTATTTGGTCATCTATTCAAGGAATCAAATTGCCAAGCCCATCCACTGGTTTTTCTCTAGTGGCAAAATTTTCCATGATGGTGTTGTGTGTCACAAGGCAATCAAAGGATTGAGGATCACCAAATCACATTGAGAAGTGAATATTTAACCACCTAGATGGGGACAATACTTATTTTTGGTTATTCAATTGTCATCTTGCTTGTAATATGATTTTTCCTTTCCCAAGTTGGTCTATTGCATCAAAGGTTTAGTTCTTGGTAGCTATTATGCCCTTAGCACCACCTTTCAAAATTGAAATATTGCATTATTATTTTTGCTTTTGAATTGGCCAATTCAAAGGGATCTACTTGCAATAACAACCTTACCAATGGAGGTGGTACACAAATTCTTTCGTTTATTCCATTTGTGTCCTAAACCAAATAACATACATGTATAGTCATGGAACTATAGAAGAGATGCCCAAATGAATTGTTGCTTTAGTTTTAGACTTTGAATAATTGATAGACTTTGCTTTCATCCAATGTCACTTGATGCTTTGAACATTATATTCTTAAAAAAATATGTTATTAAAGCTTATAACAAACTCCATGAATACCATAACCATGCAACAAACTCTCATATGATGGGATCAAAAGTACATCTAATTAATATTTGCATTGAAGTGCTTGCAATTGTTCTTAAATGTCAATTATTTCATAGGTTGGACAATAATGGAAGATTCATGAAAATATGAAAATAAAACTTCAAAATAAAAACTAGTTTCATGATGTTGGTACATGATTTAGGTGTACAATATTGAAATGACATGAGAAAAGCCAATTTTGATATATTTTTCCAAGTCAATGAAAAGCATATTTCTTTCTTGAATGTGCCACCATCTGGAACAATGTTTTTGTCTTATCAAATTTTGTGTAGTTGAGGTGATGATCATCCATAAATTGGTTTAGCCAATTTTGGCTATCCACAAAATGAAAGGAAGTCATGCAAGTATTATCAAATGTTTTTCAATAGTGCAAAATTCGATGCAAAAAAAGAAGGTTGATGTGAAGCTTTCAAATCTCCTATCATAATTACTTGATGATCATGGAATAAATTCAATTTGAATTTTTTCATCAAACAATCATCGCAAACCACAAGACAACTTTCATTGGCCAAGGACTTTAGAGTTTCTTAAAATCAATTTGATAAAAAAAATCATTTCATCAACAATTTAAAGCCTATTGATTTTGTGATTAGAATAAATTAATGTTTTATGCTTCTTTGAATTTGAATGAAATAATGTGGTTTCAAATAATGCCATAATAGTATGGTGATCGAGTAAACCAATTATTTTAAAATAATTTTCAAAAATTTGTTTTAAAGGTTGAAATTTTTGAGTGAATATTTTTATGGAAAAAACTCAAATTTCCATTCATCAGCATTTAAGATACTTATGTTAAAGCAATTCTTTAAATTATTATTGGTATTGTCACACGTTGAAATATATATTTGGAATATGTCTTTTACAATTACAAAGTTAAAGGTAGTTGTAATGTAGTGATGTTAATGACCCATGCCTTGAAAGCCAAAAACTATATTAAAATGTCATACAAGTAGACCAAAATGGTGGTAACAATATGGAGAGAGGAAAAGTAAGAAGGTCAAGGGCAAGGAAAGAACCACAACTATTTCACAACCTTTCATAAGGAAGGTGGCATAATCATATTATATGGGGATAAAGTTACACATGTGAACATCCAACAAATAAATGGGGTAGGCTAGTAGGTAGATAAAAAATTCTCACATAAACAAGTGGATAAATTGACACATTTCTAATATTGTGCAATAATGTTTTCCTTTTGGGAAAGTTTTGCCAATTGGCGAGTTCTGATGGGGCCAAACAACATGGCTTTGTTAAAATGGATGGCTTTGAACCATTTATTTCACCATGATCCTAACAATTAAATTCAAGGCTAGTTTTGCATTCAATCATGTGAAAGGCGAAAATTGCCAAGAGGTCAACACCAACCTATCACAAGTGGCCTACAATTGATATTAACCTTGTTGATATTGGCCTTTAGCCATTTTGTAGCCACCTTGCTTGCCCATCTATCTATGTTTTCATGAGTTAGGTTGTTGATTGTGCATAATGTTAATTATTGTGACATCATCGCCTTCCATTGCCCTATCTTCATTGTAATTTGCAAGACTTACTTTGTTTTCTTGTTGATTATTCTCCAATTCTACATTTATGGCAAGGAATATTGTTGGTGGCTAACAACAAATGGAAATTGTAACATGTTTATGAGGAATTGATGTAGATGTGAACTTAATATTGAAAAACAACCAACTACATGAGTAAGAAGATCTAGTCATTAATGACATCAAATTCCATGTTGTTGCAAACACACAAACTTCCAAGCTTTTAAAATCTAGATAAATTATTTTCTTCCCTTGAACCCTATGTTATGTGAAAATATTGATAAAGATCAAGAGTCATTGATGGTGTTATTGCCTAAAAATATCAAGAAAGACTAGGAGATTCAACCTATAATAGTCAATCTAGGAAATAAACTTCATAAATGTAAATGGGAACTAAATCACATGTTTGAAGAGGTCTAGGTTACAAACTTACCATGGGCAAAAAATGTGATGGGGTGTGATGGCAAGTTGAACATGATCAGCTACAAAGTATGCAATGAGATTGATGGAAGGGAAAAAATGTTGGTGCCAAAAGTTTAACAATTTGTTGAAACATGCAGGGAGGCGAAAATGTAAAGTTGCACACCCTGGGTGTGTTATGGGGTAGTACTTCATGCCCATAGACAACCAACATGCTTGTTCACCATTAAAGGTCGAAATTTCCATTGCAAACATCGTGTTTGTTGGAGGTTTGGTTGGTGAGAAGAAATGGAAGTTCCTGATGCTTTTGAGGGTCCAGCTCTTTTTTTGCACGAAAAAAGGGCACAACTTACAATTTATTTTGGTTTTTGAATTTGGTCAACCTATAATTGATTTCGAGAGCATGAAAATGCTATTTGATTTCTTGAAGGTGAAAAACATGCTTTGGAAACACTAAAGTGATTCCACAAGTTGGGAGATGGTAGAGATAATTCATTGGATTGTCATGAAGTCCACAAAAGTTATTGTCCAAAAAGTTAAATACATTGTTGTTAATGAAGTAACCACTATCGATAATTAATCTTGGTGAAATGCGCATGCATACATTGTTTCTAGGCTTTAGGAGGGTGCCATTGTTGCTCAATCTTGAAAAGGTGTTTAGTGGAAGCATTATTAATAACCTCACCCAACTGATATTGAGGTCATTGATGGAGCATGGGGGTTTAACAACATAACATGTTTTTATCAAATTTACATGCTTTGGATGTGACAAGGTTGTGGTGTTCACAATCATACATATTGGTGTTATTACACTACTCAAGTGTAGAAAAACACCATGTATAATTGGAATGCACTATATGGCACATTGCACCAACCTAGTGGTGTAAACGTTTTCTAATCAACGTTTGGTTGTTAACCTTGAGAGCTTGTTATAGACCGCTTACACATATTATTCTTTTTCACCAAATATGCATTTTCAACATGGTAGCCTTGTTAAGTTGTTTGAAAGAAAAGGTCAAGAAATTATTGTGCAATGTAATGCCTAGGTGGATTTCCATGTTGTGCCCAATGAAAAAAATGTTTGTTGATTACAAAACCATCCTAACTGTTCACACGAACAACAACTTAAACTGTGTGGTGACAACAAAGACAAAGTTCCTAGAGTATTTTTGTGACATTGAGGTGGTAATGGGGTTGATATGCATCATGCCCATGTTAGAGGTGGTTCATGCACTCATTAAGTTTGCACATGCACATGACATGTGTCATTTTGTGACAATTGTTAAATAATGTTGAATAGAATGATACAAGTTGTATTTTGATCCGGAGACAAAGCATGGCCAAGAACACATGCTTTTAAGCTTTACTATCCAATTCAAGGTCTTAACTGACTAGGTGGTTGCAATTTGCCTCCACACAAAAAATGGTGGCCACTATTGCACACACAATTGAGATGCTTGCCTTGCCAATTAAACCTCCACATTGGTCTATTTGTAGCCAGTTTCTAGACCTTGAACTGTCAAAAAAAAAGAAAAAGGTTGTTGTGTAAACTTTTATGGCTTGTTCTGGTGGCCCAAACATAAATCCATACCCAACTGATTTTTCCTCTGAAACCAAAATTTGTAATTGAATTGAATTTTCAATGACAAAAACTACTCAAAATTCAATATATCCCACAACTTACATCTAATTTTTTTCAAATCAATTAAAAAAATCCTATCCGTGAGGGCCTTCCACCAATAGCAAGAGTGCACCCAAATTCCCCCATAATTTTTAGTTTTGAGTTTAAAAAAATTCAACATTCAATAACTTCTCCTCTAGTAGGTCAAAACATTATGAAACAAACTTGGTGCACCCCTATTAATTGAGGCTTTCCAACAATACCAAGAGTGCAGCAAGAGGCCCACAGTGAACCAGCACCCACGAGTGCACCATCAAGGATGGATGATATGTGATCAGGAAACAGTTTTCTGTTGGATTCCAGTTCCCTAGCTAACCATGGTGATTAGCTCAGTTGGTTTGTTTACTACCTACCAACTAGGTAGGTAGTAAAAAACAGCCCCCTACCTACTATGTATAAGCTATCTACATATCTAGTAGTACCCTATTTTTTTGTTACCTACCTATCTATATGTTAGACCTACTTCTTATAGAATGGGTTACCAAGATGAAACCGAGTAGTAACTCAGTTGAGTTTCATCCACAACTGACTCATAAGAGGCATCCCGTGGATGGTGCACTGGTGGGTGCTGGTTCACAGTGGCCCAGCAAGAGGTATTGGCAGATCACAAAGTGACAAACAAAACAAACAAACTACCTTCCTTCATAGACGGATGTTTTTCTAGCACACCTAGCTCTCTCTCTCTCTCTCTCTCTCTCTCCCTTTTATGAAACTAGCTCCTGTTTTTCTCTCACTCCTTTGGAAGGCTTGTGAAACAATTAATTTGTTACTTGCTTCTTGACCCTTCTACTCTTTTGCCCTTTGCACCATCAACACTATCTTTCTCCATTTACCCTTCATGGTTTCCGGATGTAAGTTATTGACTGCAGTTGCATGGGGGCATTAATGACATCACTTGCAGTGTCTCTACTTCCAACATGTCAAATATGACAAGAGACACACACACACACACACACACAGAGTCTTGCATTCCTATCCAAAAGTGTGAAATTGTTTGGGTAAATATTGTTTTGCTTGCTGAGCACACTTTTTCTTTTTCTTCCATGAGCAGCTTTTGAAGCATGGAATGATTTCTCATATCCTGAAATTTGAAACCGTTGGACACACTTTTGTTGCATGTTGTTATTGTCGCCATAATTACTTTAGGCATAACTCTATTGTTGCCTAATGTGGAATGACTTTTTGGCTTTTTCCATTATAAGGTTCCATCCATATATGGTGGTTCCAAATATATATATATATTGGATATCACATTAATTAAGTTTCTTAATCCTTTCATTAACTATCAATTAAATGTAGCTATATTGTACCTTCTCAAAACTGAGAACAAGCATTTGAAAGCATTTAACAATTTATTAAATAATTATTCAAAAAGATATTAGGTACTATTATTTGAGTTAGAAAAGATCCTCTAAAATAATTCTTATTGTTTTGTGATGAGAAGATTCTCTAACTTAACCTTGAAGTGGAAAAGGACAGAAAGTTGCGGAACTAGGGTCCCACTCCTTCCTTCCTTCATTCATTCATTCATTCATTCATTAATTCATTCAATGTTGTTTTCTATCTACACCGAGATGACCAGCCCTGCTGATTCTGGGCCTGCAACTTGTAGCAGCAAAGTGAAGGATTGACAGAGCTTGAGAGGTTGTATGTTGTTGTAAAGTTGGTATGGTGTATACACAAACAAGATCTAAATGATTGTTGACTGTAGTGCATACTCTATGACAAAATCTCCCACCCCAAAATTAGTGCAATAACTGCTGAATTGTTTCATTTACACCCAGATTTTGAAAAGATGTGATCAGAGCTCCTCTAATGTTCAAGTACATCTTCCAAACAACTTTACTTTGCAATTTAAGGCAAAGTGGTCTTGAGCTGGCACAACATTAGCCATTAGCCCAACTTGTTTAGTGTGAAGCTCCATTGCAAAAAAAGACATTTTAATACTTCAGTGTGTCAAATATCCCCCTAGCCTAGTAGAAGTTAAAGCAAATGATAAAAATCATGGCATAAAATCACCATTAAGTTATTATGGTACTTGACCTCAAGATGAATGAATGAAAACTTGTTAGTTGTTACTACCTTAGTTGTAGTCTTTTTTTTTAATAATTGGAGGCAAAGTTGATTGTGGGGCTTGTCCTGGTTAGGCAATTAATGATAGGCTTGTGGTGTGTACCCTGCCTGCCACCCACCTCTGTGGGTGTCTCTTTTTTTGTTCACTCTATAAACCAACAAGAATGGGCTCCCTGCATCCCCATTTATAAGGATAGAGAATAGGACAAAAAAATAAATAAAAAATTAAAAAAGAAAAGAAAAAACATCTTACAAGCAAACAAGAGAAGGAAGGCAAAAAGAAAGGATGGAAGTCCAAACAAAATGCCCCAAAGATGCGGGATGCACAATGAGGAGTCTTACGAGGAGAAATCATGAAACCTAGGACCTAAACCCATCACCAGTAGCTCGAAGCAAGTCGTGCAAGGAGATGGACAAAAGGCGACAAAAGGCTTATAACCTTCTTGATCCAGCCACAGTGAACCAGCTCTCAATAGTAGTTATATGGATCCAGTTACACTGGAGGCTGGCAGCCCTTCACCAGTGAAATACAAAATTGCTGACTGAAGGAAAAAAGCTTGAGTGGTAGGAATGTACCTTAGAAGTGCAGGCCAAAGGGACTAAGGAAATGCAAATGGATGAAAAGAGGACATGGAATCCTACAGGGCTAGTAATGAATTAATGCTTCAAGGTTCAGGAATCTCAAAATTTCAAGTGAAATCTCTTTCTTTCAAACAAGGAAAATGGGGGAATTTTTTTATGACTTCCCTCCAAATTCTATATTAAGAGTACTACAATTGTATTGAATGATCATACTAGTACTCTTGATGCTCCAATGCAACATGCAATATATACACGAAAGGGCATTCTCTGTAGCCCTCCAACGCCTCCATATTACATCCTTTTTGCTCCAAAATCACAAAGCCCCCACACCACTAGCCTTGATGCTCCAACCCAATGCACATTACACAAATCATAAAGAACAAAGTGCACAAGTAATGTGCTACAACCCTGTGTCTATACATAGCTATTACACATTGATTGTTAGTTCACTCAAGATAACTAAGAAAACTAATTCAAATGACCAAATCTAACAATCACATTGGCTTGTAAAAGAAAATCTTTAGGCGAACTTATAACCCTATTCTGTTGAAGATTGAAGATATAATTCTCCCTTTCTAGCATTTCCATTCGTCCTCTAAAATTTTCACAAACCTATCACACCCTATTACAAATTTAAGTTAGTTCATTCAAAATAACTAACAAGAATAATTCAGGCCACATAATTCAGCAATGTTATTGGCCATAACATTTGTTTTTTGAATACCACCTATTCAATACCCTATAATGGTGGTTAACTCAGTTGCTTTAGTTTCTTACCTATCTATTAACAACCCACAAGCAGGTCCTCAGTAAGTAGGTAATAAAAGCAACCCTTACATATGTATAAACCATTGGACTTACCTAGTAGTTACCTAATTTTTTTAACCTATCTACCTATATATGAGACCTAAATAGGGTGTGGTCCCCACCAATTGAGGTGTCCAAGTGTAATTGAAGGAGGTATTTTACTACTATCACATTTTTGGCCAGTGTCTTTTCCAAAAGCTAAAAACTATTCTAGAGGGTTTAGGGTTTAGGGTCTAGAATAGTTTTTAGCTTTTGGAAATGACCTCTAGACCCTAAACCCTACTAACAACCACCATTTGTTAACCGAGTTAGTCTATTTAAAGCTTCTATCTAGTCGTACTTTTCTTCCCCCCTTCTCCTACTAGCATAATTCACTCTTTACCTATTACTAACTACCTACTAACTACCAACCTACCGACCTATGCCTTATACCCACTGACATTGCCTTACCTATAGGGACTCATCTACCTACCTATTGCCCTAAACCTATTAAACCTCCCAATGCAAAAAAGAAAATGAAAAAGGATTTTGTCATTGTCACGAGTGGGTATTGCAAAAGCCTTGATGTTCTCCTTGAGCACTTCGATGATAATTAATATAAGGTGAACCTCAATTACAGGTCTTGCACAAAGCTATGTTGTAATGCTTGCATTTGAAATGCATTACAAAACCATCATCTAAGTATGGTTTAAATGAAAGTTAAGCAATAAAATGCAGTATTCTCATGTTATTGGAAATATTAACTATCAATAAATAAATAAGCTACTTAAGTGACTATAATATCTTCATGTAATACTAAAATCTAAATTTGCAAAACAAAATGTATTAGGCAATGCAATATTAGTTCACAATCTTCTCTATACCATAGAAACCAATCAAATAACTATTAAAAAAAAGGGTCATAAAAGGCTTGAGTAGAAAGAAAGGGCAGGAGAGAAGAGGAAGAGAGGAGAGAGGGAAGGAAGGAAAAAACTTGACTTACCTCTTATTCACTTGGAGCTACAAGGTGTTTCTCTCTTCTTTTTCACAAATCTCAACAGGGCTCCTTCTCCTCAAGCTTGAATCTCCATGGGAATGGTAGCGATGAGAGAGAAAGGAGGGAAAAAGAAAGAGGTGGTGATGGTGGTAGCCATAAAGAGATATAAGGAAGGAGAGGGTTTAGGAACTCACTGGGTTGGGGGTTGCAATTCATCCAAAAATAGCCAAAATGACCTCATCCCCAATTGGTGCATTGGTGAGTGCTAGTTCCCATGGGTGCTCCATGGGTAATGGGGTTCTAAGCTCCATTAATTTTGGGTAATGTGGTTCTAAGCTCCCCCACACCTATGGGCCACCCCCTCAAGTAAAAGTATATTGAACTTAGATCTATAATGGTGTAAATGCCTTACAACTATACATACACAATAAGTTGGGTATAGTCATTATGGATTGGTTGTACTAGGTGATGTGTAATGTAAAGCTCAAGGGTGAGGCAACTCCAAAAATAGGGAGCCTAGGGCAAGGCATTAGCCTCATCCAGCGTTGCATTTTGGGTTGGGGGGCATGTCCCTAACCATGGGCTTTACCCATCGTAAAACACTAGGTGAACATTATCATGAATTTAACATATGTAAAGACCTACTAAAACTTTCTAGTGTATTTGGAGGCAATGTTCAAGAGTTTGTCTACAAAAGGCTATTGTTTTGAAGAGCAAATCTTTTTCTCCTATGAACATATCACATTTTGAAATTCTTGGCCTCTTTTTTTCATTTTTTGGGGGGTGATACTTGACAAATAAATGAAGTCTTCATCAAGAATCACCAAAAAAAATTTAAAAGTATGTTACTTGTCACACTGTAGCTTGCCATTTACATTAAAAAGTATCTTAAGGCAAAAGAAGAATTATGGAAATTCAAATATTTCACCATGCAAAAATATAATCTTTAAAAAAAAAAATCCTCTAAAAGAATCAAAATCCTTCAAAATATCATAACTGTAACTAATTTCAAGTTTCAACACAAGCCAAAAATATCATCTTTCAAAAATCCTCATATAAAAATAGACCTATTATTATTACCTAGGGGCCAAAATCCATTAAGCTACTATACTCTATAATGAGTCTAAACACAATATCCTTTGCCTTGGTAGGCAAGGCTGATGAACGGCGTGGCAGAGTATTGTACCCTTTCAACTTTGGTTCTTTTTGCTGTGCATGGATTTTCCATAATCCAAACATGAATACCTACATTTTGAGCTTTTTACAAATTTGGACTCGCAATCTTTTCAATTATTGCAAAATTGGATGGTGTAGTAGCTAGCTATCCAGTGAAAGAAACTTGTTACCATTGATAGACTTGCCCTGAAAGTAAATGATATGTGGGCCGAGACAACCAGGTGGTGGTGCTCTTTGTGATCTTGTGATTCTCATCGTGAAGTAGCCTAAGTCTTGATTTCCAGACCCATTTTTAGCCATGAACTTTAGAGCTGGAAGAGGAAGATGCCAACAGACAGCAAATTTGCATCCTGGCACTGTTGAGGCAAACAGGGTTTGAACATTTGAACATGTGATTTTCAGCTTCTTCTACACTTGCCAAATTGACAACCCCAATTGCAGACTTTCGCATCATGTGACTTACTGAGCTTCTTGTTACACAGCTCCATAAAGTCCATCAATTGGTACAGAAATTGTTTAATCCTAATGACTGCATTACATACAAGCTATGGGATAATCCCTAGTTTAAGTTGTTCTATGAGTGACCGACCCTTCGCGTACTTTACCGCGTTTTGTTGTCCAAAGGTGCATTCACACCTAACGTTAAGTCAGTGATAAGTGAAAATCTAGATGGCATCTGAAGTGGCACCCGATGTTAAATGGGTGGTTACTTAATATTAAGTGAATGTTAACATAAAATCATCGAGGTAAATAAGTCTGGGTTCTAAATGACCAGCTTCGTGTTAGGGGACTTAATACTAAAGCCATTAACACCAAGTGTGAATGCACCTTAAGAACACCAAGTGAACTACTTACTTGGGTTTTGACATATGAACTATGATGACATTTGTTTCTAGTTTTATCTCCTGGTCCGTGGACTATGTGGGTGTGTGTGTGTGTGTCCCATATGTACAAATCCCAGGAATGTGCACAAGTTTGCATTCATCGAGGTTGATCCACATTTGCACACATTTAGAATCTGTGTAAGAAAACAGATTATCGGGGCAAGGGCACCCAAAGCAAAACATACTTACCATTTGAATTTGTTGTGGAGCACACCTCTGGGTAATCCATTAACAATATGCATACCACTGTGTTCTTTGATCAATTTCGTGATGTCGCCAAAAGGGAGGATTGTCCACTAAAGGAAATTTTTGTCAAATTTGGGTTATCAGATATAAAAGTGAAAGAAATTTAAGCATCCTTCCATATTGTTTTGGCTACCTATTGGAACCAAACATAGAAATCTGGAGATTTTTTTTTCCTATCATGGATACTAAGAAACCAACAGAAATTATTTCACACTCAAAAAAAATTTTATCCCCAAGAAACTGTTGTATAACAAGTGGCAAGGAGAAAAGCTACTTTACTTGAAGTTTGATCAGGGATAACCTTTTTTGACATCTAGTTTGTGTTAACTTGATGTCTTTTAATTCTCCACATTTTTTCCTCATACCTTTGTACTTTTTTGAATCGACCGTGTGCTTAGAAGTAAAGTTTTCTAGAGGTGTGATGAGTTTTAAAGTGGTGTAATTATTTAAAGAAATTGCCTTAGCTCCGTGGTATAACCAGACACCGGAGACTAGGTCTAATCAGTAGCTTCTGTTCAAATAAGGAATAAAATTGGTTGTTCCTTGGTTTGTTCTAAAACAAGATTTTGGTTTGTCCCACTCTCTCCCCCATCACCAGAGATGAAGAAGAAGAAGAAGAAGAAGCTAATGATACTTTTCTCTGCTGATGCAACAATTCTCACTAATAATTCCATTCTTGGCTTGTGGTTCCAAAAATAACTCAATTCTTGGCTTGCACTTCATAAAAGCAGCAACTAAATTAAAAAAACACCTCCTTCAATGCTGCTACCTGTCCTTGCCTCCCAACCCCCATGACAAAAATGGGGGTCAAGAATATCCAGCAGCTTTTTGCAACAGAAGTAGCAGAGAAGTCCCCAGAATTGGTACCCAATTTCTTTTTATTAAATAAAATTGGACACTGGATTCAGAGTTTGTGACAGGTAGTTTAGTTAGTTAGTTACCAGTGGTGTGCAGTTCTAACATTTTATTGGCCTTAAATTTGCCTACCAAGGCAAAGGATATTGTGTTTAGATTCATTTTAGAGTATAGTAGCTTAAGGGATCTTATAGGCCCCTAGGTAATAATAATAATAGGTCTATTTCTATTATACCAGGATTTTTGAAAGATGATATTTTGGGTTTGTGTTGAAACTTGAGATTAGTTATCATAGAGTTATAATATATCTTGAAGGATTTTGGTTTCTTTTAGAAGATTTTTTGAAGATTATATTTTTGCATGGTGAAACTTATGAAGCATCAAAGGAATCCTTATGTAAAGCATTTTGAAGGGACCAAAAAAAAAAAGAACACTCATCCACTCTTTCACCTTGGAGAGAGTGAAACCATGCCCCATGCAAGTTCATAGGATTAACTCACTCCAAATGCAATTTTTTTTTTTCAAACATGTTTTAGAACAAAATTAAAATCAAGGATTGAATAGGTATGGAGTTGATTTAAAATTAGTATTTAAATACAAAATCAGCTCATTTGTCAATTTTTTGAAAAAAAACAACTTGCCTACCCAAAAATCTGACTCTATGTTTAAGACTGTTTTTTCATATTTTCAATTATAATTTCCAATCTAGCAAAAGATTAATTTGGTAGTCCGATTCTTGTGCCAGTTCCAATTAAAGGATGTTAACTTAGTTTTAGGTCACAAGAATATGACTTGAACTATTATATTTAACCTTTACTTTTATGAAGTACCTTTAGATTAACATTTTTTTTGGTGGCAAAAAGTTGTCAAAAGGCAACAAAGGTTATTGGGAAATTGGGGAAGCAAATCAAAAGTTTTTGCCTAATGATGTTGCCACTGCCTGGGAAAATTGCCATCACTCATAGTAACCATAACCCAAATACACCACCTTCCATCCCAAGGCCTCATCATGACCATTGCTAGTTATTTCTTTGCCATCATAACTTCTATCACTAAATTGTATTCACTAGCAATAACAACATAATGAAAAGTAGATTTCACTAGCATCATTTTTAATGTACATCAAGATGTTTATGAAGGCTAGGCTTTGCATGACAACGATAATTTAATGAATTGGAGTTATTGGAATCAATATTTGCTTTGGGATTCTTTCAACTTTGGCAATGAAGTGAGTTTTAAGAGCTTTGTGATTTAGGCTTGTTGAAGGATAATAAAATATGGTGCACAATTGAACATGGGTGATTAATGAGAATGAGATTTGAGAATGGTTAAAGATTCACAGTTAGATCAAAATTTGAAATCTTGAACTTTGTCACCCAACCTCATTTTGTCACAATTCATTAAATCATTGGGTTCAATTTTCCATTGTCTTTCACTTAGTCACTCAAATTGCAAGTTTTTGGATATCATATCTTAGTGTTTGCTGAACCTGTGATTTGGCTTTAAAATTAAAATTTTGAAAGGTTGCAAATTTAGGGTTATTATGAGAAGCATGCATTTGTAACCTGTTAAACTATTTTATTTTCATAGTGAACTTATGATTTGGTTTTAGAATTTAGAATCTAGAGGTTGCAAGTTTAGGGTTATTATAAGAGGCATACATTTATAACCCATCGAGTTATTTTATTTTCATAGTGAACATGTGATTTGGTTTTAAAATATAAAGTTTAGAGGTTGCAAGTTTAGGGTCATATGAAAGGCAAGCATTTGTGACCCATCAAATTACTTTACTTTCATAATAAGCCTATGATTTGGTTTTAAAATATGGAGTTTGGAGGTCACAAGTTTAGGGTTGGTATGAGAGGCACACATTTGTAACCTACCAAACTTATTTATTTTCATCTTGTGTTGTATTTTATAAAACATTTGAACTTTTGTTCAACATTGGCCCTTTGCAAGTTTTAAAGCACTTTACGTTTAAGCCCATCTTCCCTCTGCACCCAAGACTTTGAAATGAAATTGGTCCTTGTACCCTAGAATGCCCACCAAAATCCTCATCACCTTATGATGATTTATTTCACCTTCTTGTGTTTGATTCAACATGTGAAACTCCTTTTTAAAAAAAAAGGTTGTATGAAGGATCCAAAAGATTTTAGGACACTTGCACTACCAAAATTGCCATGGGTAGATTCTATTTTGGATGACAAGGGTGAAGTACACTAAAGTCTGGCTGCAAAACTTGCTAGCTTATTGGAGCACAAAAGCCAAGGTTTCAATGTTCAATGTTGATGCTAACACATTTTACATCAACAAAAAATCAATGCATGTTCAAAATGAATGCAATTACATTGCACATGATTATTAACCTTCTATCCTAGACATTAGCTTGGGTCTTTCTACTACCTTTAACAACATTTTTTCTTTGACATTTAAATGCAAGCTTGAGTTTGGGGTTGGAGGAACTATCTAAAAACTAATGAACATGGGCTACCATAGTAGTAGCATCTTCCAAGGCCATTAGACAAGAGGGACCATATTGCAATTCAAAGAAAAGGTTGCCCCTTTTCTTATTGGGATACATTGTTTTGTTCACAAAACCAACTTGACCATCATCACTCTTTTGGATGTCCTTTTAATGTATCACCTAGAAAATGTATTACAAAATTTATATGCATTTTAGCTCACAACCTGACAAAATATTTTAAAATTACGTTCTATATGTGATGTGGAGCTCATTTAAGGCTCCCATGTATCCTCCCATTACTTGATTATGTGCATACAACGATCAAGCTTGCAGAAGGTAGGGATATTTTGGTGGGTGACTTTGTGGAATCTCTCAAGCTAGCCCAACATGAGCTTAAGTTTTATTGTGACCCCTTTGACGAGTTTGAAATTCATGATTGATGATTTCAATGTAGTCGGGGCTTTAACCAATGAAACCTTTTTTATGTAATGTTGTTCTAACCTAAATGGTGGAGAAGACATTGCAAAATATCTTGCATCTTCATTTTTTGGACATAAACATCCTATTTACACTTTTAAGATTCATAGTGTTAAATTCATTAGCATATCATCAAGGTTGCTTTCAACATGGCAATAATCAAAGTGAAGGATGAATGCTAAGGAGCAACCCATGGCCTCAATTCTTGAAGAGCTTGAAAAACATTGCTTTAAGCATGAAATCATGACTATTTTAGGTGTGGATTATCCATGGTACTGGGTTTCAAATCCAAAGGAGATGCAAAATAAGGTTTTTTTTCACATGGGTGTGTTGAAGGCCACCTTTTGTGCCTTTTGAGAGGTGGGTGAATTTGGCCAAATTGTTTTTGTTTTACTTTTAATTTAAACACTTATGGTCCATGGAATAATCTAGTTTTTTCAAGATTACCATGTTGCATAACTTTGTGGCAATTTTCAGTGAAGAGGATGAGTTCAATCCTCATACAAAGCTTTGGTGCAAAGTATCTACATGTATAACTTTCAACCAAAAGCTCTCAAAATACATGAAATTGGTAAAAATTATTGTAGTCTAAGTTTTTAGGTGTATAAAAATGAACAAACCTTTATCACCATCGCCTTCAAGACAAACAAGTTATTAAATTATTTGACTACACACTTGGATTTGTGTAACTTGTTTTTAATCAAAGGTTTTTTACTTTGCAAAAAAATTCTCATGACCAAGCCATTGCAAAATGGTAGGGCAAATTGCATTACTATGTAAATGTATAGTTTACAACAACCTTTGTGAAGTAGGAGGTTTTTTGGAGTTTTTTAGTTTGCAAACTTGGAGTCTACAAATTAGATAAGATTGCATGGAAATTTTTATATATATATATATACATATATTCTAGACCTATTGAATGGGTTTCAACTCTCTACATTTTGAATTCTTGAGTGCATCAAATTTGAACTTCTATGACATTGTATGTTCAATTTGTTTCAATCTTTCTAATCAATTTTTTTTCTTTCAAAAAGTGCATAACTAAAAGTTTATGGGAAGGTTGAAACTTGATTGAGTGATTATGGGTGAATGAGTGAATCTGGTTGAATGATTGCTGCTGATTTTTGAATGATATTCTTTGGAGGTACAGATGAAAAAGGCGATGGTGTCACAATGGTTGTAGGTTAGTTCCTAGGATTCTAAAATTTGAATCCTTAATATTTATGTTACTTTGTGCAAGTATTTTTTTTCAAAAATTGTAACAATTCTTTTTTTTGGGGCATTAGTAATTATAGGTTATAATAAATTCACCCAACTTGATTTTGTAGGTATTGCATAACATTGGAATTTGGAAGCATACCACATATCTAGTTGTTGATGCATCTTCAATTGAAAATTAAATGATTTTTTTTTGTAAAATTTAATTTTCATTGTTTTTTAATTGGGTTCTTAAATTGCGATTGGTAGCACTTTTAAGGGGGTTAGGGTTCAAATCTCCGTTGAAAATCTTAGGTCTGTGCAAAATAGAGCACAATGCAAGTTGGTTGTGTGCAGGATGGCAATAACGTTGCAATAGTAGTACCAACAAAACAAAATTGGAAGTTGCAGGTTGTGGTAATTTGCAAAGATAATTTCTGGAAAGATATGGTTGTAAAGCCCATGGACAATTTGATTTCATCATCTTCTTCGCAAGGATTTGTACCTCAATTCCACCATCAAGTGCCATTTGTGCTAAAAATCTTTCAAAACTTTCAATGGATATTATTTGGGGTTGAAACTTGACAATCTATATGAATGCCCCCCCCCCCACCCCTCTTCTTATATTACCACTTCTTTCTCTCTTGGGTCTAAAGTTTAGAGTGACATAGATTCATGGTTCTATTAAGTTATAAGTTTTAGAGATGATCGCCAGGACTTTATAAGATATTTCAACCTTTTGTTGCTCAATGTTGTCAAATACCCTCCCCTCACAAGAACTAATTGGTAGCCAAATACACTTAATTGGTGATGCACACACGAGTTGTTTCTTGGATCACTCTCGTTGTTGCTAGAATTAATCTGCAGACATTTGCAAATGACAACTCACCATTATACCCACTTTTCAATTAAAAAAACTTGCCAAAAAAAATTATAAAAAAAAGAAAGGAAAAAAAAAACTGCTCCATATGCAGAGTTCTTTAACACTCTGAAGAACCTCCAGCTCCCATTCTAAAAAATAAACTAGGACTATTTCAGTTATGGTTCCACACATAAAAGGAAATGAGAAATCAGGTTTGGGGTCCAGTTCTTCAACCAAAAGAGTGCTGATTCTGTTTCTTACTAACCTAGACTAGAACTGCCAATTTAACTTCTAATTAACTCCTGAATAGCTAGGGTGTTCTTAAGGAGGGCTATTAGTCCAGGCCAAAAATAGTGAAAGCCAATTTTAGGAACAGAATTTTCAAGGGGTGGTCAAAGCAAAGTGTTCCCAAGTTTCTAACATGTTCCCCCCAAAGAGTTCCCAATAGCACCGCACTTTTATCCCATATGCTTTGCAAATGTTGTCCTCCTTTCACGTATATAACTGGAGCCAAAGGGGAGAGAAACTCCATACTTCAATATAGAACCTACTATATTGCGTCTGGTATAATTTTCTTTTCTTTTTTTGAGTGATGGGCCAATCAAATTAGCTCATTTCAATAAATTAAAATTGAACTTGCAAGGCACTTCATCTAATGAACAGGAGGGGTGAATAATAGTCATTGTATATTAATACCCAGTTGTAGTCAGTTTCTTACCAAAGACATGTATTTTGGTTTTGGTCCCACAAATTAAATAAATAAATAGAGCCAGTAACCTGGTTCCGTGTCTGGTGCCTAAAATTAAATAAAACCAGTTCCAATTCAGGCTCTGAAAATCAGGCCCAGGAACTTGCTAACCAGAACCGAAACGGGTATTTATCCAGTTACCGGTTTTACCACACGACCCAAGAAAATTGCAGGCGTTCGTTTTCGACAGTTTCTTTCCACACTTTTGCCTTCGATGCCATTGTTTGTGCTTCTTTCCCCAGTTACAATTTCTTGCAACTATTCTATTCTAAGGGTGGGTCCGCACGCAAGCAATTTAGAGGCGCCGAATTCGTGAAGCAGTGGTGGCACAAGAGAGAGTCTTGCTTCTTCTGCTGTTGTCAGTCGGTGACTTTCTCTTCCTTACAATTTATTTTGGGAGCTTGATGAAGTTCTTGTGGGTGAAAATCTGTCTTCTTCACATTTGCATTGCGTTTTTAAAGTATCCTGCACATTCCTTCCCATCACCCATTTGGCTGCTTCCCCGCATCCTAAGAGGACTCGTTTGCAGAGAGGTGCATATTTGGTTTGCTGGACTTGAACTCTTTTTGTCTTTCTCTCTCGCTCTCCCTCGGTGTAGAACGATGGTTCGTTTGTTGTGAAATGCTATAGGCCAAAATTTCCCTTGTGGGTTTCAGTCCCCAGCATTTAGATTCTTCGAGTTCCCTTTTTTGAAGCCTTCCTTCGATTTTTATCCGTTGTTTCCGTCTATCTTCCTTTGGTGGTCGAGTTACGAAGTGTTTGTTTGCTTGAGCGGTAGAGGAGGAAGAGCACAGGCTTCATTCCTTGGCAATGTCCAGCTTACGGACCGCTCTTGACCGGGGGATTTTACAGTACTGCTGGGACTGAAAGCTTCACTGCTGTATTTCTTGGTTGCAAAATAGGGGGCGAACGAACTCATTCATTAGTACACGCGTTGTTTTTGAGTTTAAGTTTCACGAAGAACGATTTGGAAACATTGAGGGGAGGGTGAATGTGCTACACTTCCGCTTGTCGCACTTAGAAAAATGTGTATCGGCATGCCCGCGAACCGCATACCACTGCCTCCATCCCGCCAGACTTGTACAAATCAGCCAGTAAGTTATTTGCGCTCTTGCGGTTAGTGTCTTGTTTGCCAATCTCTCAGTTTTCTAAAGAGGTGTGTGACTCTCACAAAATGTCTACCTATGCTTGCCCTTGTTGCAAAAGGTCGGTACCGATGTCACTCACTGCTCAGTTGTAGAATTGTTGATAACTGGATGGCGTCCGAGTTGCCTGCCGCGAGCGGTTAAATATTCGGTTACAGTGCAAATGTGATCAACTCTGCGGTGCACTCCAAAAATCAGTAACCCCCTTCTTCAACAGAAATCTCTAGTTGCCATGACCATCTCAATCTCCAAGTCCGTGCATCGAGTTTCCGCATCCGTGGAAACCCTTTGCTTCAAGGATTATTATATTCAGCAGAGACTCCCATCCTCCGACGACAGTAGTAGTAATGCTCCCGACAAAATCTCTTCGTCCGCCAGTGCTCTTGTCCCAGAACGGCGCTCATCGGGTGAGCAGCGTGTTACGACCTCCTCCAATGACAAGAGAACAAGGAGGAGAGCAAGATCCTCACTTGGTGGCACAGAGGACTTTGTGAAGGGTCTTGACTTCGCTCCAGGAGTTCCACAGCCGGCGAAAAACAAATCAGTCCCTGTCTCGATATCCAAAGGTATTGTGCAAGTATCCTTGTAGACAAGTTCTTTGCAATCGTTTCTTCTTCTATCAGATGCGATGACAAGTGCTCGTTCATTCCTTCACAGAGAAATGCCTGCAAAACACTTAGCCAAGGAATATGAAGCTATCCGCTCTCCTTATATGTTGTCCCGTCGTAATCAGACTTAAGCCCCGCTGACAACCAACAAAACTTTCTCTCTTTGTCGTAGTTCAAGGACTCAACGTGAATGGATGCGGACGCGCCAGTGTACAACCGAGTCCTACATTGGCAAAGCGAACAACAGCGGCACCGGTAATGGAAAAGCATGGAGTGGGGAAATCAGGAGCGGGCTCATTCCAGTCCTCGACACTTGAGCGCTCCTTGTCGGAACGAGAATCAGCTAGAATTGCAAGCAGGACACTATCAGATATTTCTACACATCTGAGGTCTCAGCCCACAGTTGGAGCTCAGCACAATCTCTCGAATGGCAGCAGTAAGGATGCAGGAGTTGATGGTGAGCTGCAAAAAGTGAATCAGGAAGACAAGATCGAGCCTTGCACAGTGAACCAAAGACCAAGTGAGAGCCCACCCACTGCTCTCCTTGAAGAAAAAGGTGCTCCTCATCATCGGATACAACCAAGCATCTTGCAGGAACATGATGACTGCCCCCTTGGCAAGGAGCAAGAGGATGCCATGACTTCATTCAAACCAGGTGAGGAGTTGAGCTGAAAGGTCATGTAATCTCTACAAGAACGTGGGACAAGGGAGGAATTGAAACAAGTATTGTAAAGTGAAAGGAACTGTGACTTCTTGGCAGGATGAGTTCTTTGGACATGGGGAAAAGTTGTTGCTTGATGAGAGGATGTTGCTCTTGTCTGCTTGATTGTCTTAAGTGGCCTGTTTGACATTTTGCCGTCACCTTGTTGAGTCTAGCTTCCACAGGAAGTAGTTAGCCTGTAAGCTCTTGAAAGCACATCTAAGCCAATGCCTGGTACTGGAGAGGCTGACTCTTCCTCCTGCCTGTTTTCATAGCATATAAATCTTGTCATCTTGCAGATTCTACTTTTGCTGGGGCAAATCTGAAGCAAGGAACATGGCATGCAAATTTTATTGGAGAAGACAGTGCAAAGAAGGAGCTGATTGTTACAATGGAAAAGCGCTCAAGTTTCTGTATTGAAGCATCTGAGATGGGGATGGCAAAACTGAGTAGTGTTTTTCATTCAGAACAGAGGTTGAATTCAAATGCAAATGCTACCTCCAGCTTGAATGCGGTGGAGCTGCCATCTGTTGCTTTGGAGCAGTCAAGTACTTCTCTTGCTGACCAAGACCCAACTGCAGTCGTGGACAACCTCCAACACACAATAGCTTTGGAAACATCCTGTCCAGAGCCACAGAAGCAAAATGAACTGGGTGCAAATGAGTTAGTGAAAGAAAGTATACATGAGCTCTCTGCATCATTTCCAACTCCATCACTTGTACTAGGCTCAGATACACCAAATTTAGGGGACCTGCTTCTGGAAGATGTTTCAGGAGCCAATGGATGCCAGAACATTGACATGCCTACAGCCCCATTGGAACAACAGGAGAGAGAAAGTTTTATTGAGCCAGAGGAAAATGGAGGAACATATAACTCAGCTGCTCAAGATTTATTAGACTTGACTTCAGTCCCATTTAATCCTTGTTCAGGGTCCTTTAGGACACTGGATGTCCATGAGCAGCTAAGTGCAACCACAGACAAGAGCTCTTCCAGTCGGTGGACTTCAGCTACTTCGGACTCATTGAGTTTGCCAGATGCTGACCAGGAGCTCACTGTGACAGGGCATGGGGTGAAAGAAAATAATTTCAGCAATAACATTGTTCCATTCACTGCTGAGAAAGTCACTGAGGAACAATTAACTGAAGCTGCATTTTTGTCAAACCTTGGTTATAGCAAAGACACAATAAGGTGTGCAAGCCCAGAGGAGTATCTTCAGCATCCACGTGTGAGTTCAGCTATTAGATCGAATGCATTTCGTTCCAAATCAACAGGAAGTCACACTGCCAAGGTTGCTTTTAAAGAGGACACGGGGTTGGGTGGTGCTCATAGTGATCTTGAGAAAGAGGTAAATACTTCATGTTTTTGAGCTGAGTTACACCACCACCCTTGATTGCAAAGTTAGGTAGTCTCAGGATTGAAAACAGTTACAAGTGCTGCCCAGGTTGAGAACACCATGAAGCTGCATCAAGGTGCTGCTCTGCAGGGAATACCTAGTTGGAGGTGATATAACATACTGAAACACATATTACGACAACTTAAGTCCATCAGGATGTGGACTATTTACATGGAAGGACTGCAGCATTCATATATGTTACAGCCCTCTAGTCTATGCAGATGCAATCTTGAAATCTGTGAATTGATTAAAGAGAAGTGAATTCTACATTTATCCTTTTGCAAGAGCAAAAATGAAAACCTGCGTGGTTTGCCAATTTCTGGGTTTAATATGTACTTACTGACCTTCTCATGTTTTGCTTGTACAGGCTAGTAAAGTATCAGCCATTGCTGCAAATCATTTGCTATTACACCCTCAACGCAGTAGTTCGAGATTCAACAAGGTTGATTTAGATAGGGCGCTACCATTGCAATTTCTTGATGTGACCTTATCAGGAAGCTTCAGATGCCACGTTCTTTCTGAGAAAAAATTGGCAGACAACAACACAGTGACCTTGTCTGATGCCTTTAGGTCTCCACCAGGTAAAGCAGGGTGCTGCTCTATTGAAAGCAGAGAATCAGTGAGATGCCAACTTCTTCTTGAAAGAGCCAAGTAGGGTTCAAAGATGTAGTATTTGCATTTATGAAAGAGAGAAAAGCACAGCTGCTTGTTGATCAACAGTCTCTGTTTCTCTCTTTCCCTTCAAGTGTATGGAAATGGGTTCACTTAGCAGAAAGAATTGTGTAGTTAGTTCATTGCCCAATCGTCTTAAGCAGACTTGACTTTTACAAAGATCTTTTATGAATCTCACCAGCTAATTTGTCAGGGTTTTCCATTTGTAAACCAGAAGAAGCGCAAGTGCCGGTCTCAAATCAGCAAGATGCAGATGCTACTGTAGTGAAATCTGTAAAGCTCCAGAAAAGCCAAATCCCAACTTCACTAGACAGCTCTGCTTTTCCCAGAGGTGTTGCGATGCAGTCCAGCTTGCCAAGTGAGAGACTGGAGGGAGCAACCCTTCACAAGGAAAATGCAGATCACCTGGAGGGTTCTCTTGGTCAGCTGCTTGATTTGGGATGCACAGCAGTGATTAACACAGCCAGTGAACAACTAAAGGATGGGATGGAATCTAAAGCAAAACTGATGGATAATTTTGCAGGTATAGCTTTTCACTTGCACCTGATATACATAGATGTACACAAGATGACATAACACTCACTATCTGATTGCCACAGCCTTTTCATGGCAGCTATATACAAGTGAGCCTTCATCAATCAGATGGAAGGTACTTTTGCTGGTCTATAAGCATGAACAGAGATTAAAGCCCAAGATTTGAAGGCCAGTGCCCATAACTCAGGATGGTTGGGACTCTGAATTGTCTCTCTTAAAGACTCTATTTCTTCTGTGTCTGTAAGAACATAAAAGAGTTGCATTTCAATTTGAAATTGCTTGTGGTAGAGAGAAATTATGTCATCACAACCAGAAATCTGGTGTAGCACTGTAACGAAACCTTCCACGTGTGTGCAGAATGCCAACAAGAGAATGCTGACTTTATGAACCCAAGGTTTGGCGTGGTGCACATTACGACCAGCAATCATATCAGCAAACTAGCTCACTCGATGACAAACTCCACAATTGATGGAATGGTGACACTCACCCATGAGAAGTCACAAAATATTAGGGAGATGCTGCTAGTGTCTCCTCCACAGAGTCTTGAGGACTATCATCTGGGCCCTTCATCAATCTCCATCCTTAGCAACCCCTCATTTTCAAACTCCCAGCAGGATAGATTGTGGGAGGAGCAAGCAGAAGCATATTCAAGTGGAGGAAGAGGAACTCCTGGCCGGGAAGATAACTCAGGAGCAGCTGCCTTCCTTACACTCCGGCCTGCTGCTCCAGTCCCAGTTGACACTCTGCTTCCATTCTCTGGGTCACTGAGGAAAGGAGCATCAGATGCAACTGTAGTCCCCACCTCTGATGCATGCAGTGAGAGAGGCAAAATTCATGATGGCAAGAAGAGGAGGGGGAAAAAGAAGGGCCAACCTCGTACCCCTTTACGGAGTCTACTTGCTGAGGAAACAGATGATAAGGATTCTGGAAGCCACTCCAGGCGGTCAAAGTCAGGTGCTAATCCTTGCTTAAAGCAACTGATGTCAAGAATTAGGGGAATGACTGCAAAATCTTCTAGCACAAAGAGCCAGCAGAGCAGACCACATAGATCCAGTTTCTGGAGTAGTTGCATTTGCTTCTCTCCTGTCAAATAGGTGCTTAGGGAGAAGCATACTTTGTTCTGACAATTGGATTTTGATAAGATAACTCTCATATGTGCCACTATAGATTTACACCAATTTGAACTCACAAGCTTCATAATTTTGGTCTGTCAAAATGTAAACTCCAGTTATTCTGAGCTCTAAAACCTCATCCTCTCTTGGAGTGTGCCTTACAACACACCCTGTCATCAGCTATGTGGCTTGATTTGAGGTGGTGACCATGTAGCACTAGTGATATGGGCTGGGGTTGTAACATCTGCATTCAGTACCTGTACATGAAGATCCCATCAGTTAGAGTTGCATACTGAAGAAATTTAGATTACATTTTGTATCAGTGAGTGGAGAAATGCTCCTCATGCATCTGCCTATGTCAGTTTGCAAGTAGGCAAATTAGAGCAGAACCTTGCCAAGATATCTGGATATGTACATCCAGAGTCCTACGAATTTGCAGCAAAAGCAACAATCAGCATCAAATCCTGATAGAATGCAATACATAAAGTGCAGTAGAAGTTCACGGAAGTGAGGGTCCTCCATAATTTGACTGAGACAAGAAAATTACCACACCAGTATTTGTGTATGATTCTGACCATTATCAATTTGGGACCATAAGGAGCAATTCTTGTGCTTTGTATATCTCCCAACGGTGGTTGTTGCAAACTATGGAGAGACAGTGGAGATGGCTTTCAATAATGCTAAACATAAGGAACAATTCTTGTGTCTTGCACATTTCCCAATGATGGTTGTGGCAAAATATGCAGAGATAGGGGAGATGGTTGTCAAGCTGAAACTGCAGACAAAGCTCTGCAAATCATAACATATTTGTGAGTTCATCTGCAGTAAAGTGCTTTAGATTCTTCTCCAGATTCAGGCACTACGTCTCAGAACATTGTAAGTGGTTATGGACCTCGAGACAGAAGAAACCGCTGAGCCAATGCCAAGTTTAACCGTCAGATGCACACGGTCTTACCTCTTCGTCTGCCCTTCCTAGAAAGGTTTCTGTCCAGCAGGAGCAAGTGCAAACTTCTTGTGCAGATCACGTGATTCTCAACGCATAAGATTGAAAAATGAGGATGCTTTATGTATTTTACCCGATGTTATTCTTGAATTGCGCTGATGTACATGCCGCAAGGGTTGCATCCTTCAATCGATGAGTCCAACTCTCCCTCATTAATTCTGTCCATTTCTGGAGGCAGGCTTTGCAGAGGCGTGACTTCGTCATCCCCTTGTGACGACGTTTGCATATGTTCACTCCCTTGCCCAGGGATTGCATTGATACTTCTTGTCCAGCTGCTTCAGAGTGTTGATTTCACCGAGCATAGATGATCCGTAGTGTTCTATCGCTATGATTGCTTCCAATGACAATATTTCCATGACAAGATGCAAATGTCTCCCCTTGCAGATATTCACTTTGAAGCTGCTACGAGATTATATGCAGATGATGCCAATGCATATGGATCCGTGTTGCAACTAGGCGATCCGCCACAACAGCCGGAAATTGTTCATGTAAATGCAGATACCGCGAGTACATGTCAATCGAAAGGCGATTCATCAGGGAGTCCCAAAAGAACAAGAAAATTACTCGCATGGTGTGGACATTGGTCACATTATCCTATCCCTGACGCGTTTCTTGCACAGAAACAGCGCCCAGGTACGTCAGGATTCCGAAGCTTAATCCGATGTTCCGAAGGGGGTCAACAAGGTTGTATAACCAGCAGTAGTAAGGACTCACAATCGACATTCCGACCTCAACCTCTGCTTTCTTATTGCACTCTTTGCGGCAACCCTGGACATGTTGCAGGTTGTGGTTGCGACCGCAGCTATGGACACGGCTACTGGAAGCAAAACACTCAGTCAAATAGAGAAACGGATGCACGGCGCGCAAAGGGAAAGGAACCAAGGCCAAGATCGTCACTCCCCGTGAAACTCAACGACGATTACGAGAATTGGACTTCAAAGAAGAAAATTCTCTTAGCAGCTACTTTAATGATGGAGCTCAATGGTTTGGCGATCGCATCCGCGGATTCAAGTGTCACTAAAAAAACATCATACCCAGCTTTTGGAACGAGATCCAGCGGAAACTCTTCCATCGGCTCGGTCTCTTGTCAATCTAGTCCCCAGAGACCCGCATCTCCATCCCATCCTGTTCCACTTCCAGGTCCAAAGATTGTTGACTCAGCCGTGGTAGTATGGAAAAAGGAACAACTTCAACGCAACATGCCGCGAGACCGGAGAAGTGTTCCTCCAGAGATAGTGCTTGGATCGGATCGAAACTCTTCGATCGGCGGCTCAATCTCTTGTCAATCTAGCCCCCAAAGATCTGCCTCTGGATATTCTTTTATTGCTCAAGATGGTCCAAGCAACGTTGAGGCAACCCTTCTGATGGACACATATCCAAAGATGTCCCAACACTTGAGAAACATGTCTCCTAAGACTGTGCCTGCATTGTACAAACCTCAACGGGCCAGGCCTAGAACGCGTGAACATCGCATGCAAGTATGCAACAGTCACCATCCACCACATAGACCCAAAATCCTTAAACGAACAAAAAATATTCAGCATCAGTTTCGTCCAAAATTTCAGCACGTTCAAAAGACATGCAACAGGGAAGGTGAGGAGTGAGTTTTTCCATAAGACTAGCTTACTTTGGGATGCCTGGAACATTGCCGTTTGACCCTCCTGGTCCCTCGTTGAACCTTTGTGTGAAGCTCAATGTCAACTTGTTTTGGCATGAGCTCCACTCAGGAAAGTACTGGCGTAATTTTGCTCCCTTCCTTAACCTCAATTTGTGGTGGGACCATGGAGGGCTGGAATAGCTGTGGCAAGGAAAATCGCTCAACCGGATAGCAATGTATCTGGATTTGGTCGTCATTCCTAGTTTGTCATGCTCAGGTGCAAATTCTGTTGGACTGGAGGTGTTGCTGTTTTAGTACATTGTGAATGCAGCTTGAAAATTGCCAGGCAATGAGCCAGAATCCTCTTCAAAAAATGGCTACACTTTAGAGCAGATCTAGAACTTATGTAGTCTAATTCATGCACAATCATCCATCTGGTGATCAAACAGTCTTGTAGACAGACTTTGACAGAGACTAAACTAGGAAGTCTGTGAATGAGGAGAACTGATACATAATGGGTGCCTCAAAGAAACCAGAGATGCAAGGGTCACTTCAGTGATGGGGTTTAGGCAAAGTCGTTGGTGCAGGAAATGTCCAAGTCACAATAATGTTTCTTACTTGCAGAATCAATTCATGCTCCAAAATCTTCAGGAAAGAGGGATTCACTCTCCTCTTTCAAATTGAGAGTCTCCACAAGCAAACCCTAATTACCCTGCTTTTCATCATTATTGCAGTGCTTGTGTGCACCAATTCCTTGCCAAACAACTTGCAGACTGTGTTTGCTGGAGAAGGCTTGATGTGTGACAGGTTCTTTCCAAGCTCTCTGTAAAGTTGATCTGCACTCCTACATTCCTGGGCAATTTGATTTGCAACTTTTGATATCTTTCTGAGTCTGCAGAGTTATGACTCCAGAGCTTGTTGCTGCACCAGTAAATGGTGATGGACTTTAAGGATTAAGGAACAGTGAGTACTGGACAACTTAGAAGCTTGCAGTTCAGATCCAATGTGTAGGACATAATTACCCGGTGATGCCTCAAGAGACCTAATGATTTCCACTGCTCTCAAGCATCAAACATGACCTTGTATGCAACCTATGCTCATGGGGTCCTTGTATGTCAAGTATCTTACAGTCAATCTCAACAACACACCAATCTCAGGTCCTTACTGTTGTTCCCAGATTCAGCATCCTAATCCTACACCCTTGGCAAGTCACTCCTTCCACAGGATTGTCTTCTTGACAATAATTTGAACTGTATCTCTCTGTTGATGCTTGTTGATACCTGTGACAACAATCATGCATTGACTGAAGCTCCCCTCTCCCTGCTCTCCTTCCCTGGGGCTCACAATAACTTCCCTCTTGCCCAGCAATCTCATACTTCTCCCCATCTGAGCTGTCACTGCAAATTGGATACTGTCACTGATGGCTTTCCAAAGAATTTCTGAGAACCAAGGTTTGAAGCTTCTACAGATCTTTCATACTCTGCCTCAAGCATATGGCCAGCCCCCTGTTGCCATTTGTCTTCTCTCCTTTGACTCACCCACCTGTTCCTTTCTTTGTGGTCCTGGTTTTCCAGATTCTGCCATGCAATGCATACCACCCCATGACATCTTTTCTTGGTTGTACAAGTTGACAGGGAGTAAGAACTGTGCGCTGACAGCTTTCTACCAGAAGGTCACTTTGTTAAGTCTGTCTGCACCAAATGGAGAGATCTCCTTCTTTCAATATAACCAGATTTATTGTGTATTCAACATGGTGCTCAAATTCCCAGATTGTTAACTGCAAAGCCAGCACCTGTGCACCTAATGTAAACATTTGTGTATCTGCTTGCAACAAATCAACTGCATCTATGTTCTTTTGCACGTGTGTTGCTGCTGGGACCTGTGCATCTGATGCCTCATATGGTTTTTTGACAGGGCAACATGATTTTCTGCATTTTGGGGCCAATTCCACAGTCGGCTCGAACACTAGTACTCTGAACTGATAGCTCCTTGTATGCTTCTCCCGCCCCAGTATTCAAGTTGGCTCCATCAAGGACTCCTGACTTAGCATTCCCTCCCAATTTACTTCAGCTGTTTGGTACCATACTACACCCAAATTTGACAGTCATTTTATGTGTCTCTGTGGCCCCCTCCTCCTTGGACACACTTGGAGTCTGCAGCATGTGACAGCTTATCACAGCAGATTTTGATACACATCTGGTTGCACAGTGAGCATGCTTGCAAGCTGTTGGGCCAAGTCTTCCCTTGCCAGTTCATTCTCAGTTTCTGCCAAATCTCCTCTTCCAAGTTTGCCTCCAATGTTTTGTGGGCATCTCCTTTGTGTACCCTGAAGGCAAAGGAAATTGTGGCAACTCCTCCTAAATTGTACAGGATCTCATTCAGGTGGCCAGCAGTTCTGAGCTCTGCTGGGGCTTCCACAAGTGGAACTTGACTTATTGATTGACTCAATTCAAGGTTCAGTTCCTGGGGGTTTTGCCCATCCAAGAGGCTCCTCTACCTTTCTGCCAATTCATGTGAGGGTGGTCTGATGCTTCATGACTTAACAATTAAATGCTTTTGTACGTGTAGGAATCTTTTAATCTAAGCAAATAGACTTTCTAGTGTTCAGTGCATGGTTGACGTCCACATGGTTTGTGAAGCAACTCTGTAACACTTTTGTGGATTTCTTTGTGTCTGGAGATCCCAGCCCAGAGCAAGCAAATTTGTACATCCCTGCAATGAATATTGGTGGAAGCCCCAATAACTGTTCAATGTAGCTACCACCAAGGAAAATTCTGGAGTTTTTCTATTGATCAGGTTTAGTTGCAGGTGGAGAAATGATGCATTCTGCACAATATAATATGTTTTGGACTTTGCATTTCATAACATGTTCTCGCTCTTTCTCATGTTCTCTGTCAAAACCGTAGTATTATTTCTGGCTGCAGAACTACAGCTCAGTGAGAATAGTCTTTTGCTAATGTAAAGGGGTTTGGGAGGGAGGGATAGACTTTGTGGTGGGTTAAGCTGCTTTTGGGTGGGTAAAATAAAAGATAGGGATGGTTGTACAAACAGTAGGGCTGAGGAGGCATTTGAACTGTGGAAGACATGAGGAAATCATGTGTGGGGGGAAGCATTCAATGTGACCCATCTTTAGAAGAACAGGCATGATTAGAATAGGAGAGGGAGGTCTGGGGTCCAAATATAGCATTTGAAGCAGGTTCTCCATCACAACACATGTGGCTTGCCTTCACAGGCAGGCCAATGCAGTGCATCTGCAACTTGTAATGCAAGCTGTACTGTTGAATGAGGCAGAGTCAACAGATGACAACAAAAAGGATTGTCATTCAAGCAGCCACTGTGACAAGTACAGGTGCTTGTTAATGCTTGAAAAAGTCTGCAATAGTGTGATCTTCCTCTTACAGGTGGAAGCATGGTTTGGGTTTGTTCCCGAGTCACTGTCCCAAGACAGAATCAGCAAGGAGTTGAAATTGATACAGAACCAAAGCATTATTGATGTCTCCCAGATGTGCTTTCTCTTCAGAAGATGTGATAACTCAAAGAACAAGAATTGCTTCTGTGCATGTTACATGTACATAAGTTGTTCTGTTGTAAAAGGAATTATTGTGGAGCTACTGAAATAGGGCAAATGATTGAGCCCTCTCGTTGTAGGAAGCTGTGTCTTCACCTCCAGGGAACTCGAGGCACTTCTGGCACTTCAAGTAGTATGAGACTGGCAATCCAGAGCAAAAATGAACCGTGAATATCCACAAGGGAAAAAAGAAACTCCGCGGAAGTAAAAAAACACAGGAATGTCCCATTCATGGAATCTTCACATGAACTGAAATTCCAAAATGAAATAGATGCAAGGAAAAAGACTCACAGCAGCAAATTACAGAACATAATTGGAAAATATGCCGGACTGCAGCCGCATGGACGCCGTGAATTACGATCCAAGATACTAATCCCGGAGACCAGCGCGGGAGCAGGCATCAGAATCATAGACCAAAACCTTCCTTCCTTCCTTCCATCGTTACAAAGAAAAAAGCACAAACTGGAACAGAAAAGGACCGTCAACATTTTGCCATCTGGTCATGACTAGATTTAGCATGAAGGAGTGCAAAGCATCATTTATTACAGAAGAAGGATGTAGAGAGATAAAGCACAATTTACAGGTGGAAAGACCAGTCCAAGTGGCCAAGAAGATCCAAGAATGCCCGCAAGCTGGTCGCTTTTGCGCGAAGTAGCAGGGAATTCAGATGTTTTGGAAGAGAACCAAAAGGCGACCTCAAAAGCGGAGGAAATGAATGTTCATAAGGATTTGTACTGCGCGCCTCGTATTCTACGGGCCGACGCTGCACCAAAAAGTTCGTCATGTTTACCTACGTACCAGGCCAGCGAGAATTTAACACAAAAACTTATTATTCATTCCAAGCACACAAAAGAAACCAAGGATTGTCTATTACTAAAATTGGGGCTTCTTTACGAACCTCTTGGGAGAATGCCTGGACGTCCTGCTGCGATTCTGGATCCCCCCCCCGTTTTAATAATTTGCAAGACTCCAATATAGCAACTCTTGCTAATAATTTCCTCAGTTATTTTCCGCGTACTCGTGGAGAATGCGACGCTTGTGTGATTAATTTGGGATCTAATTTTGCAAAATTGCGTCCCAAGGTCCAAAATCGACGACGTGGAGGCTTATGTAGCTATTAAACTGAGTGAACGGCTGATCAAGCCCATGCTTCATTCCACTTGGTTACAAACGCCGTGATGTTTGCAATCGATAAGAGAATGCAAGAGTTTCAAAATATATTTACTTTGTGCTGATTTATGAACTGCTTTTTCTTTACAGTCTCAGCTTGCAACTTGCTAAAAGCAGATGTGAACAGACTTCAGCAGAATTTAGGGTACTTAAGTAAGTCCATAATTATGAGAAACTTGCAAATATGTTGTCAGTTTTTGTTGAAATTTGCGTCATGCATTTAGAGACTGAATGAGAATGAAATTTTTTCTTGTTTGCTTCGATTATAAGGTCGAAGTCGGTGGAGCTTTTTGTGCAAGTCTGGAACTAATTAGACTCAGGAGACCCAAATAGAAACAACCATCAATTCAATTCTGCGACCAACCAATTTGTTTGACTGGAAGGGTTTGATCCAGATGCCAGGACAGCATAGTTGAATGGGAAGCTCGAATTTGCCTGACCTAAAAAATGTTTTCCAGGGTACCATTTTCCAAAAGAGAAATCTGAAACACATGATGTTATCACATGCTCATGCTGTTTGCCTAGACATTGCTGATAGATGGATGTCCTTGAGAGTTTGCAGAATGTCATCCATCTGTATGGGTTCTCTGTCTCTTCCTGCCTCTCTGGGGAACTGGACAGAGAGGACACAGAAGCAAAACAAGTGCTAAGGTCTGTTGTTTGTTTTCTCTACAGATCCTAGTGTTCCACACTGAGAGTGATTAGTGGGTGTTCTAGGTTCAATAAAGCACACTTGGAGAAATTTAACAAAGTCTATTTGGAGGGCACATTTGAACACACTTTGAAGGCCTCCTCAAGGACAAGAGCAATCTTACAACTCAAGTAGGTGCAAGAGGCCTCTTGCTGGTACCACCTCATGACCTATGTATGACTAGGCTTAGTGAGACCATATGCATCACGCCTTACAATGGGTAAAACCCACTGGTCGAAGACATACTCATAATGTAGGCCGAGACTCAAGTAGGTCCTCAACTAGGGACATCTTAGGCCCCATACTTCATTTCAGGAATGGCCTTACTGTACACCTTCTGATGTTTGACTGAGAATGTCTTCCCTGCTACACAAAGAAGATATTGCTTCCTTTTCAAAGCTGGCTTCATCACCTTTGTACATTGTTATCTTGAAAGGCCAACACAATGGGTACTCCCTTCTCTTCGAATTGAGCTTTTTGCATCTTTTGTAAGGTTGTTATCTTGGAAGGTGACCCAGCTTATTTCCGTGCCAAACAGAATTCCAAATGATTAGGTCCTTATTTCTTAAGTGAGATTTATGCATCCTTGCAACACCCATATGTTGGAAGCTCACCCAGCCTCTATGTCAACTGCACACAGAAGGTACTCCCCTCCTTTAGAAGGTCAGATTATCGCATCTTTGTAGCATTTTCATCTTGGAAGGTCACCCAGGCAATTTGACTTGACAAACATTATCAGAGTATAAAGCATTTGGAGAAATTTATTATGTGTAATGTGAAGAAGCCCTAGGCACAAAATTCCCTCCCAAGGCCACTCAAAATTTCCCTCCCATTCAGTGGGAGAGAAATTACCATTTAGACAGGCCAGCCCATTTTAGTGTAGATTTTGTGAGCAAGTAAGTGCATTATTTACTACAGAGCTATGTGGCGTAAAGGTCTGAAACCACCACTTTAGGTAGGTCTTAAATTAATTTGGTTAACCTGGCCTAATTTGGTTAACCTGACCTAATTTTTCCCTTGTATATGTAGATACCTTACAAAGCATAATCCTGCTCCAAGCCTCATGCAGATTCAAATTATGTGGCAGGTAAAGCCCAAGGCCCATTCTTGAATCACATGCTTGGGCACAAGGCAGAATCAAGCATGGGCCTGATTCCAGTAAAGCTAGTGGCCGAGGGCTTCACCATGTGTGTTTACACCCATAAGAATTTTCATTTTGAATTGTTTTCTTGTTATCTGAGGGGTACCATGGTTTTAAAAGGAGAGCTGGTGTTTCAAAAAATGAAACTCCCAGGAGTGAGCATTACATGTTTTTACAGATTGTAACATTCTCTCAAATTACACTACAAAAGTCCTATGAGGTCCTCGGTTATGTTAAGCAAGGGGTTCTATTAGTCTCTGGGCCTGGGGAACTCAGACCACCACCCTTGTTCCTCTCCTCAGAAACACCAGAATCCCCTCTGGACCAAGATGTTGTTCTCTTCTGTTGAAGGTGGGCTTTGTGGACCACACAGAAGCAGCACCGACCCCAGCGCACCATCCACTGGATGCCAGTTATTACTCAGTTGTCAGTTGTGGATGAACCTCAACTGAGTTAATATTTGGTTTCACCTCAGCAATGAATTCTGTGGAATATAGGTCTCTTATATAGGTAGATAGGTAAGAAAATAGCTAATTACTAGGTAAGGGCTGTTTCTACTACCCACCTATTATCAACCTCCTTGTGGGTTGTTAGTATGTAGGTTAAATTTTTTTTAAAGCAACTGAACTAACCACCATGGTTAGCCAGGGAACTCAAAATCAACAGAAAAATGTTTTCTCACCACTTATCATTCATCCTTCATGGTGCACTGTTGGGTGCTGTTGGCTGGCTGCGTGAAGCTTGTTGTTGTTGTCTTGGAAGGTTGCCCGGGGCATTTCAACTTTAGGGTGGACAATCAATACACTAGGCCTAGATATTATTCAAAAGGGTAAATAACACAACATTCTGAGTAATAAACGTTCAGGATCACTCCTCTGGGCTACACAGGCCAGTTGTCCTTTGCCGTAGACCTAGTCCAAAAGGACTTGATCATTCTTCGTTTTTGTTTCAGCTTGGAAGAAAGAGTGTGATTCTGATTGCATTCCCTTGTCACTAGCTTTCTTTGTCCTTTTCAAAAGGTCCCTTATCTGGGGCTGCATCATTACTATTAGAAGACTGGGGACAGGGTTATTTATTTAATAATAGATTTAGTAAGTAGGGTTAGAGATGGACATTGGAAAAGGAGGAAATTTCCTATATGGCATTTAAAAAAAGAGATCTTCCTATTCACTCATCCAAAGATGATGAGACTGGCCCTCAAGACTTCCAAACCAGCTCAAACTGGGATCTTAATTTTAATATGATGCAAAAAATATAACTCTAGCAAGCTCGTAGCCCTGCCTAAAATTGAAGACGAAAACAAAAGACAACATTGCAAGAATAGAGACTAATCAATGCATAAAGGATTGTACTAGACTTCACAAGCATATTGCAGTCTAGCATGCAATCTTATATCGGATAGTTATAATATTCGTATGAGAATATTTTACCAACTCATTTTCAATGTTCATTATCCATTGTACTTGTGTTGATGTACCACACCCAATCACAGTAAAGGTGGATGGCAAGGAACCTGCCTTTCATTTTGTGTCTTTAGAATAATACTGTTTCTACATTCTGACTATCTTCAAATACAGTTACATCAATCTATAAAGGAAGGTTGTTTGTTTGTTTGGATTTATTTGTTTGGATTTGTTTGACACATGGATATCTCACAAACAACAGCACAGCCCAATGGCCCATCGGCTTCTTGGTATGGTTGAAAAGCTCTTGATGATTGTGGGTGAACTGAGGCTTCTTGGTATGGTTGAAAAGCTCTTGATGATTGTGGGTGAACTGAGGCCGTTTCCTAATTTCTAGACATATGGTGTAGGAGTTTATTAAACCTTGAACAAACTTTTCAGTTAAATTTGATAAATGGTAACTAAAAAATTTAAGGAATTTTTTTGAAACAATATCAACAAGGGTGGTTCTTGATATGGATGGAAATCCCTCAACGAGTAAGGTTTAATTTTGTGAACATTTACAATTAAGGTCTTAGAGATATTGAATTTTGAGTTGTTTTTCATCATTTGAAATTCAACTAATTTTCAAAAACTGATTCTGGAAAGAGAAATTAGTTGAATAATGATTTCACACTTGGGCCAACCAAACAGGCCACAATAGTAGCAACAACCATGAGAGCCCTCGCATTCTTTTGTCTCTGTTGTATTTGAGATGGATTTTTTTGGTCTTTCACTTTTGTCACCCTTGTCACTTCCCTGAAATCACCTCAAATCCTCGAAGGGTCTAAAGAAAGACCCTTCTCCTATACAAAATGGTGACCCAAAATTCTTGGTAATTATGTTGAGACAACATGTCCCAAAAGTCTCCCATGCAAATGAGTTAGGGAAGCCGTTAAGTAAGCAAAGGGTCCTTATTGCGGGGAAAGGGTTCTTTTTTCCCCGGCTGCCCAATTTCTCGTCCAAGATGTGTCTGGACATGCCCAGACACATATTGATGCTGCTCATAATAGACTTTGGATCCTATTATGCATATTCCAGGCCTGTAATAGATATGCACATTCTGGTCCTGTAACAGATATGATATTTATTACAGGACCAAAATGTGCATAACAGGACACAAAGTCTATAATGGGCAGCATCAAAATGTGTCTGGGCATCATCCATGTTTTTTGAGAAAAAGATGGATGGATTGGGTCAAAGGCAGATAAGGGAAAAAAAGGAAGCAAGCTGCAGTTTTGTACTGTCTGCAATAAGGATCATTTGCTTGTTTAAGGTCTTCCAATAAGTTAGCCACAATTAGGACACACATAACAGCAAAGCCTACGTTTTTGTCATTGTTATGTTCAGTGACATTCTCATTTTACGGCCATTGTTACTCTTTGCAATCCTGCTCCTTGAGATTCGTGAAAAGAATTCTATCCTGAGAAGTTCACCCTCTTACATAGTCCTCTATTCTAGTTTGTACATGGTTTGTGAAGGCACCCTCTATATATCCAATGTGTCTCAATTCTTTTTCTCTCCCAGAACCTCATGTGGATTGCTTGCTTTAAAGCCTAAAAATACAAAACCCATCCTTGTTGAGATCCAGTGATTTATTTGCTGCAAAAAGGGCAAAACAGCAACAAAGTCTTGGTACCTTCTCCTCTGTTGTGTTGTGAGAACTATGGACTGCTGACCTTGTTCCTGAACCAGCAGAGAACCTGCAAATTAACAAATCTCACAACAGCCAACTATAACAAACAGTAGCACGGCCTCAGGATGGAGCTAAGAAGAGAAAATTTAGTAGTGTGTGCAATCTGCAGATGGTGGTTGTTGGCAAACTGTGGAATTCAGCATATGAGCCAGAAGAGATGCCTGTGGTTGGAGGGGGGGCTCTTTGTGCCACACCCACAAGTGGTCTGGTCTTCTGCCATTTTCGTCAGTCCTGGTGTGCAAGTATGGTTTTCATTTGGAGGAGGCCTGGTAGCTAAAGCTAAGGTGGATGTGTAGCATGAAATAAAATGAGTCCAAAGGAAAATCAATCTCATCTAAGTTTTTCTCTGTGTGCACATCTTATGTTTATGATTGTCCTCTCTATTATAGTTATTGTATTTATTCCTTTCGATGGTAATCCAACAATCAATCAATCCATCAGCTATGGTAGTTGTCAAGTGAGCCCTATTGTTCACCTCAAATCATCATAGGGTGCTATGATTTACATCAACTTGATTCCCTTGGAGTCTATTATCAACCCATTATAGACAACATTCTTAAGTCCTCCATCCTTGCTCTCATTAACATTTGAGTACCTAATCTCTCAACTTAAGGCTAAGGTTCTCTCTATTCGATATCTTAAATGTGTCAATTGGCCCCTCTTGGCTTGCCTGCAGCGTTTGTTGCCCCAACTTTATTTAACAACCCTTTGGATGATGTCAAAGTATTGCAGGTCCTCATGGAAACCATTTCATTAGCTACCTCCTTCATTGTAAACTCTTTGTTAAAGATATGTTAAACGAACTTGCTTCCTAAGATAGGGATGTGCTAGTGGCAATGGAGATTTTAAGTCATCGCTTGGTGCATCTCCTTTCATACCTTGTCCAATGTCTCCCTCTCCCCTTTTAATTTTACATTCTTTCACATGGTTCAACTTATCCCTCTCTCAAGTCCTTAAGCATCTTACAAGGCCAAGGTTGTTTGATGGTCCACATGGGATTGCTGCTCACAAATTAGCTCCTCTCCCTCTCATTAATAGTGACTAAGCTTAATTTTTTCTGTAACACCACCCTAGGGTATTGCAAGCTAAATTGATTCACTTTTGACAAATTTGAAGGCCTTAAAAATTAATAGTTTGTTTTGCATTATATTTTGACAAAGCAAAAAATATAAACTCCTTAAGTACTTAAGTTGAAGACAAAAATAATTATCTTTTCCAAAAAATAACTAATGATCATGTTTTATAACATCCTATGATAGAATGTTTGCAAGAAAATTTAGAAAAGTTTCACAAATGTCACGTTGTATGGTTTTGCCATTTTTTTTCTTAGTTCAAATGCATTTTAAAGTCCTTACAAGTTAATGCTTCTCTTGCAACACACTACTAGTGACAATGTCATCATTAAAAGGTAGCATCATTCATTCACGTTACTTGTTGGGTTTATATTTTTAACAGAAGTTCACAAATAAACAAAAAAAATAAATTCTTTGTATCAACTAAAATATATATATATATATATATATACTAGTGTCATGTGTTTACAATTATAATGTAAATAATAATAATTACTATGGACATAGTTTTAATGTTATTACAATTTGACAATTGTTGTTAATAGCCCAATTGTTAAGAATGTTGATTATGATCTTAACAATTGTTTGTGATTCTACATATGAAAGACCAATTTAATGATTGATTATCAATGACCTTATGCATAAGACAATTTGCAAGTCTGAGCTTGTTTCAATGTCAAAACTAACATATACTATGAACATTCAAAATGTCAAATTTATTTTTTTTGTGTTCTTTGCATAAGCAAGGGTTGTGACCACTTTGAGTACCAACTTTGCATGCTTTTTTGGAATAAAAGCCAATTCCATACAATAGACCTTAAACTTTAATTTTCATCATACTTTCAACCCTTGTCACCATTTTCATACCTTAAATCATAAACTTTTATCCCCATAACTTAAACCCGAAAGCATTCCTCATAACATTTTAAATCACTCAAAATGAAGCACAGATGACACAGATCTAGAGAAGTGTTAAGTCATAGAGTACTGATTGGGTGATGGGCAGTTCTACCCTACTCCTGTGGAAAGCAGATGAGTTGAGCTAACAATCAAGTCTGATTTGTTCCCCTACCAATTTAGTAGTAGTAGCGTAGACGTGCTACTGTTACTATAAGCAACCTGGACTTGCAGATTGCAGCTGGATTCTGGAACCAGGAAGAAAATGACAAATAAATCAATCGGAGAAGTACACAAATAGGAAGCCAGATATCACTGTTAAATCTCTCCAGAGATGTAACTCAGTTTGCAAGCACTTCCAACTTCCTATAATTGACGATCACCCTTTGGACTCTTCGGGCTTTGAAACAACTCCCTTAATTCAATAGGTGGTTGATTAGATGATTCAGCCATCTGTGGAGTCAGCTGTACTAATATTGTTGTAGTGAATTCAGAAAAAATTGCTTCAGCAGAGCTTCATATCTATAGTCCTGCTGCTATATGCTACACTGATTCATATAGCAGTGTAGGTGCTCTGTGAACCAACACCTGCACTAATACCATGGTAAAAAACCGCAGCTTTTATTTGGTGGCTTCTAAACATTAGGAATATTCCATCCATGGCCTAAACGAGAGTCTCTGAGTCCAAATTTAACATTTCTAAGAAGAAATACTTACCCAAGAAAGGGAGTGTAGCTGCCGGTTCACCTTAGCCAATAAGTGTAATGTTGCTACGCAATATTTTGAGCATATGAGGGAGGTAGAATAACAGAGGTGTGAGGATAAGATTATTTGAGGATCAACACCACACCTCCTAATCTTAGTATTGAGCAAACCAACAAGCCTGTCAATTGTGAAGGAGTCTGGAGCTGCCAGTGGCCCACAACCTGCGATTTCTCATCGTCCACAGTCCTGGTCCTGGAGAGTCCCCACTCCCAAATAATAAGACAAAAAGAAAGCTTCCCGAATCCCCAGTGTTTGCAGATATGACAAGATTTGGAGACAGTAAGGAAATCGCTTGTTTGGGGAAATGTGCATAGTTTACTTGAAAACCGCAAACTACTTGACAGTTTTGACTGACTCGCTCTAATTCATTTGTATGTCGAAGTCAAACAACAGGAATTGTCTCTCTCATAATTTTTCTTCTTCATTTTCTGAAGGCGAATTAAGGCTTTATAATTGTGGTGGAAGGCCCACCCATGGGCCTACCTCTCAAAAAGCATGAGATGAACAGTTATCATAAGCCTACATATAGCTGGATCATGAGGCTTTCATAGGCACCTTGGACTTTAGGGTAGAACCTCTCATCACCGAACACTCCCCAATATTTTTCTCGTTACTTAACCAAATGGAGTGATCTTTGTGTCATTGGACGAGCAGACTGGATGGCTACAGATGTTCTTTGAGTGTCAGAAGTATATGAGCTAACACAAATAACTGAGGAAGAGTATGAGCTTATAGTTTGCTTCAAATTTTTGTGAAAAAATAACTCTAGACTCCTCTTCAGTTCGAGCCCCATATCTTCCTCAGTTTTACTCTGTTTTGAGTGATTTAAAACCTAATGGGTGCACCAACTAAGGCTTTACAAAACTTCTTTCTATTCCAAATGCAAAGATGCATCCATCAAAGATTTGTAGCAATGACTCCAAAATGGAATCCTTTGCTAATAATACAAACCAGTTTTTTTTTTGTTGACATTCTGCACATGTTAAGGTAAGATAAGTATTTGAATCTTTGGAACTGTAAAATAAAATGTGGGTAATGAAGAGGGACTCGTCATTCATGGAGGATAAAGAATTTTAAACTTAACCACTGTGATATGACATGATACATTCAAAGTAAAGTGGTTTGTGATTTGAGCAACATGCTGTACAGAAAGATGGAACAAGATATAATTTTCAGTGTCATAGCATTCTTGCTATGCCATTTACTACAAATAGTTTAAAATCTTCAACATTCAACACAAAGTGAGCAGCCCAGACTTTTCTCACAACCTTTGTCATCCCCACTTCAATAAGAAAGAATAGAATAGAATTCTAATGAATGTTCTTGAGGGATCAGAGACAGGTTTGCTGGCATGTTTCATTATCATCTCATGCAATGTCATTCCATCCACAACACACACTTTGCACTAGAGTACTTTTTCTGACAACAATGAAGCACAAAGGTTGTAAGGTGAAGGCTCCTTAGTCACAAGTCTCTCCCTTGACCAAAAGAACATGTTAAAGGCCAAGGGGCTAGGCCTACCCCAAAATAAAATAACACTTGCGCAATGTCTTTGAAACAGATGAACCTCTCTAGCAGAGATACCTAGTCTCTTCCATAACAAAGGAAAACAAGGGGTGTGTGTGTCACATTGTGTGGCCTTGCCATTTACATTTATAAAGGTATCATAAGGCAAAAGAAGAATTTTTGAAAACTCAAATATTTCACCATGCAGAAATATAATTTTCAGAAAATCCTCTAGAAGAAACCAAAATCCTTCAAGATATTGTAACCCTATAACCAATCTCAATAAATAAGCTATCCTGCAAGGTAATCATCATATGAATAATTGCTTAATATGTACTATTATTAACCACTAACATGTATCAAATGGTGGAACATATTTATTGCATTCAATAATGTGATGTACATTATGTTGGATTCGAATAGATTTCTAATTACCCAGGATATTTATTGGGAATATGATACACATGAATAATACAAGATGAATCAATTAAATGATGTACTGTTTCATCCATTTAAATATTATGGCAAATATTTTCCTACAAATGTAAACAAAATTTGAAGATAAAAATTCTATCGTGAGCAATTTTATAATGTCTATTTACATCTTATGTTCAACTTATATTTTACGGTTATGTACTTTGATATATTCATTTTATTAAATAACTTCAAATGTATTCAAATGGATGTTTTACAATAGACATCAGTATCACACACTACATCCTTTTATTACTCATGAAAAATCAATGAAAAATAACGATTACTGTTACAAGATTTATTTTTGAACACACAAAAAATCTGATATCTTCATGATTTAATGGAAGTAGATAAATAACATTCCAATCTATATTTTTAAAAACCTCCTCCCACTTGTCCACTTCATATCAACCCATACATCTCATTTATATCTTGAAAATATCTTCTCTTCATTTTGAAATATTGAAATTATTTGAAGTATGGTCTTTTTTTACAGTTTTGAACATGAAATAATTCTAGATTGGTAAAAATGTACATAAACATTGAACCTATCGAAACTAGAAGATCTTTGGTTATTTCTATGATATAAACCAAATAAAAACTTGTTCATCAACATTTAAATATACTTGTTCATTTAATAATTGTAAGAACAAGAAAATTTTATTTAGTTCTTTTCTTCAGCACATATCACTAACCAAAATGAATGCTCAAAAAGTAGAATCCAAAAACTATTTATTCATCAATTCTTAGTCATCTAGTTTTCCAGACAACCAAGCAACCGATTAGACAATGCTCAATGGACTTTGACCGGTTCCCTAGTTGTTTTCACAACCAAACTTAACCATTGGACATCCACATCAACTTCCTATTATCACATAGAACTACTATATCTACCAAATATGACACAGGCTTATAACAAACAAGGTCTCCAATGCTCCATTTTGGTCTATGGAAAATCCTTTAAACCACTTCCATGCTCTCCCTGTTAACAATCTTGTCAAAAGTCTCACCCATCCTTCTTCAAATTTGAGTGGTAATGGTTCCAAGGATGCAATTCTATTTTTTTTATGGTTTTGGGATTCTGATTTATTTCTCCTCTAAACAAAGGTATAGCTCGCATCTTTAAACCTAACTTCTTACTAACCTATCTTTCTTTACAAGTTCCATATTTCACAACATTTTGGATTTTTTTTTCAAGATAATTGCATTTCAATTGTGATGAAAACATTGATAGTCCACATGGGTATTATGTAAGTTATGATTGGAAAAATGTAAAGGTCATTCAATTGCATCACTCAAGTCATAAAAGAAGCATCAACATTTGGAATTAAAACTTGATACAAATGCATTTTTAGCATTACCAGCAACTCAATTATTAAATTTCTAGTTGTTGGAAACATGCCTTGCATTGGATTGTCTATACATTATTATGTTGTGGTTAATTCATATCAATTTATGCAAGGTTGTTAGAAATGATGTAATGTGCCCATTTTGCATCTATCATTATGTCAACATCCATTTGAATGTATCAATTTCATTCATAAAATCAAATGTCCACATTTTTTTGACAATGAAATTTTTTTGGTTGAACAAATTTCAACAATCAAAATTTTTGGTTGTTCAATTTTTTAATTGTCACACACAAAAAGATTTCATTGTTGCTCATAAATTTTTAGTCATCCAATTGATGATAGTTTGATTTCCACCACTGATCCAACAACTGAAAAATTTCAATCGAAACTCAAAAATATATGAGCATTGCTCAAAAATGTTTCAATCACCACCCAAAAACATATTTTGATTGCCACCTAAAAGATTTTTGGTCACCATAAGACTCTAATGACTTAATGTCATTTTGGTCCCTACAAGGTTTAAAGGGACTAAACAACACAAGTATTAGTCACCTTAAACTTGCCATGGGCAACTCGACTTGGGCTTTCACTTAGGTTGACCCTATTCTAACATCACATTGGGCAAAGTCAACATCCAAATTTTTGAATCACATCCTGACAAATAATTGGATATTGTGACAACCCTAGTTTTAGGATTGAGACTCCTTGTGTTTGTAAATAATGATTTATTATTTTTTTCATTTAGTTTTTTTTTTTTTTTTTTGGCAATCTTTGGTGTGTTTTTTTAAAAATTCCAACTTTCATATTACATACAACAAATTACAAAGTTGAACAACTTTGTCACATCCATAAATCAGTATACCCCAAGATTCTTCCCCAATAAAAAGTTTGTCTTTTCATTTTATCATTTCCTTTGGCTTTTAATTTTCTTGCCTTTGTTGGATTTATCACACATTTGACATATGTTTATATTTTCCACAAACAAAAAACTTAATGGCTTTTCACCTACAAATATTCAATATTTAAATTGTTGGGTTTTGATAAAGGAACTAAAAACCTAGATTACAATGGGTTTGGATGAATGTATGTTATTTTTTTTAATTCCCAAAATTATACAAAAAGTAAATCAAATCAATTGAATCACAAAATGCATATAAAACACATAATATAAAAAGTGAAACTTAAATGTTTTGAACTAGGATCAACGACATGATAAAAGCATGATTATATGACTCACCTTTGAAAAGTCCACATCTTACATTAGCTTTTTTTTTTGGCAATGATAATAAAGATCAAACTATAATTATTATAACCATCCTTTATAATTTTCCTCAAAAGTACTGATAGACCACCCTTTAGATATCACTAACCATGTTATTGGCCAAAAATTGTGAAATTTGAAGATTTCAATGTGAAATGGATTATAATGAAAAACAATTAATCAAACTTTCTTATATAAGGAAATTTTGAATGCATTTTATTCTTAAATTTTTCATTTGATGGTGGTCTATTTTTCAATTTTTATTTGGACATTATTATCACATGATTGTTGAGTCCACATTACTAATATATTTACATGACAAACAAAATGTCATCATTTCAAAATTCCATTATGATTGCACTATTTTTTTGAAATTCATCCTCTTTTTAATGGTTTTCACAAAACTTTATTGCAACATGGATAACTGAAATTTTGATAATGTTAATGTTGAATATGAATTTACATTTAAAGTTTATTTACAATCTAGAAAAATTACAACTATGATAATTCAAATACTCCCTTGTTGAAACAACTTGGGTTGCAAAATCTTTAATTAATTTGCACATGTTTGTTAAAATAGTGAAAACCATAAAGGTTTGGGCAAATGGCTCTTATGCAATGCAATTGCTTTTCCTATTTGCTCATTTTCTTTGGCCTTGAATTCCTTTTAGATATACCTTTTTTACTTTAACAACAAGGCACAAACCTTTTGGTGGATTCTTTTTTTCACTTATGTTCTTTCTTATTTTCAAAGTGAGCCTTTCTGGGTGGAAGGGCACCCACATCACTTGGCCCATTGAACTCCTTGAGTTTGACAAACTTGAGTTGGAAGACGATTGAAAAATGTGTCCATTTTGCCTTTGCCTTCAACTTGCAGAGTTTCTTCTCACACTTGTTTTATGGAGGGCGATCACTCCCTTTTCTTGACATGTACCCTCTTCCCATTTGTCATTCATTAAAGTGATCATTTTTGGATTTGATTTAGAGGCCTTTGACCTTCCATCATCACAACCAACATTTTAAATTTCTCCATTGTTATTTTAACCTTTGTTTTGCAGTTTTGGGGCTTGACCTTTTTTTTATTTCCTCTTGGAAAATGACTTCCATTTTGGTCAGTTATAAGTACGAAGTCATGCTTTGATACTAAATGAGACACCCCTTTGTTCAACCTTGTGTTTTCTCACCACTAAACTCCTAAGCACACTCATAACCACTTGCACAATCCCACCCGCACTTGCGCTAGTTCAAAGTTCCCGTAGACCCATTTAGATTTGACTCATTAAAAAAAATTGATTAGTTAAAATGAGGCTAAGATTTAATCCCCTTGTGAACTTTTTGAAAGTTTAAGGCCTTTGGGCCCTTAACCCCACCATGTGTCACAAACACGTGACGCACTCCCAAGTCTCGGGGTGAACCCACTTGAGGGTTCACCCAAAGTGTAGTTGCGGAAAGTTGGGAATCGGAAGGCGCTCCCGGCTTCCAACTCTATAAAGGGGTAGAGGGTCGAGTTGGGAACCCATGGATTAGACTAGGAAGAGGTATTATTAGTTGATCAAGCTTGAATCTGTACCAAAACAAACCACAAAGTGATTAGTTCACATTTCTGTAACACCCTTGGGTGTTGGGACAAGCCAAGGGCACTTTGGACCACAAAACACCACGGCCCGGACTCGGGGGAGGCCATCACCTTCCTCCATATAGTATACTCTACGACGCTCTGCTGGGGCTACATCCAAATGGATTTTTTTCCCGGGACTCCCAAGTTGGAGTCCCGAAATTGTTTCGGGTGGAGTTTTGGGACTTTGGGAGCTCATAACTCCAGACTGCAAGATTTGATCGCAACAAGGTCTGTAGCCCTCGTCGAGATCTTTCCAACGACATATTGCACTCTGTATTCGGAGGTCGGGAAGATGTCAATTCCTGACTTTTAGTGGTCGAGAGTCAAACTGGCAATTTGACTCCTGACTTTTCTATTGCCCATAACTTGGGCGACAGATGTCCAAATGACCAATACGAGGCCATTTTCGATATCTACGCTTCAAGACCTTTTCAATGACACCAAGAACACCCCAATGCGAGGTGTTTTGGGTCTTGCTATTGAGCTCTAAACATTCAGGAGTCTCGAAGGACTCCAAATCTTCACTTTTTCCAAGTGTTGGGTTTCACCCCCACACTTGGCCAAAGTAAGGTTGCGACAACCCAACCACAACAAAAATCATTCTTGAAATAACATAAAGTTGTTTGAAAACATCCCACAAGACAACACCAAATCATTTCGAAACAACATTGAGTTACCCCAAAGAGAAATGCAAGGTGTTATCTTATGAAGTATCTCCAAATTTTTTGATGGATTCAATTGCAAGCCCAAAAATGAAAACAACAAAATGAAAAGGAGTTGAAGTGCATTTCTTGACTCGCAACACTATCAATGGGTAGGGGCCTTGAGATACCTTTAGCGATAATGCCCCCAATTCCATTGATTAATTTTGAGTAAGAAAATAGTTATACTTACCATTTATTTGTATTAGAAATTTGAAAATCTACTTGTTTAATTTTGGTTACTTCATGTGTAAATGAATTTTGTCCCAGTCAAATTTCAGTGCTATTTAACATTGGAAATGTTGAATTTGGACTTGAAGATGATTTAGTCAGTCTAAGGATGGTATACTTTTTTTATAAACGTTTAGTTTAGTAGCAACCCAAGAACTTTGGGTTCTTTTTATCATTCTATAGGAGGTGTAGGTGCTGGTTCATGCAATGCCTCAGGAAGAAGGGTTGGATAAAATAGCATAAAAGATAAAAGGTTACCTAGTCTTCCCACATAAGCAAGGAAGGGTGTCCAAAAACCAAATTTAGTCCAAATACAATCTCTGGATAAAAGAATATTCAAGAGTCCAAAAATAAAACGACCTCTGTTAAACATGGAGGGGTCCAGCCACCGCTTCCTTCGTCACACACGGTTTTAGAATGGCGGCCCTTTGTCTCTTTCCTCCACCCATGCCCCTAAAATTTCTTGAGCTTTTTGCTCGACTACCATGGTGTTACCCCAATGTTCACATCACAAATGGAGCTTGCAAGAATCAGTAGATGACCTCGTGTCTCACTTACCATAAAACCTAGAAAGGCACCTAAATAAGACACTCAAAATTTTCTTTAGAATTGATAAGACCATGAAGAAAGCAAATTCAAGACGAAGAAAGGAGAGAAACAAGCAGAAGCATGTCAGCCAAAACTGACTGGGAAGGCAGAATAGGTAGTCATCAGTGTGAGACGCTCATGTCAAATATGCTCCTCAAAATTAAGGATTTGTCAAAGGATCCCCCCACCCAAGCTCTCACCATCTAATTCTTAAGCAAGTAAAGGGAAATTGTTAGAGGAAATGCAAACATGTACCCTGGTCCCATCTGTAGCAAACTTAGAAATGGAATGTCCATACTGCCTGATAGTCATCAATTAAAACTTAATCATTTCTCGGGCCCCATTGTCAAAGAGGTACAAAGTACATACACCTTGCAAGGCTACATCAACTTTCAAGTATCCGAATGTGACTCTGATGGCAAATGGCTTGAGGCTTGGACACTCCCCCTCCCACCTACCAACGGCCTGTACCAGAGAGAGACAGAGAGTGGCAATGACTCTCCAGTAAGGTGAGCTGCACCAAGCTTTCAAGATGAAGCTGCTAACTGAATGAGCAGCAACATTTAACTAACCAGCTGAGTCTTGAGGCTCTATTTCTATATCCGGAAAAAACTGGGGAGATAATTGTGGAGAAATATGTTTTTCAGTATCATTGTGACTGGAAAAATAGCGGCTGCAATTTTTGGAATTCAGAAAACTGCCAAAAAACCACTGTTGAGGGTCGTTTGAGTGGCTACTACCCCAAGCATCTTGGTACATAGCTCATACCTAAACATTAGTTGGTGGGTTAGGGTTTGTTATTATGGAATACTTTCTGCACATAGTTTAAAACCCTCAAAACTGCTTAGTTCTAGAGAAAAGTAAGGCACCCAAAGTTTTTGCCCACAAGCTCATATTTGTTGTGTATTTTGCTCTATTTGGGAAAAGAAACTAGAACACACACACACACACAATAAAACTGAGAACACTGGCCATGCAACTGAAATTGTCGACTTGTTTTGAGTTTCGATTGTGTGTAAAATAGTGTTTGATAAATTTATAACCACCCTACACACCAGCATCATCTCAGGTGAGAACAGGGACACAAATTTTTCATCCCACGAGGTTTTTGGGGTGGGGGACTGTTTACTGGATTTGTATGCGGGTAGACCCCACTAGCCTATGCTGGTTGCTTCAATTTGAGAATGCACTTCCCTTGTCTGAAACTGTCATCCAGCGCAAGTAACACGATAAAATTTCTCTATCAGAAAAGAAAAAAACGAAGACTGGGGTCCTTAAATGTAAGCCTGTGAGATATAGAACCTCACACATAAGTACCATCATAGGGCACCATCCTCACAACACCCAGCTGTAGGGTGCCATCATAAGGCACCTTCTTCATGATGCCCAAGCCTATTTCATGGAGTGAGGTGTGCCATTACATATTACAACTGAATGTGGGCCGTGCCCCAGGTCATTATATGTAGTGTAAGGCTCTCCCCCTCTAGATGCCATTAAAATTATAAGCTCCTTGGAGCTATAGCCACAGGCTATGAATAATATCTTGAACTGGGGAGCCTTACCCTGCATTAAAACTTGTTGCAATAGTAAAAGTTGCCTGTACAGTATGCAGTGGCCTCACAACGATAAGGGTGCCCAACAAGGATCCTTACATTGCATAATGGCCTTGTGGGTGGCCACTAAGACTCAGCAGATACTTACACTGGTACCTTCACCTTCTTGAGGGAGGCCTCTTAGAGGTTAGATTTGAGTTGAGGACCAGGTTTTTTGGGAGATGAGAAAAAAATGAAACAATTTTTTAGCGTTTGTGTAAAATTGATTTAGTTGCTAAATGGTGGTAGTGGCTGCTGGTGAAGATTGTGGAGAGCAAGTACTAAGTACGTCTGTTGGGCAGTGTAGGTGTTAACAAGCCCATAGTCGTTTGTGGTAAAGGACGGAGAGAGAGAGAGAGAGAGAGAGAGAGAGCTATGGCGAACTAGCTTCCTCCCAATCATCATTATCACTCCCACCCATGAGCTCGTTTCTTCCCTTCCATTATTGTCCTGTGAAGGTGCTTATGCTATTACTACTCTCTTTAGATGCTGTTGCTGTTGCTTTACTTAGATGCTTACTAGTGTTTTAGCTAGCTGCATACCAGACGAATAAACTCGTGTCCCCTTGTCTGTCTTGTCTTCCATTTGTGGCTCTTTTAAAAATCACTTCCCTGTTTTTTAATGGTTTTGCTCTACAAGTGTAGTACGGTTTGTTTGTGCTGCCTGCGCCCCCAGGTGTTTGATGATTGATGAGAGTCTTTTTTTTCCCCCCTTTTTTTGTTGCATTTTGTGAGTGTCGTTGCATGTGGGATGTCCTATTTGAAAGGAGTTTACAGCAGCCCAACTGGTGTTGAAGATTTTTTTTAAAAACGCTTTTGCGTCTTTTTTCGACTCTGCAGAAGTTTCAATTTGTTGTTGTAGTTACGCGTGTGGTGTGGAGGTGATTTGTCAGAACTCGAGAGTAGGTACTTTGTCAGAACTCAGAACGCTATAGTTGCCCATGAAAAGTTCTTTGCAGCAGATTTTTGGTATCCTGAGCTCTGGAAGGCGGTGGCTTTCCTTCGGGGGAAAGCAACTAAACCGGAGTTTGCTGTCTGTTTGCATAGATTGAGCTGTCGTGGAGAAATGCAGCAATAGTGGGTGAAGTTTGTTTCTCTGCAGAAGCTTCAGTTGGTTGGAACGTTATCACAGCACCGCCTGGGCTTTGTCAGAACTAGCTACTTGTGAACAGTGTCCGCTCCGTTTGTGTCTTTTTTTTCGGTTGTGGTATGTTTATGCAGGGCAGTGATTGAAACAGAGTGGAAGTGTAGTTTGCTATCTGCATGCCTCGATTGAGGTGTTGTCAGGCTTGTTGTGCACATAGAAAGACCACACTCGAATGGAGCGTAGGTTGTTAGAATGGATAAGACGGAGAAGCCAAGTTTTATGAGTTGGGGAAGAAGTCGTCACCTTGTAATGGTCCCCCAGAAGGTAGTGACGACGAGTCGGGTTATTGGGATGTCATGCAAAAGCAAGCGATCGTCATACGAGCTCATAACATCTTGCCTTTCTGCCCCAGCTTATTCCTAGGTCAGTGGGAGTTACATGAGTTAGGAAAGCTGTTGCAGGTTGTGCGAGCTCTCCCACCTCTGTTCTGTCGATAGCTGTTTTCTTTGCCCTTTCGCTGTCCAGTGCACCGATTTGCGGGAAAAGAATCTTAAAAAGACTTGGCAAGAGCGGAAGGTATAGCGCATGAACAAGAGCTCAAATTTCGTCAAAGACAAGTAAGCCCCGATGCTCTGTAAATTTGTCCTTTATTGTGTTTCATCTGCATACCTTTTGCATTCGAAACTGCTCATGACGTTGTACACTGCAAGTGCTATGTTTGTGTACTATGATGTGTGCTGTGTTGTGACACCTTCGTTTCTGACGAAGTCTTCTGCCTGTGTTGACTCAGCCCAATCTGAAATGTGAGTATTGCTCAGAAGTTCAAACTATGGTAGCTTGTGAACTTATCATCGAAGAGAGGAAGGATGAAGCTGAGCAAGGAGGACTACAATATCATGATATAAACACAACAGAGAAGCTGTTAAGGCATGCACAACAGCTAGCGACCACTATTGCCTCCCAGGCCTCACTGGTGAAGTCTTTTGTAGGGAAATGGATTATCATAACTCCCCGCTTCTTGCAACTTCCTGCCTTACTGATGGAGATGGCACGTCTCCGATGCCTGTCTGACAACACAGTATGCAAAGATCTTCTGCAGGTAATCCTTGTCCTTAGCATGGCTTCTTTCATGGCTTTCATCAAACCTTTAGGTAACTTCCTATATACACAAGAAGGCTTGATATTGGGCAGATCTTAATCCGGAGTTCACCTGTCTGGAGGTCGTAGGCCTCAATAGAATGTTCTCAGTTTCCCAGTTCTAAAGGGCTCTAGTTCTTTCTGATTCCAGGGAATTGTCATGACTTTGGAAGAGGCGCAAGTGCTTGCCAAAAAATGTACAGAGTTAAGTTATGGTGGCAAACTTCAAATGCAGAGTAACCTGGACTCACTGGCTGGGAAACTTGACTTCCATCTTCATGACTGTCAGCTGATGATCAAAAGTGGAATCATGCACGAGAACCCTCTTGCAATCTGTAGAGTAACCCCTGAATCAACCAGGGAGGCAATCCGCTGGGTCATCCGAGACCTGCTTTCACACCTTCAAATTGGAGGCACAGAGTGCAAGCAAAGAGCATTAGACAGCATGATTCAGCTTATGTCAGAGGACGATAAGAACATCTTGATGGTTGCTGGACAGGGTGCAGTCACAGTGCTTGTTCAATTGCTAGATGCCAGTCAACCTTCTGTAAGAGAGAGGGCCGCTGCTGCCATTTGTAAGCTGGCATTGAATGACAGTTGTGAGCATCAGGTAGTGACTGAAGGAGGCATAGCTCCTTTGGTTCGTCTCCTTGAGTCTGGGAGCTCTTTTGCTCAAGAGAAAGCAGCTGCCAGCCTGCAGGCTTTGTCAACCGGTTCTGAGAATGCTTGTGCAGTAGCTGCACATGGGGGCATACCTGCTCTGGTAGAAATCTGCCGGCTTGGCACACCTGGGGCTCAGGCTGCTGCAGCAGGGTCTTTGAGAAACCTTGCAGCAGTGCAGGAGCTCAGAACAACCATAGTGGAGGACAGAGCAATTGCTATTATCATCAACTTGGTGTCGTCAGGAACACCTATGGCACAAGAGAATGCTGCTGCAACTTTGCAGAACTTGGCTGTAAGTGATGACATGGTCAGGTGGGAAATTGTGAAAGAGGGTGGCATCCAACCATTGTTAAGATTTCTGGATAATGCCATTGATCCTCGACAGCAGGAAGTGGGTATGGGAGCACTGCGCAACTTGGCAGCTTGTGCTGCAAATACTGAAACTCTCATTACTACAGGGTTTTTACCACGACTCATAGGGGTACTTGAAAGTGGACCAGTCACAGTGCAGCATATTGCAGCTGCGTCAGTTTGTTACATGGCATCTTCATCAGAAACCAGGAGATTATTCGGAGCTGCTGGTGCAATTCCTCCGCTAGTGAAGCTCCTGGGTGCCAAGACTTGTACTGCTCAAGAGTATGCTGCACAGGTACTGTTCATTGATTCTTGACCTCGGTATTTCACAAGCTCTGAAGTATCCTGCCTGGTAGTGTAAAGATTGGAACACAAAACAACCATGGCACTAGTCAAGTGGCCCTAGTTTAAGAATCTCTGGTTATTTATGGGATCCTGTGAAGGTAATAAACATGTATGATGTGAAGGAGCCTTGATTATTGAGAAAAAAAGCCGATGTGTAGAAAGTGATTTGCGCATCATGTTCAGAGAGGCTAGAACCTGTCATTCTGCTTACCTCTTGGGGTAGGCATGTTCACAGAGTAACTTAAATCAGGCAGTAATAACTACTGTGCATACATGTGTGCAGGCATTGGCCAGTCTTCTCCTGGTGGAGGACAATCGGAAGCTCTTCATGTCTGAGGAATGGAGTGTTGTTGGGCTGGTTCTGCTTTTGGATACACGGCTTCCAGGAGTTGCTAAGCAATTTCCAATTGCTGCATTACATGCACTTGCAGGCAATGCAAAGTGTAGAAAGCAAATGATGGCCGCTGGTGCATGCTACCACCTCCGTGTGCTGGCAGATATGGAAATCACAGGGGCCAAGCGGCTGCTTGATCGCTTAGTCATTGGCAAGTTGCGGAGTATCATGGCTAGAACACTGCTTGTAAGCATGCCCATTTATCTCTTTGCTCTTTATTCCCCTTGATTTCCTCTAGGGCTCCTGAGTACTTTCATACTTATAATCTCTACCTGGAGTTCTATGGAGCATTTAGTTACAGAGTGGGCTTCTTGTTTCCCTCGAAAGACTAAGCAGCCTGCTGTGATCATATTAAGGGAAGATATGAGTGAGGTTGACATCCAGCTTCTAGCCCATGAGCTGGTTTTTAAGATATATTGGTACTTGTTTGGATGAATCCTGGACAATTAGGTAGGATGGATATCCAGACCAGATATTGATGAAGTGGTTCTCATGTGTGTGTTGTCCAGGGGGAAAGGCCTGCATAATAGATTCATCATCCACCCAATTTGTTCTGTAACAGCTCACCTGGGGAGGAGAATATGCTCGAACTGGATTTGAACTGAACACCTTTTCGTTTGCAACTGTAATCGACTGCCAGCGTACAGATTAGTTATCATGGGCCAGGGGGAAACCTTCCTCATAAACTGCCCTTGGAACTGTTCCTTGTGGGCACCCTCATGCAGCAAACCATGAAGTGTAGGAAGGCGGGGTGGACAGTTTCTTCTACTTTTCGCACACATTATGCCCTGTAATATAACTCAGAAACATCAGGCATATATTGATGACTTGTGGGCTGTCTTTAAAACTGTATGTCATCCTAGTTTAGATCTGTTGCATCCTAGCCTAGATAGTGCATAGCATCCTCTTTTGCAGACAGAGGAACATCTGTGAAATTAGCAGCTACCACAAACTAAACAGAGCAGAACTTGTGCACCATTTGTTTGTATACAAATTTCCTTCTCTTGTCTGCTTCTTCTGTTATTCCCACAATGCCACCTGAGTTTGGGTATGTGGCAGTACTTAAAGTTATGTTTGATTTTGTCATGTACCTTACAACAAACAGTGGCCATTGCAAGGGAACTTATTGCAAGGATGAAATATTCTTTATTGATCTAATAAATAATTATCTGTCTTTTCTATCAGCCTTGAATTTCTTTTACAAATTGCATGAAGTTTTGGATGAAGTCTCGAATATGGTCATAAAAATCAGACTTTCTCTAGGCTTTTCAATGTATACTGTATAAAGAGAGATGATGCTCAACCTGAGCATTAATGTCACCCTCTCTACCTTTGGCAGCTCCATGATGTGAGTTTCACCCACTGCCATTCTAGGAGCAGCTCCAATTTCCATCCCCTCTAGATACTGCTCCCTCTATAGTGTCTCGACTGTAATTGTGTACAGTGTACTGAAACGTGCCCACCTCTCTTTCAGTGCCACTGTCAGCTAAATGTACAACCCTCAACATTCACTTCTCATAAAACCATTGATACTGAAGCAATAAACCCTAAATCAGCAACTCTCATGGCCATTGCTTTAACCACATTTTCCTCTCAAAGCTCTATCACATTTGTGCTTGAGTTTTATATGAAGCTGTCTCCTTTCCACATGACCTCCACATAACTAGCTGCATCACTTCCAAGACTTTTAAAGGATTGGATTGCAATAGCACCTCCTGGTAGGCCTCACACATACACCACTGGGACATGAACCTACCCACAAGTTGGAGGCTCACACACCACATCCATAACATAGTTATATACATACATACGTAGTTCATACAAGTTTGGCAAGCAAGTATCATTGATAGCATACAACCCTTGGACCATTAGCATGTGCAATCATGTGCAATCTTTGAAGTAGATCCTATAGATTCTGGCTTACCTGAATATGTCATGGCACTCAAATCAACCACCTATCTAAAGTAAATTGCCCAAACAAGCATTGCACATAGTGGAAACATGATGATGATAGACCAAAGACTTCATTGAAATGCAACATGCATGAGTTGTTCAGACAATTAATAACCTCTGATGTAGCACATTTAGATCATAAAAAGAAATTTCACGCAAATACCATGGGATCACCAATCTTTTGATCAATAAACCCAATTATCATTATTTCAACTCTTTAGACTTGTGGGAAAGATTAATTTCGACCCCATTTTAGATGTTCTTTTGATTTCCTGACTCCTAGGAAAACCTCCCCTTCCTAATTCTTTTTTGATCAAGATAAAACTCAAGTAGTAGTGAAGAAGAGCGTTTCAGGGATGTTTGATTTCTTCTTCATCATTAATACATTGATTCAAATGCCCCAGAAAGGCTCTATGCTGATTTTCTAAATTTTTTTTCATATAATTCAATTGAGATGCATTATGAACACAGCTTTTTGACAATTGTGCCACAAGCACAATGACAACACATACCCATTTAGTAGATAGACAAGCTAGCACAACCAAAGTGCATTGAGACCAAAATTCCAGTCCCATCTCCAAACAAGACACATTTAGGCTGGACAAGCCCACTCATGGTACAATTCTCTTCAATTTATGCAACCATCCAAGTTTGAACAACACCAATGTAGCATGCCTTTGATTGTACATGAATGCCTCTTCCCTCTGTTTTTGTGGGAAGTTCATTCCTGACAGTTGCACCAAAAATGCTCCCACCTACTTAATTTACTTGGGAGACTCAAAAGTCATTGGTATCACAATGTTTAAGCAGCATTCAAGTGGAACATTTTGACTTCACAAATTCCAATGCAAATGCTGAACTTTTACCAGCTACTTTTAATCCCCAAAACATGGCAATCTAGAAACCTGGAAGTCTGTAGCATTTAAGAGAGTCATAGAGAGCATGCCTGCATTCAAATCAGAAACTGCCACAGGATCGACACAGATGAAAGCCACATGCATCACGGAAATGCAAAATAAAAATGGCTACAACATCAGGATACTTGGATCCACATGACTACTGCATTGAAACATGATATTTTTACATGCTCAATGCATGATAGCCATGTCATGACAGAAAGGTGAAATAAAAATGGGAAACAAGGTCATGACACCTGGATCTACAGTCATTCAAAAGGAGGAGTGAGTAACAGTATAAGCAGGGTGGTCTGGATATATGACTGCAACAAGCAGGATCTGCGAGCAGAATGATGGAGTTGAATTTCCAGTCTCGTTGCTCATAACTGCAGGCGGAAAAAACACAGTCAACACTCCATCTAAAACAAATGGGATGAAGGAATTCACCGACCCTTACCTGACCCATATATATTGCCAATCCCTGTAATTGTTGACTGATCCACCAAAAATGCTCTGATAGCCCCCTTGGGTTTTCTGCACTCCAGCACAGGTCAGGTGTTGCAAAAAACATACTTGACATTGCCCAAAGCATACAGTAAGTAAGACTCTACTCTCATCACCCACAACAGAGCTTCAAGCTGAAACAAGATGCACTTGTGAGAGGAAACTGCTCAGGGGTGAAACACAGCAATGCTGCACACATCTGAAGCACCAAAGAACACCAAATCTTTAATCTTCAATTCCTTCAAACTGCAGTCTATGAAACCAAAGACTGCAATGGAGAGGAGTATATGCCTACATACTTGACCACTCAACCTCCTTGTCAGCATGCTGCCACAAGTGGATCTGGTCCCAACTCAGCAATGCTACTTCTGTTCCACCAGAGTTTACCAGCCATAGAGAGAAGTGGTCACCATTGCTCTACTGCTTACATTAAACATGTTGGATAGAAGTGTGATAGAAATAACATATCTGATAAAGTTCAAAACATCCCACCCGTGCTGAAGAGGTGCTTGAAGGAAGAGGTGTGTGCTAAACAATCAATCAAGCAGTGGAATGCTGTACCTATAAATCTCCAGACTGCCATCCATGCACAGTGATGCACTTAAATGTGGCATAAACCCTTCCTCATTCTCCAACCACAGCCTTCTAACCTGTCGTGGGTTGGGTCCCCTTATACCAACAATGGTCACTGCAAGGGTTGAAAGATCTGAATATGCTTTTTCTTTTGATGGCCAACACTATCCATAATCTCCACAGTCCCCATACCATCAACATAACCAAAATTCCTTCTCACTGCTAATGGCTTAGCAGTCATGGCAGTGATGCTAGCAGGGAATGGAAGATCAACCATCTTTTCTCTTTCTTATGACAAATTTAATTGCTCTTCACAATGAGGTGAAAACTCTGAATTCTAAGATAGCAAAACCCCAAATTTGTTCCAGGGTTTTGTCAACAAAGCTTCCTCTGAACCCAGATCCTGAGCTTCCCATCTTACCTGATTGCAGAAGCAACAAGGAATGAAACAAGGATAAGGGAAGGTGTGGAAGGAGCCTGGCATGCCAGAGTGGATGTGAACAACTACATTTGGCCCCACTTTCTCCAACAGAGCCCCGTCCTCTAGTTCCATTGGGGTGAAAAAGTAATGAGACTCAATTCCACAGTAGCAGAGGTGTCAGCCTTAGAACTTCTCACACATTCAAGCCATGCACAAGACAAGAACAAACTTACATAGAAGATGTGTTTTCCATGAGCTTCAATGTGTGAAAGCACATGTCCATGGACAGCAGCTGCAGAATCCACAAATTGTCCACTTGGTGAGGTTGCTTGAAAGACCAGGCAATTGAGTTTATACTCACTATTTGCTTCATCCTTCCCCAACCTTATCTAAGGCTTCTGATGCTTGTAACAGCTTCAAATTTGCTGAATCCCAATGTCCCAATATCCCCACACTCAGAAATCTCAGTGACCACCCACTTTCCACATCTCCATCATCAGCAAGAAACCACACAAACCTCCTCTCTTCTCTGCAATCCCAGCTGTTCCTAGTGGCCAAAACCTCTTTTCCCCACCTTCACAACCTCTTGTCCTACACTTCTATCAATCAACAATTAACTCAACATTCCCCACCATACAGCATACAACAAACTCTGCATTCAATACTTTCTGTTCAACAGTGTTCTGGAAACACCATCCTCTCTGTTCTAAGCCAAAAACAGACACAAACCTTGAACAGACAGAGATCCACAGGGCCAGATGAAAGTTTACCTGGCCCTGAAGGATATGAAAATGTGCCACAGCAACACAGTGAACATTGGGGCCCTCCACCATTGAGTGAAGTCACAATACAAAGTAGTGCCCACAGACATGGAGCAGAATATTATTTCCAGCTACAACACAGCATGCACAAGATCAAAACAAAATTTGTGCCAATTTTCAATGTCATGCAGAGAGTTCTTCCAGACTGTGACAAACAACTCTTCAGTGTAAAACATGTAAATGCCTCAGTTGTGCAAAAATCTGTCAAGCTCCATCACACATCAGCTACTTGCTAATTAGGTTTTGTGGATCAGTGGCTGATCACCTAGCCTGTGCGGCCAAGGATCAAGCTACTTGGCTCCACCTTCTCAATCTCTCCATCATCTTCTCTTCTCTTCTTGTCTGATCTGCAAATATTCTTCACTCGTAAGCTCTTGTTCACTTGTTTTCTGCAATGTCTTTTGGTGCTCCAGGTTCTTCATGCTACTGATTCCCTGATGAAGACACCTGCATGCTGAACCAGATACTCTTCATGGCAAGGGGCATGGATAAAATCAAAGACCATCCTCAGAATCATCAAGGTAGTGATTGAATTGCCACTTCTGAATGCTACAAGACACATGTACCAATGTCCAAAAATGTGTAGTTGTATGAAATTTCACAACTAAGAATTTTTTTGGATCTCTCTCTGGAGGTGCTTGCCATCATCAATCATTCCAACTCAAAGAGAGACTAAGACAGTCAGTAACCTTGTCACAAATAGGCTTCCTCTTGAGTGGAATCTGTGGACACACACTCTACTAACATGTATGTGGAGGAACTGTGGCATGTACTGATTCTGTTTGCGACCTCACCCCCCCCAAAGTGAACTCTCAGAAACACGTCTTCCTCTGAAGATTTCTAGTCCCTGTACCAGGAATGTGCTTCTCAGAATAAACACCTTCAAAGCATTATTTTTCTTCAAAAAGCTTGTGCAAACTTGAGCAAAAATACCATGTGGTAGAAGCACAAAGCTTTTCTAATTGATTAGAGGGATCACTGTTGCTGTTCACTACTTTCCTACATCATTGTCGAAGATTGTCCTCCTTCCGTGCCATTGCATCTGTGAGAACATCAATGGCCCAGTCCTTGATATCCTCCTGCATATGAAACAAAATGCCCATATCCCCTTATCAACCATGACCATACCACAGAGAACAAGCTCACTTTGAAAGAGAAAGAAATCAAGAGTACAGTATTCATAACTATGCAAAAGGTCCCAAAATCAATCACATTTGAGGGGTGAGGTGGTTATAGTCCCAGCCCACAGCATATTTGATTCGAGCTTCTTCTTTGGTGCCCATCAATCTAATATACACCTGGAGATATCTCTTCATCAAACAACATGAAGTGCACACAATACTACTTTCAACTCTCTGAAACACAAGGTGGGTGGTCTTATTCTGATTGTCCCCTCCCATGGATCAGCTTGACGGAGCATATCTCAGGTAAGCAATTTTGTAGCTGCAGAGGGGGTTGCAACATGATTTCAACCTGCACAATACTCAGATACTAACGAAGAAAAACATTCCAAGAAGTAGGTCAAAAAGGAAAGATGCAGCAGAAGAGGGTAGAAGAGGGGACAAAGGTACAGAAAATTTACAAGGCTCAAAGGTTCCCCGGTCCGAATTCGTGCATGGTTGCGGGCAAGTCTGGATTCAAATGGGGTGCGAGGACGAAGCTCTTGAATCTCCTCCCACTGCTCCTTTGTCAAGGGTTTCAAGTTGGCTTGGGCTTCAGCAAATTCCTTCGCCTGACGCTCCAATCGCTCAGGCTCTTGTGATTCATCATACTGTCCACAAAAACCCCTGTTACATTATGATTTCAATACACCAACCAGAAAGACTTCAAAGCGAAAATGAGAGAACAGGAACCTCTCACGTGAGACCGGCAGAGAGTCAGATGATTCCAAGAGATGCACAAATGCAAAACCTTATCCCTGGAAAAAACTGAAAGACTGGATTGACGGATCGAGGGGAAGAAGACTGGAGCTCACACCGGCTCACAATCGTCTTATTAGCATCAATTACTCCCTTCTCTTTGCCAGAGAGTATTTCGCAAAAGGATGCCACAATTGCGTTCTGGTGTTGGCGATAAGTGAGAGAGAGAAAAAAGAAAGAGTCAAGGAGGAAAAAAGAACCAGCATTGTGAGCTTGGCAACCACAATGACTGCCACCACGCCTACAGCCATTTTGATGTTTGGAGTATCCCAAAACTCTTGACCATCTGAGATTTTCACTGCTCGCGGCGCCACCGTCGTTTCCCGTTTTGCTCGCCGCACAAGAGGTCTTGATCGCCGCGCATCCTGGCCACGATGGCGGCGTTGTTGCAACAAGTGCCGTGCAACCCGGTGTCCTGTCGCTCTCAACATCTTCTTCTTCGTCTTCGCCTCAGCAAAGAAAGAAAACCTTTCAGTATTATTATGTGACAAGGCAGTTGCTTGCTCATTCACAGACCGCCATTTGTATTTCCTAGGGCGGAAACGTGATCTATGACTAGCTACTTGTTCACACACCGAGCATCCCTGTAGGAGAACTCACCAATGTGGTGAAGAGCCTGAGGTGGCAGGTGGAGAGAGAGCAAAGGAGCACGGTCGATCCTTGGATAACCTTTTCCAAGTGGGGCCGTCCCAATCTCTTTCTCTCTCTCCTACTAGATTGCTGTCCCTTCCCTTGCCACTCTAGCCCTGGTGCGCTGCAACTGGCTCTTCTCTCACCACTACCCATAGAAGAGAGAGCAGGAATGTCATGTCCATTTTCGTTGCGGTTATTTGCAGCAGAAGTGGGGCTGATTGTTGAGTTCCGCTTCAGTTTCTACTTCTGTTTGTTGTAGGCATCCTGAGAGAATCGTGAGAAAGGCAGGTGGTCCGTTGCGTCTTCTGTTGTTGTTGGATTCACTTTTTTTTTCGGAAATTAGAAATTTTGTGTTATTCGTGTTTGTGTATTCTATCTGGTTGTGTGTGTCCGTGTCTTGAAATTCGAGGGTGAAGTGCACGAGCTGAAATCGTCACACCATATGTTTCCAATAGAATACCCTTGTGTAATTTCCTTTGCACTATGCGTACGCATTCGGACCTCCCTTGCAGGAGTCGTTTCCAGGATTTGGTACTACGTGCGGTGAGGTCAGGAGCCACACGAGTGTAAGTAAATTGTTGGAATTTTGTTAGTTCACGGCACATTGTAGATCACACGCGAGTGCGGTACATTAGACAAAGCTTGGCATGTTTCTTCTTCTGCTTATTGCAGTGTCCTAGTTTCATTGGAAACTGCTTCGACTGAAGAGGAAGGCAGTTGTGACGATTCAATAAAAAAGGCTTTTTCTTGAGGACTTTTTGATGCTTCAGGAGATTTCAAGAAAACTTGTACTCGGAAAGGAAGATTAGCAGCAACTCTTGAAATGTTTCTGCTACTTGAGGGCAGGTTTCACAAAGGGTATAGCTGCGAGCTTGTGTAGAGAAAATTGAGTTTAGGGTAGTGAGTCTTTGAGCAGGGTGGTAATGGCAACAACGTGTTCAAGTGTTGCTGCCCCTTCGCCTATGTTAAGCAGCAGCGGAGGACGAATTCCTACAACGGCTAAAATTCAACCAAGTTTTCAATCCACTTCATGTTCGCAAATCTGCTGTTTGTGGACGTCTTCGGGAAAGCCTGTCTGTACAATCTCTCGCTCTTTGCAAACCTCATTAAGAAATTTGACGAAGGAATTTGCTCGAAATTGGTCGACTTGTGGTTCCCGCGCATTATTATGTCAAGTTCCATCCAGTTCAAGTTGGAGAAGTGCAAGACACAGTAGTGGATGTTCCTACTACGCATGGAGTTCGCTGCCGACGCAGGTTTTTGAAGAAAGTTGTGGTGGTGGAGTGATTCTACAAAGTAGTTTCTGCTGCTCTAACTTTTCCGGAAGGTTGCAAATTACTCGGAGAGAAGAAGGTGGCGGGCGCAAAAGACATGCGGGCAAGATTCGGGCATATGTGAGATTGGACCCTGGCGGTGGAGGAGGACGAGGGCCCAACGGAGACAACAACGGCATAGGCCGTGTGGTCTTTAATCTTGCGCTCGCGGGCGGCTTGACATACTTGACTGTAACTGGGAAACTTGGCTGGGTTTTCGATGCATTCATCTCTCTGTGGGTGAGAGTTTTCTCCCTCTTTTCCACAGGCTTCCAGCAATTGGGCAATGCAAACTTGAAGGACAGGTTTTGTGAAACCCTTCTTCAGACTACAGAAGCTTCCTTACTCATACCTTCGAAGTACGTAATGAGGTTTTCCGCTGGGGGTGGATGAGGAGCTTAAACTCTTGAAACCTTTGGTTTGGCTCTTGTCAATAGTGGGAGAAGCCCTAGCCATTTTGTCATTGGTGACTTGCAAGTAGAGCATATACCTGAAGGTCGATTATTGTGAAACACCTCCCAAACTGCCAGTGTTGCAAGTACTTTAAAGAGTATCACAAGAGGTCCATCTTTGGATTTTGGAAGGGACTAAGTAGCTTACCAGAACATGATTAGGGTTCTTATAGTGACATACTTTGAAGATGCAGTCACCAATGCACTCAAAGACCGAAGAGTGTATAATGTGAAGCTGAATTTTGATACCACACTTATGTAGATGGGTGTTTGGTGTGGGTGGGGGAGCAGCTGTTGGTGATACTTGTGCCCATTGTGAGCATTGTGGCATTCCTTTGGTTTGCTGACCGGGAGATTGTCAGTGGCTCTGTGAGTTCCATCTCCAACCTAAGCATTTGCTATTGCCTCAGGTCCTAAGTCCAACTTGATGGTCACTTGTAGTTGACAATATTAGGGTTATGAAGATGCTAAACAAAATCACTGACATTTGTGGACAAACCACAGTGGTTCTGCCACATTATTTTTCAACGATCTAACTTGCAAGTTTCATCATTGCAAAGAAGTATTCTTTGAGCCCTGTCATATGTTCTATATTGACTTTAGGATGTGTTGGTTCTGTATTGGCAGTGCCCAAACTGTGGGAATGCATTTCAAGTATTAGAGTAAGTTACCTTCCATCCTTGATTGGTCAAACTGTCCTCTTGGCATCTATGGACAGAATCTAGACACAGAGGTGGGCATTATGATGCAAAAAGCTCCTTCATTAGATGAATGACTTTGGCATTCACTTTGTTGGAGCTCTTCAGAGCAAGATCAAGAGAATTTATTTTTTTGTCCTGGCATAGTTATTCCAGATTGTGGTGGTCTCTGTTATTTTGAGCAGCTAAGCATTCATTTTGATTCTGTTGAAGTAGGTAGTGTTGATCTGCTTCATGAACATCTGAAGTGACTTTGCATATGTTGGGCCCGGGGTTCAGATTTACAGTGAGGGATGAGCAGCAGTTTTGCCCCTATTGCAGCCAACCTTTCAAATGTATTTCTACACCTTCTCTTTACTGCTAAATCATTTAGCCTTTGTATTTTTGGAAGCTTTTGTGCATTGGTACCCACTGCTGAAACAACAGGATATGCTGGCTTTAGTTTTATCTTCACAAGAGATTGAAGATTTGTAAGAATTAGCTCAATGTTGGAGGGTTATTCTGTTTTCTTATTACAGTGAAGGGCAAGGAGTTCGTGAGAGATGGCCCTCAATTCTCTGCACACCAGTCTGCAGGCTTTCAAAGTCCTTTTGGAGGTTTTGGGCAGCGCAAATCAACAGCTCCTGAAGCTTCTGCAGGTAACATTCCCTTTCTCACCTATGCTCTTAAGTATGTCAGTGTAATCAGTGTTAGATGGTATACATGCATTAAGATCTCAATTTTGGGTGCAAAATGATATGATCTCCTACCACTAAACTGTTCTCACCAACAAGGGATTTTGAGGGGGAGAATGTAGAGATGGTGAATAGCATTGTTCTTTGTCTAATGTGGATGGAAACATGATGCATAGTAGCATGTTGAGGCTCCAGATTCACCTATTTCAGTTACATTCTGAGTGTCTCATGACGAGGAATGGGCTTACATGCTGGCTTAGTTTCAATTACTTCACAATAGTCCTGTTTATCATATAGGATGTTCTAATTCTGTGTTGAAGCCAGTCTCTCAAGTTAATATCCTGTTGTTACTCTGTGCTGCAGAGTCACCTGGTGCTATTGTTGATGTTGAGGCAGAGGTTGTTGACAAGGACTGACCAAGTGTCTATCTCACAAACTTTCTTCAGAGTGTGAAACTTGGGTATTTGACATAACTAACTGGGTTGAGCAGTTGGTTTAATTTCAAACAAGTAATTTTGGATGTAAGTAGCTTACAAATGATCTGCATCATTTCAAATATGTTGGATAGAGTAGCTCAACTGAAGCAGTTTGGGTTTATTGCTTATGTGAGGCATATCACACCCTGGATGAGCAGGAATACTTAGTTTCTCTCAACAGAGTGCCAATTGAGTATAATGATGAAACACTCTCACCAGCTTTTTGTGTTTCTCAGATCTGTTGCTAAAATCTCCCCAGTGATATCCATATGCTGCTGGTAATGCTGAAATTGATTTTCTTGGTGACAATTTTGTTCATGGATTCTCTGTACATGTTAGAACATCTGGCACTTTGTCTAATTTTGAGTGAACTGTGTGTGTACTCTGTAGCTTGTGTAAATACCTAATAGTTATCTACACTTTAGACAACATGCGATCTTATGCAGTTGCAGCATTGAAAAGAAGATTGGAGAGAATTATGAAATGTACACAGTTGCATTGAGAAAGAAAGTTTATGTTATGCAGTTGCAGCAAGGAAGAAAGGAAATAGATCTTTGGAGAGAGTGTGATGTAACATCCTAGCAGCAAAATAACATCACCAACTTGCAAATGGAAATGGGTTCCAGGTATGTTTGGTTTTACAATTCACTGAGCTACTTGAGATCAGTGGTCAACCCACTGATCCACAGTGAGGACCTTGGGGTTGAAAGGAGCAAACCATGGATTGGTTACCAGTTAATCCATTGCTGTTGGGAGGGTATATTGATTTTGGATACCTTTAGAGTGAGGGTATAGATGATCCTTGGGGGCTGAGGGGATCCTTCAGTATAACAATATGTTTTTCATAGAATGTTTTCTTCTCTATGTAAAGGTCCTCTAAAGCTGAAATTTTATATTCAATGTAAAAATATTTGGTGCTAAATATATCAGATGGGAAGGGTAATATACTCACTGTTTTGATATCTTGGGGTCATATTGAGGGTATGCTAGTCGTAATGTAAAGGAATGAAACATTTGAGATCAAATTTGTTGTTCTATTTAGTCAAAGAAATTAGAATTCATTCACATCTACATTGTAGTCTGTGTCAATTATATCACATATTCAACATAACCAAAGTCTCAAATTGCCGCAACTTTGCCAGAGACTACAGATTTACATTTGTACCAACATGATTATGAATTGTCAAATTAATCTTCATATTCGCCTATGTTTATATATTTGTTTAGCACCATAACACTGTATAATCAAGGCCACAAAACCTTTGCTTCATCAATGCCATGTACAACATATTGAAGACCTCAAAACCCTATGTACATATACCAGACTGATTCAAACTACAGGTATATGAATATTGATCGTGAATATGTTATGAACCAAATCAGTAAAAAGAAATCAAACAAAACCTATTACTCATTAATCAATGTGAGTAAATTTAAACTATTCAAATTCAAGTCTGAACTCTTTCAGCAGATTTGCCTCCTGATTTGCAAGCTTGAAACATCCACACTTGGTTGCAGATCGTTGTGTTTACTTATTATGCATAATAAAAGTTTATCATATTTCAAGTCGCAAGTTTACAGAAATGAAGGGCTGTGACAATTCTTGCAAACGAATGATCCAAAATTAGCTGCAATTTGATTGCTTACAATCACCAAAACTATTGAAACAGGAGATTGATTCTTGGAAAATCACCTTCATTCTTCTTCCACCATTGTGAAGGATTTCAACTCATATGTTAGCATGCAACATTACATTGCATGGTTAGTTGGGTGAAGGTTTCACATGAATCAAAATAAAACAATGTTTGAAGAATAGAAAGGGAAACTCATAAATCAAGATTCCAGATAGTTTGTAGTTTGTGTGAGAAGCTGGTTCTTCATGTTAGAATTCCCCAAAATCTCGTTGCAAGTGACAACTTCAAGCCCTTGTTTTTGCAATGTTCAATACAAAATTCGACCCTTGTTATTTAATAGAATGTTTTCATTAAAATGGAAGTGAAACATGTCTAAACTTGAGAACAATTGTGATGTGTTGAAAGGAGTATTGCAAATCTTCAACTTAAAGTGGCAGTATAGTTTTTCCCACACAAAGCAATATTTTTCTCTTTGATTTCCATTGTTGTGATAGGACAATCACCTTAATGGGATCTACTACTCACATTTGCATTTATACTTTACATTTAAGTATCAATATGCAAAAGTGGTTCCATAAAACAGAAATACCATATAGAAACAGAAGGAACAACAGTTATCTCATCAAGGTCATTGGTTTCACAATCAAAAGTACTTCAGAATGCTTGTCAGTTACAACTTTCATATTTGCAGCCTAGATCTTAAAGAGAAAATCTTGCATCTAATTCATAACCTCTTGAGAACCAGACAGAAAACCAACCATTTAATAAAGATAATTAACAGAAGTACTTGAGGAACTTGAAGAAATGAAGTATCCAAAACAGATGTGTTATGGAGTAGCCATTCCAATCATGGTGTTGACACTAACCTTCTTTTTTTCTGAAATTCCTATTACATATCTAGTTGTATAGTAGTCATTAGCAAGTTCACAGCAGTTTGCTGATGGCCAGCTTAGATTATGAAGCTTGCTAGGTCCTCTCTAGTGACACCATGGTTCTCCACAATCAAATTCCTGAAGAAAAATGGAAAATGAATCCTTACTTCAGATGGAAGTGAGCACACAAACATCTCAACAGTTCTCTGAACTCAAATGACAAGTAGAAAACATCCCTTGGGATGATAGAAAACCCTAAGCTTCTCATTCAACTTCCAATACAGTTTACAAATATATGTACATTTCCGCCTGTGATCTGTTTAGTATGCTGTTTAGTGTGCCCTACACACCTTGTTTTCTGGGTTTTTGTCATTGTACAAGACATGGATACTGCATATATGATCAGCACACAATCTGATCAAGCATCTTGCAAGAATAACTCTATTGAACAGAACACACATGGATTGCAGCACACCAAATTCTTCAACTACCTAAACTATTACTCTACACTCTTGTTTTATTTGCCTCTTGCTAACACCTACCTACCCCATTCTTACAATCACTAGTTAGATCATTGAATGTCTCAAGCATCTTCTTACCTCTGTTGAACACCTCTGTATCTATTATGACCCTCATGTAGCTATCAAATTCGACTGGTTGGCCACCAGTAAGTGTAAGAGTCGAATTATACCACTCACTTGTGTTGCTCCAAAGCTCCTTAAAATCGTCCAACAGATAAGCCTCATTCCAGACTCTCAACTTATCAAAATAGTCAGACTCCATCTCATTCGTTGCAATGTAGACCTTTCGTCGCCACTCAAGATTCTTTTTGAGCTTCTCCACAAGACTTCCCGGAGAAGTGTCAGCATCCAAGTTTGGCCAAAGTTGTTTGTTCTTGGCCCTCTCCCCACGTACTACATGCACTGTGTCAAAATCCCATTCCAGCTTGTTGCAGATTGCAATAACAATGTTCATGAGCCTCTTGGACTTCCACAACAGATTCCAAGGTCGCTCAATGTATTTCTCGGCCTCCCCTTCACATACACGGTACCAATAATTATTTCTCTCTACAGCATCATCAAATCTTCGCCACATAACTGTCCCAGTATCATTCTGCAGACTTGAGGGAGCCACCTTGAAATTAGATACATAGTGTGGCGGGATTGCATGTGTCTTGTGCTTGGAGTTCCATTCTTCAAAGTCCTGAAGAAACTTGTTCTTCTCAATGATTGGTGTGGACTCCTGCAGATGCTCATAGTCAAAGTAGAAGCGAAAGTCCTTATCAATCTCATCCTTGTGCCCTGGATTCTTGGCTCCTGGTAGACAGAAATCTAAGTCCATCACAAACGTGCGCTTGAGGTAATGTGCCTCACCCAGGGCACACAAGAAGCTCCACTCAAACTGACTCATGCTCTTACAGTCATCACCTCCTCGATCATAGTAGAGATACCTCCCAGTGTAGAATTCACTACCTAACTCCGATGAAGCAGGCCTCAATGAATCCTCCACAACATCTACTCCTTTCTCAAGATCTGTCGTTGATGGAGCATGCCCAGGTTTACCAGGCTGTGCATTGATCCCAGAATGCCAGTTCCCAACATGACTCACAGAAATCCTACACTCAGCATCCTTCTTGAGAGTATACCGCCTAAAGTCTCGGTACATCCGTGGTGTCTTTTCTGTCTTGCTGCTGTACTTCCAGGCTATGTCACATTCATTCTTAGCAGCACCTCTCACAGGATCCCGATACTCATACATGTTGAGAACAGGAAACTTGAGAAGGTTATAAAGCTCAATGGCACTTTTCACTGCTGGGTCTGAGCAATTGATGACAAATGTGGAGGAATCACAACTCCCTGCCATTTGTGTCCTGTTTGGCACATCTTCTTGTGTTATTGGTTTCAGGCTATGTGGGGTGCCAAAGAGATCGTCTCCAGTGACTATAATGGAATCATCATGTTGGAATGTTGAGTTCTCAACACTTGCGAACAGCTCATTGTATGACCTCATGGATTGCAACCAGGGATCTGGAGGCTTATAGATGATAGCAATTACTGTGAAGGCAAGAACAGACACCACAAAAAACCCAAGACAAACATTGCTTGCGATCTGCACCATTCGCTGACCAAAGACATCATGATATGAGGCCCCTGATGGTTCCCGCCTGTCCTCCATCCTGAAGATGGTCAGTATTAGTTTTTAATAAAATGGGAAGACCTGCACAATTTCCAAGAAAAAATAGACATCATTTACATTGCACATAATTTAGGCTCACCTGTGCAGGACAATAGGAGCATTTGGGAAACCTAAGAAGACGGGATGGTTGAGAGACAATAGATGGCTAGGTGAGCATCAGCCAAAGCATCAAGGTGATTGCAAACATCATAAGTGGCAATGGACCTGAGTTGTGTCAGTTCTGACCAAAACAAAACAAACAGGATAAGAAGACATCTTCATCAGTAGTAAGAATTTCTTTTACTTACAGCTTAAGTCATGAATAGAATGGGAGATGACCCGACCATGAGATCATAGAGATTTCAGATCTGTCAACATGCAAGCAAACAGGGAAAAGAGGGAACCAAACCCTAAATCAAGACTGAGGAGCAGATTCAATACCAATCACAATCACAAAATGTTCAGGTATATTCAACAGCAGCATGTCTGATAGCAACCAGCTATCATAACATCCCCTATCATTACTCCTTATCACTGGGTAGCCATCACTGTCATCCATTAACCAATATACTGAGTTTCTGTCACAAGACCAGCAGTAATGGGAAGTCTCAGCCATGATGCTGGCTAGCTCTACAAGACCTAAAAGAGAAGAAGACGACCGAAAAACTAATGAGAATGGGAAACAAGCAAACAGAATGGAAAACAAAAAAACAAACAAGAAACAAGAAAATAGAGAGAGAAACAAGAAGAACTTTAATAGGATGACCTTTTTCAGGACAAAGGGGGCTTTCAAAAGCTCCCCAATTAGGATCAAGAAGCCCTTGAGAATTTGAAGTTTCCCAAGGCAGAAACAACAAACAGAAATCTTTCTCTGGTTCTTTTTAACAGACCCCTTGAGGAGTAACCTCTTCTATTCAGAAGACTAATTAAGCTCACCATTTGAGCTAGAAAGCTGTGTCAGTGCAGCAGACTGTTTAGTACTACGGATTTGGAGAATCTAAAATATTGGAATTCACATAAGCTATACAAATTACGTTAAAGCCTGCATATTCACCATTTAGAGAGAATTGAGAGGGCAGAAATCAACTAAGCAAAAGGAAACGAATATCAACAGCCACAAAAGAAAGAGGTAAACCTCCAACAAACAGCCACAATCTAGACCATGGAGAGAAACAGTAACGGGAAAGAAAACGCCGCCCATAGCCATTCCTCACGCAAAAACACTATAGACAGACATAAGAAGAACAAAAATTGGGACCTCCAACATCTCGATCGTTACCATAATATAGTCAGAGCATTTAAGCCTCACACACACACACACACACACATAGAGGAGGACAAATTCAAAGCAAGGAGAAAAACAGGGAGGGCAGCGAGAAATACCATCACATGGGCACCACTGCAGTTGTTACGCAGTCCAGTAGAGATGGTACGAGAGGTCCTTGCAACTCGTGCCAAAACACAAAACCCAGCAACAACTGAAGCACCGCCACAACCAAAGCACTGCAGAACCCAATTTTCAACAGTGAAGCTGGTAAGAGAAAGTGGCCTTTGCGCACATTCAGACATGATCTCTAACCGAGCGGAGAAAGAAAACCGAGTGTTCTCATTCTCGGTTTTCTAAAGTCGGCCACTGGATTTGTGCAGATTTACTCAAAACGAAGTTAAATACTACCCAGTTTAAAATTTTCAATTTTGTACAATGTTTTGCAAATTCTAAATTAAAAGGATTGAGTGAATTGTCCAACAAATGGACTCTCATTGGCCTAGGGTTTACACTATCTTAGCAGTTTTTTGTGTGTGTGTGTGTGTGTGTGTGTGGTTGGGACTTTTGGTTTTGGGTCTCCCTAAATCTGCGGCTAGATGTGAAAAACTCCAAAGTGGTTTCTTACAGAATTCAATTTCAAGTAGTTATGCAGATCATAAAACAAGGGTTCTTCTCCACTTTGAAATTCCCAAAATTGAATCAACAGTTCATTGGGTTGCCCCCTTAGGCAATCGCGGCTGTTCTCCGATTGTGGCTGCACATTCGCTGAATCTGGAAGCCCTCTAAATTTTGCCATGAAATGCAATCGAGATCACCCTTAGAATTCAATTCACTTCTGATTCCTCCTTTGGAAGCATCACTTTGGATTACGAGTCTTCCACGTCTTCCAAGTCTCTTCAATCCATCCCTCCACTAACATCAAAATCACTTGCGGAGCGTCACCAACTACAGCAAGTGTGATGCAGTGGAATTTCCACAAAGTTCATCGAGGCAAAAGAATCATTTCATGATAGGTAGGAAAACATGCCATTCATCAATGAAACGAGCGTTCTATATTACCTCATTCCTTAGAAATTGTCATGAGATTAAGTGGTTGCATATGTATGAGGAGAATGGCTGTAATTGGGCTTCACAATATACACTGGACACTACACCAAGAGTTGCTTGACAATTGTTGAACGTTGATGAAAAGACAAGAAATTGTTTGTATTACCACAAAAGTTAACAAAGTAGACACTAGGTTAAGGATCTATCTTCTAAAAAGATATTTTGTTTGTTTTGTTTCACATTAAGATGTCCCAAACCATGGCACCCTTTATCAAGCACTTGGTACCATTGGAAAATTCCCCCTAATCATCAATGTACAAAGGTAGTTTTGTAATTTGATGTAAACAGTTTATTACTTATGTAATTCTTTTGGGGTTAGATTTAAAAATTTATTAGGTGGTTGGGTTTTATAATTTAGTAATGGTTTGGTGAGTTATCAATAATTAGTTATGGCTTTAATTAATGTGCATGATTCAAAGTTGATAACTCATTAAAAAAATAATGTTGCAAATTAATGTGCATGTTGAATCATATGGTAATCATATGATATGTAAGACTTTAGGGAAAAAAAAAATTAGTCTTTTTTATTAGTATATAAGTGGGTGTTTGGGATTTTTGGAAACACATTCATTCGATGAAAACAAATTGTTGTATGAGTGCGAAGTTTGATAAAATACAAATTCAAAAGGAATTGAAATTTTAGTCTTTAAAATTTTTATTATAATTCATGAGTGTTTGAAATCCATGGTAGAAAAACATGTGATAAAATAATTATACATAAAAATAAAAAGGACATTTGTGTAAACAAGATCGTAAATTTCCAAAATTATATAAGAAACATATATAATTTCAATCCTATACCCGCTTGTGGTCTACCATTTCATCATGTTTAAACCAATGTTGGCCAAGTATGCTTAGGTAGGTATGTGAAGTTCCAATTCCATAACCCTTATTCAAAATTGGGTCTAATAATTTGGAACCAAATGTTAATTTAAACCAAGATCCATTTAATTAAAAATTCCACCTTAAGACCCATATTTAAGAATTGAACAATCAAATCCAACATTCATCAATTCGTTTGTTTCTAGATTAAATTCCGGAACTTATTAGGTTTTAGGGTTGGGTTTTTAAATGTTGGATTTTCAAACAATTGTCTTTTTGTCTTCATCAAACGTTGTTGCTTTCAATTAATTAAGTGTTTTGTGATTTTTAGCCACCTTTTTTTGGCCTTTTTTTTGCGTTCATTTTGGTCTAGGTTTCCAAGTTGTTCATTGTCTCATATAAAGTTGCTTATGGGTGTTGTTGCTTTTCATTTTCACAATGAAGCTTTATGGCCATTTTTTTCATTTTGTTATGCATTGTTGTTTTCAATCAATTGTGTGTTTTTTGACCACCTTTCTTCAATATATATATTTTTTTTTGCAAAAGTCAATATTCTTTTTCTTTTTTCTTATCAATTTTTTTTTTGCACCTATTTAAATATGTCATAAATTTTCAGCATCTATAGTAATTATTTTCATGATTTCCAAGTAAATTTTATCACATTAATTATTGTTGTTCATGATTGTTGAAAATTAGTGCTTTTCATGTTTTTGTATTTTTGCAAGTTGAAGTTGTTACTGCATGTGTTCATTGCATCTCAAAGTTGTTGCATCATGCTTAGGTTGGCAATAAACTTCTAGTAAGATGACAAATCACTTCAAAAAATTTATTGATTTCCAAGGATTTTGTAATCTTTAACCCTTCCAAAAAAAATTGAGTTGTTGTGTTCATGTTATAGTTTTAAAAATAAATTAGTTTTGTATCCTTCCATTTTTTGTTGTTGTGTTCTTGTTGTAGTTAAAAGGATGAAACAATTTTATATTCTCTAACCTCTTTCATATTTTTGTTATTATTGTGTGTTCATGTTGCAACTAAAAAGATGAAACAATTATGTATTCTTTCACTTGTTCCATTTTATGTCATTGTTGTGTTGTTGCAATTAAAAGGATGAAACAACTTTGTGTTTTTTTAGCCTTTCCTTTTTTGTTGTTATGACATTCCTATTGTAATTAAGAGGATGCAATAAATTTGTATTTTTTCACCCATTCCAAAAAAAAAATTGTTGTTTTTGCAATTAAAATGACACAACACCTTTTGATGACATCTATAAATGGCATTCACCTTAACACATGAATGGTCAATTTGTTTCTCTAGCCAAAAATATTAGTCAAGGATCCCAAGAAGCATTGAATATTGAATGAAAGGCATGTTGGGCATTTCTTATTCCATAGCTTTGGCCAACTAAACATATGGTATCCTTGGCATCACACTCTAAATTATTACGGGCTTTTTCTATTGTCAATGATGGTGTAAATTTTAATTCATGTGATTCCCAAATCATGCAACATATTGTTTGTCATTGCAATTTAATTGATGATACTATCAATAATGTTTGCCATGGAAAAACTAAAGGCCTTCTGAACTATAACAAATATCATGTTATTTTTGTGTTGAACAAAACATGTATTTCATGAACATGTGGAAAAGTGTAAGAGGTGGGGATTGTTGTTGGTGCAAAAAGTTCAAAGAGATGGAAATCAACAATAAACAACAAAAAAGGAAGAATATTTCCCCTTCTATGATCATTGATTTTTTGGCAACTAACAACCTTATAATAAAGTTAATCTTACACAACATGTTTTTTTTGAAAATTGGTGTTATGCATCAAATGAAAGGTTATCATTCATTGTCCTTCATGGTTGAGGCACATGGTTTTGAGACAATGTTCATGTGTTGTGTTTTTGTTTTGACTTTAATCAATAACATATGTGCTACCAAACATTGTGGAAAAAAAATGTTTATCCTTATTTGTTTCATGTGTTACATGCATAACATCTTTCAATCTTTGGATGTTTCATAATGGACATGACACCTTTACCATGATTGCCAATTTTATTCACAATTTATGGGAGCCCATTGCATGCCATATTGAATTTTTTTGAAGTGCATAACATAACAAGTGTAGCTATGGTAAATTAGGTGAAGGTCTTACTAGTTGACTTTTGGGGTTACTTAACAAAGTCATTGGTTATGGCAAGGGTGAAAGACTGAATATAAGTACCTTGATTTTGACATTGAAAAATGTTGTTACTTGTTTTCTTTTTCAATTATCCAACCCATTTGTGGGATCATGTTTTGGTCATGCCATGTCAAAGATATGTCAATATGCTTATGATGATTTTAATGTTGTGCTAGATTTTTAATAATGAGTTTGAAACATTTTCATGCTTCATCATAAAAGATTATAACTTGGTTCAAAAAATTTAGGAATGAAAAATAAAAGTGAAAGGATCCTTGTATTATTGCATGGTTGCTAGCAATGATGTTAAAAATGACTATGAACATGTGATTTACATCACAAATTATTTTGTTCCAAAAGACATTAGAATATTTGAATGTAATCTCCACTTGATATGGGCAACAATAGTTTTTACATTTTTCATCACAAGTCCCAATGTGCCAAACTTGGGCTATTGCTCAATATATTACAAATATCTTAGTATAGATGGTCATGCAATGTCAAACCAAAGTCAAAGCTTTTGGTTATTGTCAAATGCTCTTGCATTTGCTTTCAAGCTTTCACCTTGTGCACATTCAATGAAATCTAAAGTGGCAAAAATCCAAGCTTTGAATCAACCTTCATTTTTGCTAGAATTAAAATTGGGGATGAACTCACAATTGATTAATGTATTAACACCATTTTTGGCATTTTTTGGCTCCTACATTAATGTCAAGGCACATACTATGTTGGTCATCATGTTGGACCCTTGTTTTAAAAACATGAAGTTCATACAAAATTATATGGGCAGTATAATTGTTGCTGATGTTGTTGTAGAATATGTTGTTAAAGTTGTACACCCACTATTGTTGTATGTTTACTTCCATCTGAATCTTGTGAAAACATTGAAAGACCCAACAACATTTGAAGATGAAAATGATTTTTTTGGGCATATTATATATGTTGATGATGCCATCATATCCACATTGAAGAATGAATTACAAATCTTTCGATGCTTATGTGTTTGACCTATAGAAACTAAAAATCCTTCAAGTGAACAAATAATACATGCAATGCAATTTTCACATGTGTCATTTTTGGCTCATTAAGTATTTAGTATATTAGCCTTATTAAACCTTAGATTGACACTAATTTTGTTTTTAGTGTTGTTGGTGTTAACCCAAATCTTTGACAATTTTGGTTTGAAATTGAATTTGAATTGCCTTCCCCTCATTATTAAAAATTTGGTTTGATGATACCTACCTTGGGTGTGAAAGAGCTCAGGAAAACAATTTGGATCATTTTTTCACATGTGAAGACACATTGATTGATGAACACAAAAAGTTTATTGAACACCAAGATTTTATTTAAATAAGACTTAAACTTTGATTACTTTTGGTAGTTTCCAAAAAGTAAGTAGTACCTTAGAAGTTTTTTTTAATTTATCTATGATTTGTAATATCTACAAATTAAATTCTTCTATTATAGGAATGTGCATTGCAATCTTTTGGTGATGAGGTGGGCAAGAAGATGGTTGAATCCTCAAAAATGGTTGATTGTCAATTCCTTAAATACCTTTGTGGTTTTGTTGATGGGTGGGGATAAGAATTTTGTTTTGTTTTACTAATGCTAATGCTTGGGGAGTTTAACTTCCATTTTTTTGGTGCGCTTTTTGTTGATGCTTTGAGATTTGAGATTTAAGTTTAAAAAATTCCTTGGTGTTTTGAACGGTTTTGTTAATGTGTGGAGTGTTGACTTTGAAATTTTTGTTGATTTCTTTTGTTCTATTGACATATGGGGGTTTAACATTCAAAATCTTTCTTTTTGGTGTGATTTTGTCGATGCATTTAGGGCAACCATTCATAAGATCTTTGGCATTTTTTGGGTTTTTTTAATTCATGAGGATTTGACTTGCTAAAATTCTTTTTGGTATTTTGTGGTTATGTTGATATGTGGGGGCAACAATTCACAAGCTTAATGAGTTTTGTAATCCTGATGATGTGTGGAGGTACAACCGATAAGTTTTTTGTTTTTCTTATGGTTATATCATGTCAATGTATGAAGCTTTTTGTTTTTGTGTGTTGTGTCAATATGGGGAAGAACCAACAAAGATATATACAAGTTGTTGATTGGAGAATGATATGAACAAAAAGAGCTGACTACAAAAAAACAAGAAACTTTTTGTGTAATTTGTAATGAAAAACCATAGCCTATTCATGCTTGGACCACCTGATTAGGATTTATGGGATGTTCTTAATGATCAATATCACATTGTAAATACTATATATTCTTTTTTTAAATAAAAAAACCATTGATTTAAATCATTTCATCATTTTACTTAGAAGCCTGAAAGCCTAATTATACTTGGGACCACCTCCTCTTTAAAAAATGAAAATTGACACTCTAGGGAATCACCATGTTCTAAAATGCCAAACAAAATCTTATGCTGATGTTTTTATATACTTCAAATTTTTATCAAATCCATACTCAGAGGTTCCAAAAAAAATATGCAAAACCAGCCAACACTAGTTTAGACATATATTGAATACTTTTGTCATTAATTTTTCAACAAAATCAAAACCAAGTTTTTAAAAAAACATGACGCATGCTCTTAGTATCGTTGGAAAGCCCTTGATGAATAAGATTTTATGGAGGTGATTTTGTAATTTTCAAATTTATGGTATGAGATATCCAGAATCTTTCAGTAATATGTGCCACTGAAAATTCAACTAAATTACCAAAAAAAAAGATTTTGGCAGGATAAATTAGCTGGGTAACCAGTTCATACTTGGGGCCAAACAGCACAAGCCACACTAGGATGGAATGACAAGGTAATGTTTCCTGGATGGTGAGGAAAAAATTGGGTGTATGAAACCAAGGGATTGCTGGTTATGGCCCTTCTGGTAAGCTCAAAGATCTAACCAGCTACAAGTCAAATAAGAAATGTTTGATATATTATTCCAAAACTCAACAGGTGAAACACATACCTGTGGTGATGGCTTGCTGATATGGCCCAATCTGGGGCCCTGAAATCAGGTTCTGGGTTCAAATCCAGTAGTGTGCATGTGTAAATCCTACAAATTCCTGCCAATGAGCTTCACTTGAGGTGGCAATGGTGTTGTCAGGTTGTGTCTGCTGTTGTTTGTTTCAAGTAAAATAAAGTAAGTGAAAATGTCACTCAGTAGTCTCTCCCTGCAAGACTCTGCAAGACTCTGTGCCAACAAACCAAACAAAACTGCAGAAACATGATTTAGAAAACTAATTAGTGCATAAGAATTGGTGTTTGCTGTACTCCTCGTACGGGGTTTGCTCATTCACACACCATCTAATTGTTCTTTCCTTGATTTGCGATCCAACGCCCATTTGTTTCACGATTTTAGGAAAAAAATCAATAACTTGGAACACACTTGATGGGAGGAAAGGAAACTCGTTACACCTTATTTCGACAACCTTCGCAAGGATGGTAGCTAGTTTGGGAATTGAGGAATGTTACGGAGATGGTGTGATCTTTACGTGAAAAGTTCAATCACCTAATATGGCTAGCTGCTTGCTTGATGTCTCTCGCACAAACAGTTGAGTCCACAGCTCTCGACAATCATCGCAAAGTACTTTAAGCGGGATATTGAAATGTACCGCAAGCAGCACTATGATGGTGAGCATTTTCTGCTTGCCAGCCAATCTGTACCTCAACTTTCTACGTAAATCAATAGTTCGTCTCTAACTATACGCTCATTAATGATTGAGCGCATCTGATCACTTTCTTCAAGCATAGATTGCATCAGTCATCGCTTTACAAAACACACCTTCACACAACCAGCATCATCTATCAAACTCTAAGTCACACCCACAAGAATTCTCAGAAATAAGAGTGATCTAGATACAATCCTGCAGTACCATTATAATCTTGATTCAAAACTCCCTTATAGACCATATTAGCATTTGTAGGTGAAGGCTTCTGATCAACTTCATTAGATATTAGTGTGGTCCACGGCAAATGTTGTGGATACTTTTGCTTTCACACACTGCACAAACTTCAGACTCCAGAGGTGGGAGGTGAATTAAACAGCAACAGTCCCAACCACGATTCCTCCACTCCCATTAAACCCTAATCCGAAAACGTCGTTTCCTAACCCTAAGGTGCGCATTGTCATCAGGTTTACATCCCGATGACGCATGGAGATGGGGAGGGGAGGTGGACGAGAGTCACACTGAGCAGAAAAGCGAAGAGATCAGAGTTAACAGACTCACAGTTGGATCACACATCTCGAATGGAACGCCCAGGAAACATGCCGTCTGTTGATCAATCCCCAATACGCATCTGGCCGGCTCATTTTTTGGCTCGACAGACATAGACTCGCCCAAATCGGCTGCAGAGCACAACATCGAGGGGTTCAAGACTCCAATGGCGGAGGTGCGACCTGTGAAGAAGGCGAGGGTGCATGAAGGTGACCACGGGGCAGAGGAGGGCCTCGGTCTCGTGAAGCTTGTGGATCGTCGACGTGTCGACGTCGAGAAGCTGGTGACCCACATCGCACACCTAGAAAAAGAGGCACGTTGTCTAGATATTCATTTGTTGGCTTGGACCTTTTCTTTTCTTCGCTATCAAAATGAGGACAAAATGTGGTGCGCTGGATACTTTCAATGCATTCAATTCATTGTGCCTCTCTGAATAACAATTTACATCTCAAATCGCATAACTGTTGCCGTTTATTAAGTCCATGTGCGTAAATGTTTGATCGGTTTGAATTCCAACCCTACTTGCATCGGCGATGTTCAAGACAAGTTTCTGGTTCGATGTGCAGTTATTGAGAGGAGGGTGTTTTGAATCCCTTGATGAATGTATCTGAAGAATCACAAATCAGTTTGATAATCCACAGGATTCATACTTTATGGCTGGCTCAGTAGCCATGTGCATTTCAATTATGAGGTTTCTCGGATATCCTTGTCTCCCATTCCAAGGGTAGCTGAAATGATAGTCACAATTGCAGAGCAGAATTGCTTCTAGAATGCCTGATTCTGTGAATGTATGAAGCTATTTTGGTTGTGAGGGGTAATCTGCTCCAAGAGCAATGCAATCAGGAAGATGGCCTCAAGTGTTACTTGCCAAACCATTTTGTTTAGTGTATCATGACCAAATTGCTTAGTTGTATCTCCTAAATCATGCACAAAATTCATTAGTTTGTGCCCTGACAAGAATCAAAGTCAGCTTGAAATTCATGAATTTATGGCACTATTTTTGCAGTTTCATTCTGTGCCTTTTGAAGTTTTAGCCAGCAGGGTTGACAGAGTAGCTCCCTCTTTGATGGATGTGATTCAGTTGAAAGAGGCTCAGGTTAAACTCAGTGAAGCAGAGTCATTGCTCCAACAGATCCGAAAGAGATCACCACCAAAAAAGGACAAATGTGAGGAGAAGTTGGCTTTCCGAGGTGTCACAACCAAATTTCCCTTGGAGTCAAATAGCACAGTTCCAAAGGAGTCAAATGGGGCTGTTGCAAAGTCCACTTGGACTTCATCTCACTCATCTCCTCTGAAGAAAACTTGGGTAGCTGATGAAGGGAGGACAAGTGCATCTGTCCGCTTCAATAAGACAGAACGATCCATTGCAAGTTCATCTCATGGGGTTGCAGAGCAGCATTCAAAGTTGCCAGCATCTAGTCAGACTTATTCAGGTAGAATCCAGGACATGAAGCCGAGTGATAAGCTTTCAGGTATGTGGTGTCTCATTGAATCATGCTGAGTAAAAATTGACTTCAGAATGTTCTTTTTGTATGTTTAAACATGTCAACTTTTAAATTGAGATCACCAAGTCTCAGCTCTTGACGTTGGCATATGACATTGCAAACTGAACTTGTGTACTTTGATACTGCTGCACTCTTAGTTCTAAGACTCTTATTGCTGTACAGCATAGATTTGTGTCTTCACAATTGAGTATCTGTGGGAGAGCAGTAGATGCACTTTCTTGCAGTTGTCTCTATGTTTATTGGAAATCATATGTTACCTTAGCCATTTGTTGTTGGGCTGAACAACTACTTTCAGGGGCAAGTTTGTTTTGGATTTATGCCTTTTGGTGGATGATTCTTTTTGCTCTTCATAGACAGCTTTTGAAAGGCTTGTCTTATTGTGTCAGGGGGCTAGCAGGTTATTATCTAGACCAAATGCTTTGTTGTGAGGAATTTGCAGAAGCAGGAGAAGCTCATACATGATTGTGCATAGGTGGAGAGGCAGGGCAGAAGAAATTCAAGGTGGTTGTGCCACAGAGAGAACACATGGATTTGATTGTCAACATACGGAGCCAGAAGAAGGCAAAAAAATTGGATGTTGGGTTACCCAGTTACATTCCCATTCAGCACAAGCGCAAACCAAGAAGTCTTGTGCTCAGCCCCGCAACTGACCATCTTTGTGCAACTAGGTATTCTTGGTTGTTTCTTTGAGTGCTCTCTTAGGGCTGCTTCTCCCTTCACATGCACACCTGGGTCCAATGATTACAAATTGGCTCTGTTGAGACCATGCTCATTCTCGTCCAGTGGCTAAAGAAGATGTACTGCATCTAAGTAGTCACCATTGGCATGCTTAAGGGAAAATTTCAGGGTGCAGGAGGCCCCAACCATGACCTTCTATGTAGAGCCTCTATATGCCTGAGGTGTGCATGCTTGCTTCTACTGGGGCAAGCTAAAATGAAATGAAACTTACTGTGACAAGTTTGTTGCAGTTTGAATGAGGATAGTTTTGACTTTTTTGTTATTAGCTCTGTTGAGTGCTAGCCACCATCATGACTGAGTCTTCCTGTTGTGTCAGATATTGTGACAGAAACTCAGGATACAGATTTTCACATTATTTGATGCCCTAAGTTTTGAGTAGATTAATGTTTTATCCACACCCCCACTGTCAAGAGATGATGAAGGCAGTGGAGACTAATGGCTGCTAGTTGCTGCCATTCATTGATGAGGCTGAACATCTGATACTTTGTGAGTGACATTCACAAGGTCATGACCACTCTAATTCTTGTCAAATTTGTTTTCTTTTGGCTCGAACTGACACAATGGTTGTCTTCCAATTGTTATTTTGGAGTTTTTTCTGCAATCTCATTCATATTTTGTTCCGTTGAGAGGTTTTTTACTACTTTGAGTTAATTCTAATTTTCTGTTGAGTGGCTGAGAAGTTTAAGTTGAGTTTCTTACAACTGGGATGTGGCAACATCAGTCTTCCATTGGATTTAGAATTTAACTTTTACTTTTGACATGGATTTGTGGGTGCAGCGCATTGGACGGGGTTGTGAATTTTTGGCAAATAAAAGAAAAAGGGTGAGCTCAAATGCAGTTGTGGTTGTCCTCTTTTGACCTGCCCTGTCTTTCACTTTATCAAATGTCTGCATTTAGGGTACAGGTACATGGTTCAGGTTCTCAGATTTGAGGGGCAAGTTGTGGGTTTGTTGAGGGCATTGATTTGGTATTCTACCTTTTAGACTGACTTCACCCTCCTTAGCTTGAGATTGCATGTCTGTCAAAATATTGAAAATATTAGCTTCCATGGTGCAGGCTTGGGTTGAATCTCAGTCATACTGTGGACTGTATATCTCCGATCACAAGGAGGTGGCCAGAGGACTTGGCTTGGCACCCTATGGGCAATGCTTTGTTTGCTGTGTACCATGCAGATGGAGGACCTCAAGTGTCTATCATAAATGCCAGCAAACAGGTACCTTACCTTGTGATTAGTCTCAAAAGCAAGATACCATGTTATGTGTGTTAAGATGCTTCAGAAGCAATATATTTTGGGTGACCAAAGCTAGTTTGCTGTCCTTGCCATTGCTGCATCCACCAAGGGAGATTATGAATGACACAGGTGAGAAATCTCTTGTTGACATATTGTGTCAATAGACAAGAATTCTTTTCACTGTTCATGATGCTGGCATAATTGGCTATGGTGCATTGCAGAAACCTGAAGTGCAATTTCTAAATGACAAACCTCATGAGAAGGGGATTATCAACAGCATTCAGTTCATGCCATGGAGCAATGGGACACAGTTTGCCACAGCAGGTTGTGACCATGGGGTGGTGTTGTGGAGTGAGAAAGAGGGAAGTGACAGATGTTGGCAACCACATCTTCTCCACCGAGTGCTGCATTCATCTTCAGTCAGCGGTGTGGCAGGCATTCCTCACAAGCAGCTGGTTCTCTCTTCAGGTTGCTGACAATCTGCTGGGCATATGTTGGATTCTGTTTTGAGTCATGTGCTTTCATCTCTTGCTGTAGGAAAGACCCTTCCTAACAAAAACTCTTATGAAAATCACAGCTGAAAACTGTTATGTCAAGTCTTGTGTGTTGAAAGAGCTGCTTCACTTTGCACACAGGGCTGGATAAGCGCTTATTTGCGGTGGACCTCGCTCATGGGAAGTCAGCATTTCAACACACCCTGGAAAGCAAAGCATTAGGAGTGCTGTCGAATCCTGCAGACTTCAATCTTTTTATGGCACAAACTGGGTGTATATCTACTCTTTTTTGCAAATTGCTATATTGGTTTCTCCACAGCTCCAACCTTGTTGGATTCACATGTCATACTGTTTTGGTGCTCCTCTAAACATCCTTATGGGATTTAGAATCAGCTAAAAGCTGCATATTGCCCATCTGTCAGCTGATAGGCCTCTGTTTTTGCCTTGTTATTTTCTCAGAGATTCACGCTGATGGCAAATGCCCAAAATGATTTGCAGGACCCCTGGACAGCAGCTAAGATTGTTTGATATCAGAGTGCACAGGACAGAACTACATGCATTTGGGTGGAAACAAGAAGCAGGTGATTCACAGTCAGGCTACATCAGTCAGTCATGGTCACCTGATGGGCTTTACTGTGCATCAGGGTCTACAGATCCAAAGATACACGTTTTTGACATTAGATATAACAGTAGTGAACCTGCACAGACTTTGGATGCTCATCAAAAGAGGGTGTTCAAGGCAGCCTGGCACCCTAATCTGCCATTGCTCTTGTCTATCTCCTCTGATCTCTTTATTGGCTTGCATAGAATTTTTGAGTAATGCAGGCAGGGTTTCCACATCTCATAATTGTTCTGGACATGGGTGTGCCATCATGGTGACAATCACCATGAGCTTGAACCTTGCACCACAGATTCAGAGGCTATGGGTTTATGGATTAAGGATAAGATTGTCAAAGTATTGGAACCCATTGAGTCATCGTCCAAATCTCTAATCAATCTAGAAAAATTATCAATTCTATTCTATGGGCTTTTACGAATAAGAATGCTTTGATTTCTCCTTCAAGAGCCATTGGTCGTTTCTGTGATAGTTATAAGGTCACACAACATATCCCATCACCAACTGGATGGCTCAAATATGGAAAGAAATATATGAGAACAGAATTGGTCCCTAGAAGTTGAACAAAGGGGTATGGCATAGTCAAGAACTGATCACAAACAAAATAAATTCTGTCACAACCTCATCATCCACAACATCCCACTTACCCCCTCACCCAAGCTCCCACAACAATATAGGTGCTCTCTTCCATAAACACAAAATACAAACACCTTTCCTCAAAAACTTCCATTCTCCAAACCCGACAAGAACATGCCGCATTGACCACTCACAAAATCCTTAGATTATTTCATCATCTTCCTTAAAATGGCCCCTAAAATCTGCATCTAAACCTACTCCTTTTCCTTTAAGTTTATGGCACAATGAACCTACATAGCTTTCAAAAGGACATTCTTCCCCAACCATACCACATAGGAATCACCATACAAACACCACTCCTACAATTTGATGTCCACAAAAACAGCAAATTGAAGAAGAAACTTAATTCTGTCTATGATCCAATTCCATCATAAATAATTAGTTCCTCCTGTGCTCCATTATTTGCATCCTCCAAATCACAATGAAAAAACAACAGTTACACACTAGAAATCAAGAACAAGAAGACATCATCAAATGCCAAACGTGGTTGAAACCAACAATCACATGACAATGTTGTTGTTCTTAACCTACAAAATAACAAAAAAATCAAAACACAAAGCTTCTTGTCCACAAAAGCTTCCACCCATCACCATCAACTATCGAAAGCTTATTGTATGTTTTTTTGGTGGTTGATGGTAATGTTTCATCCTCTTAGGGTCTCATCAAACCCTAAATACATGTCATAGTGACTTATAGTCAAATATCTCATCTTGTTTTATGAACATTTCATTGAAAACTAATTGAAATAAAAAAACTAAAGTTATAGTTGTCAATGAAGACTATGTTATGGACATCTTCAATGTCAATTTAATGTTTGTCATTTGAACTTGGCAAGTGTGTTATGACTTTTATGGTATGATTATTTTTATTAGTTCAAAAAGGATTTAAAATTTCACAAGATTGAAAAGTAGCTTAAAGTAGACTAAACATGGAAAACAATATGTTTGAGAAAATAATTTTGTAGCTTAATGGGTTCATTTGTTGGTGTTATAACAAAATGAACTTGCAAATCAAATTTTGATTTTGAAATATATATATATAGAGAGAGAGAGAGATAGTTCGAAATGTTTTAAAAATATATACTTGGCCCTGTGTTGTTGTGTACTACCAAGAATGCTTAAATGATGAAAAACATGAATTGATTATGTTAATGTTTGTTGCATTTGAATCAAAAATATTGCATGCCACTGCATGCAACTTGAATTGAATTCAGATTTTTTTAATTTATTCAAATTCATGGAATGGGATTTGAATTCCAATGAATTGAATGAAAATACAATTGGATCCAAATTCAAGTTCAATTGAAGAGAAATGGTATGTAAATTGGTGCATATGATTTTTAAAATCTACGTGTAACTATGGTGTTAAAAAAAATCTAAAAAACATTAAAAAATGAAAAGATAAAATTTCAATATTTTAAACTTAGGAATCAATTAAATGAAATTCCAATGTGGAACTATCCAAAACATGATTTATGAACCCTAAACTTGTTTTAATTAAACTAGTTCCAATGAATGATCATCATTGGATTTAAAATGATTATTTTCTAATATTTTTGAATGAACATAGTTTTGACTTCATTATTTTGGTAGGTGACAAATGATCTTATTATTGTTAAGGATCTTTCTTTGGATGTTAATGTGAAAATCTTCACAAATGTTAAATCACAAAGCATGGGAATATGATGGTAACACTTTTACTTTGGTCGTGAATTTATATAAACTAGTGGTTTTAGAGTATTATGAGATGAACATTGGCCTCAGCAAGGTAAGGTAATTTACCTTTTTTACACGGTAAAAGGGTAAAGCTTTAAGGTAAATCACTAAGGTAGACAATGGGGTAAGAGGGTAGGGTAAAGGTAGCTGGTCAGGGTTACCCGTTAATTACCCGTACCTATTCATCACCAATGGCCAGTGCAACGGCACCTCGGTGGTTCAATCCTGGCATCCGAGTTCTAGAAATCAAAAGTCTGTACGAACTACGGAGTTCGAATTGAGACCTGACTTCAGATTGAATCCCGGACGGCTTACTCAAAGATCGGTGGTGACGATGGGAAGCTCCAACAACGAAGCTGAAGATGGAGATCCCATCAACGAGGATGTCGGATCCGATGTTGATGTTGTGGTGGTCAATTTGGCGGATGTCGGTCTGATGTCGATGTTGTGGTGGTCGATTTGGCATATGTCAGTCCAATGCCAATGTTGTGGTGGTCGATTTGGCAAATGTCGGTTTGATGTTGATGTTGTGGTGGTTGAATTGGCGGATGTCGGTTTGATGTCGATGTTGTGGTGGTCAATTTGGCGGATGTCGGTCGCGCAACCCTAGCCCACAAACACAAGTGTGCTCATGGGGAATTTCCTCGGGCGCACACCATGGGTGGACGGAGGGTGATCCCCTAGCATAGAAGGGGAAGCGCTTGTGCAACCATTGCAAAAAGTGGTTTTCAAGTAAGACCAACTGCTCTGGTTGGAAGGCCCATCTTTCAAGCAAGCATGGTCTTTCCCAGGTTGGTGGCAACAAGGCGTTGTCTGCCCCAGGTTCCAACATTTTGGTACAAATGACACTGAAGCCGATGTCCTTTCCAGATCATGTCACTCGCAAATATGAAAACGTAGTTCTTGTTGATTTTGTCATTGGTGGAGACATCTCATTGTGAGCGGCAGGAGGCACACGATTCAAGGAACTATTGCAATTTTTAATGAATGGGTACTCGCCACCATCGACGCGCACGATCTTCAAATGCATTGTGGAGTTGTACATGATCGTAGGGCCTTTGTTGGCTGCATTCTTCTCTTCGTTGAATGTTGTTATCTCATTGACGCTGGATGGGTGGTCAAATCATAACCTAAAAGGGTTCTATGTCGTGACTGCTCATTGGATTGACACTATCAAAGCCAAGTCGAAGAACTTCCTCTTGACCATCATCGACGTTGCGAGTGGATGTGGCGTTGGCATGCACGTCGCTAAAGCCCTTTTCGAGCATTTGAAGGGGATGGGATTGAACCTGCTACCTACATTGTTGAATGTCTTGAGCAACAACGGCTCTGATGCGATTACTGCCGTGAAAGACATGTTCCAGCTGATCAATGCTGCAATCGGATACGAATAGATGCGCCCATGTAATCACGTCCGTTGCGCGAACCATTTCGTTCAGCTAACTATTATGAAGGTGCTGGTATGAATCAAGGACATCAATGCACAACTCCGACAAGCGCTTGTTTGTATTCGTCATAGCAAGACCATGCACCAAGCGTATCGTCGCAAAGTTAATCTAGCTGGTTTCGCGAGTAAAGAACCAACACATCAAGATTGTCCGACGAGGTGGAACTCGACCCACGAAATGGGCAGCAACGCCTTCAGCAAGAGGGTTCCATTGGATCACATCATGAATCTTTACAACAATGAAATTGGCGTCGATGTGTTGTCTGATGACCAATGGGAATGCATCGTTGCCGTGACCGCGTTCCTATGTCCACCTTGCCATGTCATGGCATCGTTGGCAGCCGATCGCAAGACGTCTCTAGATTTGGTGTCTACGTTCATCACACATCTCATCAAACACTATAAGAATGGAGAGACAATGTTCAAGGACATCGATTAGGACCTAACGGCAGTTGGCATGAAGGCTATATAGTAGTACAAGAAGTTTCTTGTTCAAGAACCGACTGTCATGGCTGTGTACCTAAACCCGCAGCTACCGAGGCCGACTAATCCTGCGACAATGGGCTAAATCACAGCTTTGATTCGCTTTTAGATTCAACACCGATACTCGAACATTGTTGCCATGCCGACTCCTTGACCTGATCACATCGATACACTTTTTGTTGCCATGTTTGAGCAAGTGCAAAAACGTCAAAGATGAGATTGGTGACAAGGTCGAAAAGTACCTCAGCCTTGGTGTCATCACATCGTCGTTGTTTATCAATGTGATGGAGTGGTGGACAACGCAGAAGGACATGTTTCGTACACATTACTAGATGGCAACGGACTACCTTGGCACGCCTCCAACGTCGATGTCATCAAAGCGTATGAACATTGTTGTAAGACGCAAGTTCACAACCGCAAGGTAGTCGTTATCATCATACGTGTTTATCTAGACAATGTGCTTGTATTCCTAGATTGACACAGGCGTGATCAAGGTACCGTCGAATCGGGCTAAGGCGACAGCCAACATAGAGAAGACGTTCGGTGATGGTGTGACAGTTAATGTTGTCGACATTTTTTATCAAATCACAGTTGAGCAAGACCATTGGGAAGACAAGGTCCTTGACGACGAGGTTGTTGAACTGATGAATTTGTAGTTTGAACATTTTGTTTTGGAGGACAAAATCATGTGATAAAAACAATGATCAATGCCACAAGGTAATTACCCATCAAAAGTGGGGGTAAAGGTAAACAGTGAACGTTAATAAGTGGCAATAGGGTAAGGTAACAAGTAAAGTAAAGGTAGGCTCAACTGGATTACTTGTTTACCTTTTACCTTACCTTGTCGAAGCCTAGATGAACAACAAATAACAATCATACTGTTGCAACTTTAGCCTTGGGCTCGTGACTAAAGCTCGTGACTAAGGCAAGGGCTTGTAAGGTTGTGGACCAAGAAAAGAAGTCTAAGAGTGAAAGCAAGTGTGAGGGAATGAACCCTCACACTCCCAAAGGAGCTTCCACCCTGGGAGTTTGAGTTCCGGTGAGCTCCTGAATGTTTAAAGAGCAATTGTAAGGGTCAAAACCAAATGGATTAAGGAGTTCTTTATACCATTGAAAAGCTATTGAAACTTAGATGTCTAAAATGGGCTCGCATGACCCATTTGGACATCTAAAACACAAATTATGGCCAAAAAAAAAGTCGGGAGTAAAATTATTGATTTGATTCCTGACCACTAAAAGTCAAGAATCAACCCGATTTCCTTGCGTGCAGGTGGCGTGCAACATACCATTAAAAAGCTCTTGATAAGGGTTACAACTTTGCTTTAGACTTCATCTCCATCAAAGGTCTGCACATAAAGTTATACGGCCCCAAAGTTGCGAAAGTCCTAACTTTGGGAATTTCGGGACTCTCGAGACAAAATGCCATTTGGATGTGGGCCTCATGGAGAGGCACAAAGTATACTATTAAAGGGGAAGGTGATGGCTTCCCCCAAGTCTTGTGAATCTGAATTTGCCCGTGGTTTTTCCTAACACCAAAAGTGTTCAAACTATGCACTAACCAACTTGTTATTTGATTTGTGCAGATCATGTGAGTGAATAAGTTGCTTATCATTCTTCCTAGTCCCATCTTGGAGTTCCAGCACACCCCTTTACCCCCAAAATGGTGCAAGTTAAGGAACGTGCTTCGACTCTTTACACTTCCGTTGTTTTCACTTCAAACTCATATTGGAATCTATCAAAGAGCTTGGGAGTGCATCACATACTTACAAACATTGACCTTCATGTGGTTGACCACCTTGTTGTTCTGGCTTATATTAAATCTTGCCATTGAGATACTTACAATGTACTTGTAGCTGATGTCCATTATCTAATAAAACCAAAATGGTTTTTAAAACTCCACCATGTGCTTCAACATCCAACTATTGGAACACAAGTTACATTCAAAACACAACGTGATGATGTTGATGATAATAAATAATGTTGTGTAACATTACAATCTTAAAAAACAAGTGTAAGAAATTTTCATTTTTTTCTTGTTCAATGTTTTCTAACTATGTTCCCATCAAGTTCCCAATTGGGCCCATCATGTTTTCAATATGTTCCCCAAGTTTTCAATGTGCTCCCAAGAAGTTCACAATATTACTTTAGATGTATCCCATGTGCTTTAACAAACATTATTGTCTTTTCACCTATGTGGGTGGGGCAAAAATAAAGAATTTCATTTTTTTAAACTGAAAAAATGATGAAATAAAAATAAAATGTTTTAAATGAAAAGGTATTAAGAAGGGCTATCTTAGAAATTAATGGGTCTATTCTTGTTTTTTATGTAAAATTCATGATTCACAAATCAAATTTTGTGAGTGAATTATTTTAATTTAATTTATAAGCAATTATTTTAGTAATATCCATAATATATGGTTAAAATTTTTAAAAATAATAATGTCTAAAATGCAACTAATTAGCAAAATTACATTTTTAAAAATTTCAAAAGATTTAAACTTGAAGTTTGAAGGAATAATAGATTATTATAATTTTAAAATAATGATCAACATATTAATTTCATCATGTATTTTAAGAAGATTATCTAAAGGCTAGCAAAACATTTTCATTTTTACATCATCATTGTTTATTCTTGATGTGAAAATATGAAATAATAATAAAAAAATGTGTAGTGACTTCCAAGTTAAAAAATTAAATTTCACATTCAATTGACTAAAAACATTAACATGTTGTAGGAAAAGTCTCATTTTTTTCACAAAATCAAAGTTACTTTTTGAAAAAATAAAATGGATTTGAATCATTTGAACTCTTCATTTGACAAGTTTGAACAAATCAATTTGATATAAATATGATTTAAAAAAGTTTCGTGACAATTAAAAATGACTCAAAACATAACCCAATCTACATTTAATTTTAAATGTATAAGTTGGATTTACAATACATTATATTGTATTGTGAAATGAAATTAACATATGATATTTGAATATTGAAATAAGCATATATTCACTATTGTCACAATACTCAAAATAACACAACTGTTTTTGACACCTCGTTTAAAAAATTAGATAACCATTAAAAAAATTCAAAACCAATGGAAATTAATGTGGTTTTCATTTAGTATTTAAAGAGGTTGCAGTGATTTTTCTTTGTAATTATTGAAAGTGATATCACCCTTTGTACTAAATCAAATCCAAATGTATTTCAACTTCATTTTCAAATGGAACAAATTCACCTTTCATTTTTTAATTATATTTTAAGCTTATTTTTTGTTTTACTATATTTCATCAACACAAAAAGTTTATCCATCATCATTTTTTGTCAATACAGTGTTTTTCCAATTGGTAATGCACATCAATCTTCAGAACATTAATAGAAGGAAAATGCATTTTTTGATTTTTAATAATTTTCAAATTATAAGATGCACAAATTTTAGAAAAAAAAAATTAATCTTTTAAAATTCAATCACAATTTGCAATTATGTAATGGTTTTAAAACACATATAAAGGTTTTTATCATAATTATAAATATTTATTTATTAATATGAATGTCTATGCAATTCAACTTAAACAATCAATTAATTAAAAACATAAAAAATGAATATTGAACCTTTTTAAAATTTCATGAAAATATATATTACAAAATTTTGATAAATGTTTAGTTAAAAAAAATGTTCAAATTTTAAATGTTATTTTCCAAGTTGGAAATTAATTTTACAATTTAATTTTTTTTCTTTCCTTGATCTTAAACACAAATTGAATGTAATGTTTTGATACATCATTCATTAACTTGTGTGACTTGTTTGACAATGATGGATTCCTACCCTTCAATGTCATCTCCTTTGATTATTTGGGTTTGCATGAGGCTTTGGGACCCATGTCATATTTGGTGTTTATTATAACACTTCTATATTGAATGTTGTTGATTTCCTTTATGTCATGTTTTGGGCCTTTCATTCACTTTCAAGTTAAAATATTTGGATTGTGATAGATTACTAATTCAAAAGGTTCCATTTGTTTCAATTAAATTCAATGAGTTTTTTTTAATTGAAAACCTGGAAAGGCACTTTGGCCAAATGCAAGGAATGGACAAGAAATATGATGGTGTTAGGTGAAGATGATGAACATAAATAATGATTCAATCGTGCTTTCCAAAAGGCATGGTGCTTCAATTGTTTGCAATGTTGTAATGATAAATGCAAATATTTCTTTTCTAACAATTATAACAATGAAATGGCTTGGACTAGTGACATTGTCTTTAATCTCAAGAAACAAACACCTAGTCCAAGTTTGCCATTTTGCCAAATTTGTTCCACCCATCCCTTTTTGTGTTGACACATGTGTTGCATGCATGTATTATGGGTGAAAGCATGAATAGGTGGATATTTTGGATTGTCACACTTGTAATTTTTTTTAGAATACATATTAACGTAAAATTTAAAGGCATATTCAAAATTAACATTCTCATTTTTCATGTTATCATAGACTTTAATGGGGATCATCATAAAATTTGGATGAATTTTAAGATTATTATGGATTTGTAATGGACTTTTAAAATGACAACATTACATCTGTCACAAAAAAATGAAAAATGTGGATTCATAAAATATGTCAAAATACTATTAAAATAAAAAATTAAACATCATCAAATGAAGAATTGATTAATGAAGTGCATTGAAAAGTTTCTAATTTATGTTTTATTTATTTATTTATTTTTTAATTGATGTGATTGTTGTAAAAAAATTTCTTTGAGAGTCCATTTCGCATTAAATTTTTTAATCTTTTGCATGAATTTTTTGATTAAAAACATGGGGGATAATTATAAGATTTATGATTTGATAATTGTTAAAATTGCAAAAAGAATTGCTAGTGTTAAATTATGGACTTTCAAACGTCACTTTTGAGCCACCTAACCATGCTTTCACCCTTATGTGGTCCATAAGTAGATTAATTTGATTCAAGTAGTGATTCATCTTAATACACATTACCATTCGGTTGTTGATGGGAGGTGTAAAAAGGTTATGTCCCAAGTCTAACTCTTCTTTGAAGCGGAAGTTTCATACACACCATATGTAACAAACTTTGTAATTGATTTGATTAAAAGCAAAAAATTTGTTTGTGCACTTGTTGATTGAGGATGGGGATGGTTTGGTGCAACTTCTTCAAGGGGAGAAACTAAATGAAATGATGGACAAGTTCGTAAAGTTTTATTTTCACAACATTAGGAACTTAATCTCATCCTTGAAGCATCATCTAGGGAGCCAAGGCTACCTTTTTAACATTTTGGGCTTGAAATATTAAAATGGTTACAATTACATTCATGATAATTGTTTTTTAGATCAACAATTTGGAGAAAAAATGTCCTCATTCAATATGTCCATCCACGGAGATGCTATTGTGTTGCAACCCTAACTTGGCCAAGTGTGGGGGTGAAGCCCAACACTTGGAAAAGTTGGGGATTTGGAGTCCTCCGGGACTCCTGAATGTTCAGAGCTCAACAACAGGACCCAAAACACCTCACATTGGGGTGTTCTTGGTGTCATTGAAAAGGTCTTGAAGTGTAGATATCAAAAATGGCCTTGCATTGGCCATTTGGACATCTGCAGCCCAAGTTATGGGCAAAAGAATTAACTGCCGACCACTAAAAGTCGGGAATCGATCAGTTCCCAATGTCTGATTCAGGAGTGCAATACATCGTTGGGAAGATCTCAACGAGGGATACAACTTTGGTTTAGACCTTGTTGCGATCGAAGGTCAGGGCGAGGAGCTATGACCTCTCAAAGTCCCGGGAGTCTGAAACTGGGACACTTGGGTGGATTTCAGGACTCCAACTTGGGAGTCCCAGGAAAAAGAGCCATTTGAATGTAGCCTCAGTGGAGCGTCGTAGAGTATACTATATGGGGGATGGTGGTGGCATCCCCCGAGTCCGGGCCGTGGTGAGTCTTGTGGTCCGAAGTGCCCGTGGCTTGTCCCAACACCAAAGGGTGTCCCGGAAAGTGAACTAACCACTTGGGTGGTTTGTTTTGATGCAGATTCAAGCTTGATCAACTAATACCTCTTCCTAGTCTAATCCTTGGGCTCCCAACTCGACCTTCTACCCCCTTTCTAGAGTTGGAAGCCGGGAGCGTGCCTCCAAGTCTCAACTTCCACAACTTGACTTTGTGAAACCCTCAAGTTGGTTTCACCCCGTGACTTGGGAGCGCGTCATATTGGATGGGACTTGGTGAAATGAATGAAGTGTGATAACAATCTTCAAACATGTTGGATCATGTGAAACATGTTGATGGATGGATGACCTTGGTTTACCATGCGTATGATCCAACTTCGTGAAGTTGGACTCCAAGAGTTGGAGAATTGATTTTATTTTTGACATTTTCGTGTTATGCAATGGGGAGGGTTTATGAAACATGTCAGGTTCTAAACACTCTGCCACATCCTTCATTCCATCCCATCTTTGTTACATCTTCAAAAAAATTTATAAGATAGTTTAAAAAGAAGTTGACATAGATTTATGTTGTTTTGCAAAAGTTATCTCCATAAGAGGTTGCAAACATGCTTACATGCAAACTTTCAAAAATCATGCATAATGTTTGGCTACAACATTTGGTTACAACACTTTGAGAATGGGGATTTTGTTTACATGTTATGACGGCTAAAGACTATGTTCGAGTTTTCAAACATACTAAATTATATTACCTTTTCAAAAACGTTCGTTCTGGTTAGGGACTCAACAAAAGTAAACTTCTCTTGCAAAGATAGACCATATATATGTATATATCCACAATGTGTTGGATTGTTTCTTTTATTAATTTTTGTGTTTGTGGGTTATATAGTTTGAATATACACTCCTAGATCATGACCTTGCCATTAGCCTAGGCCAAAAATGGCAAAGAACACAGTTATGGAACAAAACATATATCATGACCTCAATGAAGGAGGCATCATGCACCCAAGGGGCCTAAGTTTTTTTCTTTGAAGAAAGGGTGGCGATGTTGGCTTTTTGTTGTTCCCAATGGGTTGCCAAGTTCCAAATGTGTTCTCCATCATGTTCCCAATAACTTTTCAATTTATCCCATATCCTTTGCCGTATGTTCTACTCATATGACCTAAATAACCAGGCTTTGAACTGGCCCAAAGGAGGAGATTGCAACACATATTTTGGGACAATGTAAGGCTAAAGGCTTGATTAATCTTTTTGGTGATGGACCAATCAAACATGCCCATCACAAGAGAAAAAAACAGAACTTTGAACGTCACAACTAGTTAATGAATATGAATCACAATAAACACCCTTAATTTATATCGGGGTATTAATCCACGTTGACAATGGTGGCAAACAATTTTGGAAATAAAAATTTCATGCAACCAATAAGAAGGCTAAAAGGGGCTTACGTTTTTCTTTTTGGGTTTTTTTGGGAGAGGGGGTGGGGTGTTTTCCCTATTCCCAATGTGTTTTCATTATGTTCCCATCAAGTTCCCAAGGTGTTGCATTAGGTTTTTAAAATGAACTTCAAGTTTTTAATGTGTTCCCTAACATGTTCCCAATAACAATTCATTTTTTATTCCATATTGTTTCACCATGGTTCAAATTCCCTATATATTACATATAATAAAGGACCTCATAGTCGTTTTTCATGAAGCTTTTTTCATCACATGACCCGTCCATCCATCCATCCATTCGTCATCCATCCATGGATGGTATCGTACAGGGAAGAAACCCCTAATAGAAATAAATAACCCCCCCCCTCTACGCATGTGTCGTTGTCTAAGAAAGGCATGCCCGGCCCCAGGGGAGGCACCCCTAAGATTTTGATATCAATATGAGCAAAAAACCCAACATATTCTCCACACAATGCCCAAAGACATACAAGAATGTATGCGTGCACTCGTTGCACAACATGGTAGTGCTTTGCTTAAAGGATGTTGTGGTTGTTTCTCGTGAAGCTTTTTTCATCACGTGATTCGTCCATCCATCCATTCGTATGTCTCGTCATCCATCCATAGATGGCATCATACAGGGGAAAAAACCCTGGCAGAAATAAATAACCCCACCCCTTTTTTTGCACATGTGTTGCTGTCTAAGAAAGGCATGTTCATCCTAGGGGGGGCACCCCCAAGATTTTGATATCAATATCAGCAACAAACCCAACATATTCTCCACACAATGCCCAAAGACATACAAGAATGTATGCGTGCACTCATTGCATAACATGGTACTGCTTTGGTAACTTTGGCAGCCACACACAGTCAAGGATGTAGACCACATGATTAGTGTTGAACTTCCGAATCCAAAGACAAACATGTTGGCCCACGAGACGGTTGTCAGATGCATAATGCATGGTCCATGTGGAGTTGCGTTCCCAAATGCCCCATGCATAGAAGATGACAAATGCAAAAAAAATATCCACGCAAGTTCCAATTTAAGATGTAAATGGATATCCTATTTACCGACCCAAAGATACGAGATGCACAATTTTGGTTCATGATGTTGAATTAGACAATCGTTGGATGGTATCGCACAATGTCAATTTGTTGACCAAATATGGTGCGCACATCAAATACACACACACTTGTGCATTAGACACGGGTTTCAAACTATTAACTTGTAAAGGGGAGGGGGGGAGGGGGGAAGCATGACAAAACATGCTTCTATTTTGGGGAGGGAAGCATATTTAGGCTTCTATGTTGGGGAGTTTCAACAATATTGGTGATGGGCCAATCAAGTGGCTCTTTATGAAGAAAAAAAAGAAATTGTGGTCACACCCCTCATTAATTAATAGAGAAGCATGAATAGGTACGATGTTCTTTGCAAGGGGTATTTGCCCATGCCAAAAATGGTGACAAAATATTTTGACAAAAGGAATTTCATGACCCCGATGAGAACACCCAAGCATGCACTCAAGGTGCCTTGCTTTTTTTCTTTTAAGTTCCCAATGTTGTGTTCCCAACATCCCCACCAAGTTCCCAATGTGTTCCTCAACATGTTCTCCATAGGACCTCACTTTCATCACATATGCTTTGGCAAATGTTGTCCTCCTTTCACCTATGTAGGTGGTCCAAAGGGGAGGAACTCTATACCTCAAAACAGAGCCTTCTATTTTGGGAAGCATTCATAGTTTTTTTTTTTTGTTTTTGAGTGCTGGGCCAATCGAAATGGCTCGTAGCAAAAAAAACAAAAATTCAAATTGGGATACAACTCATCTAATAATTAGAGAGGTGAATACTTGTATACTTACCATTACAAGTATATGAATATGCAGCCTCCAACCACTCAAGTGACATGCTAGTGACAAACCATGTGGTCCATAATTTCAGTTGGTTGCAGTTGATTTTTAGAAGACACTCAAGTAAGTTTCCTAACTACTTACACAACCAAAAAGAAGAAGAAGGATGTGTTGTTCCAATTCAATTGGGCCCACCTCATCCATCCTCCCACATGCAGCAGCATCTTCTCTTGGAAAATCTTGAAAAAAAACAAAAAACCCAACAATAGGATTCAATAGTAGAAAAGATAGTCTCATATCATGCCATGACACACCAACCCCACGATAATTTCACCCCATGATTTCACGTTGCTGCTGCTTGGGACCCTACTCCCAAGCACCACCTATTCATTCATTCCTTCCTTCCTCCGCCAGTCCCTTAACGAGAAACTCACCATTTGGGGGGCAAAATCCCTAAACCCTAAACCCAAATGAAGAGAGGAAGTCGTCAGTTTGTCACATACTAAAACCATAGGAGTCCTCCAAACAAACGATGTTGGTGTTCGTCCTTGTGCCTAGGGGGCTTCTGTCAATTGCACGAGCTTTTGGAGCCTGGAATCAGAATGCAAATCAAACTGGAGCGGGCCCCAAATAATAAGGGCCCCCAATTTCGTACCTCCCGTGTCCACAAGAGCTGCCTGTTTATTTCAGTCCTTTATCGAGGCCTAAAGAGAGTCATGGAATAGGACTCGATCCCAATGATATTCGAACGACGGATACTACAAGGAGAATCTACGGACTGATGGGTAACGAGAAGGACTTGTGGTCAGATTAGCAGCTGGCCTTGGGGCAAAGATGTCTGGTTTTCCTTCATTCTCATTTTGGGCTTCTCAAAGTTTTTTGGTTTTTGTTGCGGCGGACGGACGGATCTCAGACCCAAAGAAAGCGGTTTGCTTTCAGCGTCGATCGACCGATCGTCGAAACCTCAGCAAGTATTAGTGTGCTGCGCATCTGATTCGAAGAAGGTTTGTGATCAGCGGATTGAGATTTGGTGTTTTTTTCTTGTTTTTTTTTTGGGGGGTTGGGGGTGGTTTTTGGAAACTTGGAGTGCGGTGGAGTTTCGCTGAGCTTAAAATTCCTTTCTTTTTTAGTTAGCAGAGTGAGAATGTGACCTTTTGCTCCCGGATCTGTGGGGTCTGATTTCCCTAGTTCACTGAGCTTTCTTGCAACTCTTCGGCGTTGTATAGGACTGGAAATTTTTTGAGCTCCTTGAAACCTGTTTGGGAACCAGAGGATCTTGTATTAGATCCTGTGCTACCTTTGCGTAGATATCAAGCATAGCGCTGTGTGTGTGTGTGTGTGTTTGGGGTTTTCCTTTTTGGTTTTTGTTGTTGCATTTTCTTTTCGTTTCTCCGGCTGCAAGATTTCGCAAATTCTAGTGATTTGGATGCCGTGAGCGATGCTATAACATTAGCCAGATTTGGCTTTTCAAAGAATGAAATGCTGTTGCAGTTGAATATTATTGCAAGACTGCTCAGATCTTAGATCTTGTAACATGCCGATACACTTTTCGAGCTCACTCACGGGGGATTGTTTTAGTCTTTTTGTAAACTGAATATTGTTTGCACATGTTTTGTTTTCCTTCTGCAGAAGATCAGCTCTAGATCTGCGTCGGGTGCGGGGGAGCGAGGGGCGGAGGGGCGGGAAGCCGCATTTAGAAAACTGAGTATTTCGGAATCTACCTCTCAATATTCACATCGGCAAAAATGGTTGCGTCATTGAATGGAGGCCATGATTCACAGTACAAGTTTCTGATATACGGAAGGACGGGATGGATTGGCGGGTTGCTAGGAAAGCTGTGTGCAGAGCAAGGGATAAGCTACGAGTATGGTGCAGGTAGGCTGGAGAACAGAGCCCAGATACAAGAGGACATAGATCGAGTGAAGCCCACGCATGTATTCAATGCTGCAGGGGTGACAGGACGCCCTAATGTGGACTGGTGCGAGAGCCACAAGGTAGAGACCATTCGAGCCAATGTGGTAGGCACTCTTACTCTCGCAGATGTGTGCAAGCAGAACAACCTTCTCTTGGTCAACTATGCTACTGGCTGCATCTTTGAGTACGATGAAGCCCATCCCCTTGGCAGTGGCATTGGATTCAAGGAAGAAGACACTCCAAATTTCTTCGGTTCTTACTATTCCAGGACCAAGGCTATGGTAAGCTGGAGCATTCTTCCCTCCTCAGGATCCAAGCTGAGGGTTCAGTTTTATGTCAATTGATGTTGCAGACACTGCGTTGATTTGAGTATGTAGTATGTATGAAGCGGATGTTCATCGTGGCAGGTGGAGGAGCTCTTGAAGGAATTTGATAATGTGTGTACATTGCGTGTACGGATGCCCATCACAGGGGACCTTACGACTCCCCGAAACTTCATCACCAAGATCACTCGGTATGAGAAGGTGGTGAACATCCCTAACTCCATGACCATTCTGGATGAGCTATTGCCGATATCTATTGAGATGGGCAAACGCAATCTGCGAGGTATTTGGAACTTTACAAACCCTGGTGTTGTGAGCCACAATGAAATCCTTGAGATGTACAAAAAGTATGTGGATCCCAATTTCACCTACAAGAACTTCACTTTGGAGGAGCAGGCCAAGGTGATTGTTGCAGCCCGCAGTAACAATGAGCTTGATGCCAGCAAGCTCCAGAAAGAATTTCCTGAGATGTTGTCCATCAAGGATTCTCTCATTAAGTATGTTTTTGAGCCGAACAAGAAAGTCAACACCTTCTGAGCATCAAGTTCAGGGTTCCATAATTTCACATTTTATCAGCACACAATCTGCATCATTAATTTTCTCAAAAGCATGATCTGCACTGGGTGCTCTTAGCATTCTTCACATATTACTGAACATCTGATGTTTGTATTTAAATGAATATGTCATGTTTGTCATGCCCATTTCCCTAATTCTATCAAGCATGTTGGGGGTCAGTTGCGAGGTATAAGAATCTAGATGCAAATGTTGTCAATGTCTATCTATATTTATGCTCTGGTGTAGTGAGCACCCAGTACGGTCCATTAGGTATTCTTTTCTGATTATTGGAAATGGGAGGGGAGGAAAGCTCAGGATACTAGAAGCTTTTTAAATTTATGTAGAGCCTTCAAGTTTTTGTTTACTTCAACTTTAGCAGCCACAAGCTGATTGCATCCTGGAGGAGCAAAATAAATCCCTGGTTGTGAATTCTGAACTCAGTTTCTTTCACTGAAGTTTTCACAAACAGTGAAAATAGTCTTGAATTGCATCAAATTGGTCCGTCTCCAGAAGCATTCATCTGGATTCATATTTTAGTTACAAGTGACATTGTGTAGCTGTCAGGAATTCAAGTCTTATATTGAACTGCCCTTGATATTTACCTATTTGGTAGCTGGGATCGTAACCAAACAGGATTAGTTCATCCTTACAGAGCTATTACTTGTCATTGTGAATAATACATTATTTTCTTGCCAATTGCAGAGCTAATTTAACAATCAGATTAGTGGCATGCTTATTATGTTGCCTGGATGTGCATTCTACAATGAACTGGTCCTTTACAAGAAAGGTGGGGATCTAATGTGTGGGTATACACCAATGTTGGTCGGGTCTTAGTTTTCTTGGAGACCCACCGGGTCTGGGTTTCAGAAGCTTTTCTGATACCTGACCCAGTCTGTTTCTTTTATTTTTATTTCTACAACAGGCCCATGGAGGGTTTCAAAAAGTTGAATTTTTTTGTCCCCAGGTTTCAAAGTGCTGGTTTTTAAACACTTCATACCAATCAGTTTTCAAAGATGGTTCTTAGACAAAGGGTACCAAAAGTTTTGATATTTTGAACATTTAATTTTTGATCTAATTTTAAAATATTATTTAAAAACATCAAAATCATAAAAAAGTTTATGAACATTTTATATCTCCACAAGTTCATCTGACTCAAAAGCACCAAATTCTTCTAACTCCTCAAAATCTAAATCATTTTCAATCAGATTCACCAAATTGGAAGGTGGTTTACAATCAATTTAAAAATCATTTGACCAATTTTTGTTCACAAATATCAGTTTTTCTAATTTTTTTGATTGTAAATGACATCTTCTCAAGTTTGTAAATATCCTTGCTAAAAACAAAATCCTTTCAATTTCAATTTGTGATCCAACAATCCTTAGGATTTGCTAGGCCCCAAAAAACCAATTATAAGAAATATGGTTTCATGTTTTGCCCACCACTAAAGAGGGCACTTGATTTCTTTGAAATCCACTTGGTAACACCTAAAAATCAGCATTTCATTACTAACAAGTTTTGTGATTGGTTCATTTGTGTTGGGAGTTTGTTAAAAGATATTCAAATCAAATTTGCATCTCCTATTTTATGTCCACATTCAACTCCAGATTGTGTCATTGGGTGTAAATAATGATAACATTTTAAAAGTGTAGGATATAATGGTTGTCCATCATATCCTTCAATAATGTTCACCCTTTTCTCACAACCAAAAAAAGAAAATCTCAAATGATTTTTAAAAAATATGGGGTCTAGCATAAAACATAACATGTTATAGGACTTTTTCTTTTCATATCCTCTTCAAAAAGAAGAAATGATTCCAAACATCACACACATCCTTCTTGATGTTGATAGCAAACAAAGATGATTCAAAAACAATTCTAGAATCATCATCCATCAACCTAATTTGGGTAGGTGGGTTTGTAACTTCTTTCTTACATTTCAAACAAATGATAATGGCATACTAAAATACATAAGACAATAACCAATGGTTATTAAAATGGTTCAAAACACATGCACTCACAACATGAGAAAGACAATCCACAATTATTTGAAAAATGTGCCAAGTAAGAAGAGGGGGCACTAATTTTGATAATATTTTGCATGTTGTAACAAGGGATAATAACATCCTTGAATTGCAAGGCTTCTTGGAACATAATGATTTTACTAGCAAAACTACAATTAAAAATATTAAATACTATATATGTATCAAACAAGCATAATTGAATAACCAAAAAAAGACTTAAATCAAGAAAGAAAAGGAAGAAAAGTAATTTGTAAAAGATCAAAATTTCACCTTATCTTCATTGGAGTATTCAATTTCCTAGGGTGAATGTTGAAATTTTAACATCCCTAGTTACATTTCCTCAACTTTTTAAGCCAAGTGATAATTTTTTGCAAATGTAATTGATAGGAATAAATTGATGGTTTTTGTAAACCTTTTCATTAATTGTAGCATATTGACATGCCATAAAAAATAAATTGGCCAAAACAGATGCCTCGGAAACTTTCATCTAGACTTAAAATTTCACATTTAACAATTCATTTCAAGGTAATTGTCATTATAGTTAGATTTGACCTTTCATCTTTCACATATGTAATAATTTGTTTTTCTCAATCCATATTGATCAAGCAATTTTGTTAGATTGGTGGCTAAGTTTGGACCAATATTTTCTATTGTTTTAAACAACTCAATAATCACATGTTTAGGGTGCCAATAAAATCCCAAGAAGTTAATAAAAAAAGCAAAAATATCATGTGCCCCCTTGGATATCCATAAGTTAAAAACTTATTGCAATATACAATCTCCCAATTTTGGTAAAAAAAATACTTATTTCGTTTTTCTCCTCCAATTTAAGTAATATCTCATGAGAAAATTGTTTTTTAGAAAGGAAGACAACTTGAGGACATAGATGTAAAATTAGAGGCTTGAACCAAACACTTTCCACAAATTGCAATGGCAATTGATTTTTCATAATTAAAACACCAAGATCCTACAAAAATATATTTTGTTATTCATTGTCTTGATTTAAAGGATCTTCGATAAAAAAAAACTTAAATATTACATTTCCTAAAACATTCATTCATTTTTTTTGTTAGTTGTTTTTCAAAGGGTCCTTTTACTAAAACATTTAATTTTTCCTCAATTTTTTTGATAATTATTGCATCTCAGTATCCACATGTTTTTTCAAAATTATTGTACCATATGTCTTATAATATGTTATAAATCCTTTTCTTTCTTGTGTTTGGATTAAAAACATGCATATGATTGTTGTAACAAAAAAAAATCTCATGACTTGAGGATTTTTGGGATCAACTTTTTAATCATCATTTACATTAAAAAAAAAGCCCAACAAATTGCATTCCTATTTTGTCCTTTCCATTTTTTCCTTTGAACATGCAATGTTTGAAGTATTCTTTCCATGTTCAAAGGAAATACTAAAAGAAATCTTGTATTATGCAATCGTTCAATTTACAAATATATGTAATTACATGTCATTTGTAACTATGTTTTGTCATTTTATAACTAATCTACCATCTGTTTCAATCTTTTTTTTTTGGGTGCAATTATGGTGCAAATTATTTGTGACTATTAGGTTTTACATCCTTTTATGATGAATAAATTTATAGGCTTTTCATCCAAGAAGTGGCTTCTATGTCCAATTAGTTCAAAAAACAGTTACAATTTGGTTACTTTTATTTGATGTACATATATACCTTCCATATATATTAAAATGTTTAAAAATATATTAAGGATATAATTATATATTCAGAAATTTAATTATATCATATTTAAGGCATATTCAACATACATTTTGCATATATTGTGGCTATGTAGGCTAGGCAAGTTGATAAATAAATAGTTAAGTAGGTAGAACTACCTATTATATTAAACATATGTAATAATTGCAGGAACATTACATTAATAATAAATTATATAAATATTTATTATTAATAATGAATAATCTTTTAATATAAATTATTCATTAATAGATTAGTTAAATATTCATTAATATTTTTTAAATATGTAATATTTATTATTTTATTAATAACAGAATGAAATAATTTAATATTAATATAAATGAACTAATTTTAATTTATTATTTAATTTACAAACTTGAAAAAGAAGACAAAGGATATGAGATAGACTTTAATTGTAACTTAGTTTTAACTTAGTTGCAAACTAGGTTGCAAATAAAATTTTTATCCCATATGTTTTGTTTTCCATTTCCATATTATAAAAGTATATAAAGAAGGTGTTTTGCTTTACATTTTTATATAAAAAATATGTATAATTGGGGATGAGCCAATGAAAAAGGCTTTTATTTTAGAAGGCTAATAAATTTTTAAAAAAAAATTTACATATCTACTTTTTAGTTTATCTACCCACCTACCTATCTTCTTTCCAACCTACATTCTTTCCTACTTGCTTACCTACCTACATACATGCCTACTTAAATATAGATTTACATGTATTTTGGCCAAAATTGAATTAACATGCTAGGTGGAAAATTTTTATTGTGCCACATGGCATGATTTAACATGATCCAAAATAGATGAAAAAAATCTAATATTTAATTGAAAAACATAATTAAAAAAATTATTATGTTGCCATGTGGCACTTTGGAATGGGTTATAACAAAGTTGCAAATAATGATGAGTAGTTACAAACTTTATACAAATGCTCAACGGATGAAGGTGTATATGTTGACCATATACATCATCCATGTGGAACGTGATGACATCATGCTAAGTCATCATTTGGAACTAGATGTTGTATGTGATTTCATTTATGCAACTAATGGAATTTTAGTTGTACATGTTGGTTGTAACTTATTTTAGTTGCAAATTAAAACTTGTTTCTAATGAAATAATGAAAACAATGAATTTTTTTTTTTTTTTTGTTGTGCATTGGTTTATCTAAAAACTGCCATTCATAATTTCATCTTCCATATTCCATTTATTTAAACGAATTTCATTTTCACCATCAATTATCATCACATTTTCATTTTAATTCAATTGCATTTTTTACAAGATATTAGATAGGTTGGAGGAGAAATTAGAAGTATAAATTTTATCAAAATTATGAGTTTTAGTTTGATATCTAATTTATCTAAAAATATCAAAAAAAAATACAAGCAACTAAAAAAATTGCAAACAAAAATTGCAAGTAATTATAAATAAATAAAGCAAGGCAATTACAAACATTTATAACATTTAGAAGATTGTTGAGGTAAAAGGCAAAAGATTTGAAAACAGACATTTCATGAAAAAAATTTTGTGCAAGTATGGTCCAACTCCTTCACATGACAAAATACACATTATGTCAAATACTTATGATTTTATTTTAAAAGATGTCTATTTAAAATAGGAACATAAATTGAAACACACATTTGAAATAAAATTACAACAATAGAAATGAAAAAAAAACAACAAAATGAAAAAAATGAAGAAAAAAACACTTCAAAAATTAAAAACCTAGAAAAAAAACCTTCTTGTTGAAAATTGCTAGAAAATGTGTGCATCAATGAACTTGGAAATTCCACACCTGCAAAAAATAAAATGTAAAGGGGAAATACTAATTTGGAATCCCAAAGAACATCAACATAACACACAAAAAAACATTGACGAATAACAACATAATATAAGAAGGAGGCACCAATGAGCACCAAGGGTTAGAGAGGTACTTGAACACAAATATTAAGGAAGCACCAACAACTACCAATATTAAAGCACAACAAAGGGGCATTAACAAGCACCAATAGAGCACAACAAGGGGATGTTGACAAATATCAACAAAACGCAAACAAAGCACAACAAAAAGGTGCAGACAAACACCAATAGAACACATCAAGAGGGCATTGACAAACACCAAAAGAGCAAAACAAGAATGTGTCAATGAGCATCAAGAAAACACAATAGGGGGTGACAAGGAACATCAATTGAACCGTAACAAACAAGTGTCAACGAGCACCATAGAATGTAACAGGGGGTGTGAACAAACACCGAGAAAACACAACAAGTATTTTGTATAGGCGTGCCATATGTGTCATTACCTAACAATGTCAAATTTTGTCAAATTAATGTAATGTATGTCACAATAAGCCTCACATATTGTACATTGTAATGGATGAAAAAAAGAAGTTTATTTCATACATGTGTCATGACTTTTTGAGTTAGACAAATCACATTCTTTTATACCAATTCGTTCCAACTAGAAGCTACCCCCACGAAAGGTTATTCATTATACATTTTATGAAATAAGTTAAATTAATAAGAAATTTGAAACATTCTACAAACATTGAAATACCAATGGTAATTTAAACAAGGGGTGTGTCACACTAAGGCCTTGCCATTTGCATTTAAAAACATCTTAAGGCAAGACAAGAATTATGGAAATTCAAATATTTCATCATGCAAAAATATAATCTTCAAAAAAATCCTCTAAAAGAAACCAAAATCCTTCAAGATATCATAACTCTATAACTAATCTCAAGTTTCAACACAAGCCAAATTATCATCTTTCAAAAATCCTCATATAAAAATAGACCTACTACCTAGGGGCCAAAATCCCTTAAGCTACTATCCTCTATTATGAATCTATACACAATATTAGCACCACCGGAGCACAATAAGGGAGTGCCAACAAGCACCAATAAAATACAACAATGGGGCACCAATGAACACTAATAAAACGCAACAAAAAAATGTTGATGAGTATTAACAGAGCACATGAAAGGAACATCAATGAGCAACAACAAACATAGCAAAGGGGCGCTGACAAACGTCAACAGAGCACAACAAGGAGGCAATGCAACAAGAAAAACATGCAAGCAAAAGCTAAACAATGAGCAAAAGAGCTAAAACAAATGAACACTAATTAACCAAAGCAAAAACAAACTTTAAGCCTTAAACACACCTTCAAAACTAAACATTCTCCTCATTTATAAGGAAAGAGAGGAAAAAAGAAAAGGTTAGGGGTGGCTCTACCTCTATGGCACTTGTGCAATGGAACCCTAATTTTATTTTATTTTTCTAACCCTACCTACCACTAATTTACTCACACTTGACACCCTAACCTTGCTAGTTTTTTATACCCTGATAGGGTATGAAATTTAAAAAGTTGAAAATTGAAAGAGTTTCAAACAAGCGGTTCTCAGGCCAGTGAGACCCTCTGAACATGTCCCAAAAAGGGAATCACCTTCTATGATACCCTGAGATATTCGATTGAGAACCAACTTGAAACCCTGGTTGGTTCTCACCTTTTCTTGATACCCGCCCAACACTGGTATACACAATAAACTGGATATCACTCTGTTGGTCTTTTACAAGAAATGCGGTCAGATGTACTGAGCATATCACTCTGTTTTATACCAATTCAACACATGAATCAAAGAAAGATTAATGGTCAAGATGCAGGAGTTGTATTAGGAATTAAGTTACCAAAATTCTTAACGAGGGCTAGTTGTGATTGAGACATAACTAGCCCTCGTTATGTGATTATCTTGTGATTGATATGTGCCCAAGAAACAACATATTAATGAACTACTTGGCTTTGAAACAAAATATTGCTTCATGCCACCACAATTCAAACTTAGAAAAATCAATTTTGTTATGTCCATACTTCAGCAAGTCATACCCTTCATTATTCTTTGTAACATTCAATAGTTGGTATGGGCATGTAAATTCAATTGTTCATTAATGTATAATGAGCATCTAGTTGGAGTATGAATATATGTGATCAATTATTGGACATGTATCATGGAAATATGATTACAATAAAAGACACGTGAAATTAAAAATGGAATTTATTTCTTTAGGATGAGAAAATAGTATTTAAAATGATAGATGGATCATGGATGCACAATCTTTTGTTGGTCAAAGCTGTGAAAGATCAATTCATGAACTGAAAATGATTACATGTTGTGTTTAAATTTGGGTTAGAATCCAAAAATTTATGAATGGACATTAAAAAAGGGATGGAGATAAAATGTATAAACAAACTTCATGATACTCTAATTAATAATTTCACCCACCAAAGCATCAGCAAAGACAATGTTAATGTTGAATCCATCTTTGAACCAAAATATGACTATCTTAATTCAATATTGTCCCATACAATTTTTTTAAAAACTTTTCAAATTGAGACCCTGCATGAATTACTTCCTTCCAAAACCAATTCCCCTAATCATTCAATCCTCTCCATTTGCGCCTGAAGTTCCTTGAAACGATTGCATGTAAAATATCATTCTTGGGTAAAGACCACTCTTTATTCATCTCTAAATGTGAAAATTGTGGCCATTGAACTTCTCAATCCAAACATGGAAAGGAGCATGGCATGATTACCACACCAACTAAAAATCATCACTTCCATAGTCTACTATATGTGTTTTAACTTCACAGACGTTCAAGCCGGTATGCTTTGTGATAGTCTTCACTTGTGATGTGAAAGCAAGACAAAACTTGGTTGTCATGGATTGCCCAGTTTCATTGCACCATTGATCCAAAATCCGTATGGCTAAATATTTTTAGCACAAATTTATGTGTGATGAAAACCACTGCCAGAGTTGACTGAGCATTTTATTGCCGCTTTGTCCGTGTTCTCAGAGCAGATGATCCGGGGCAAAGAATTGACCCTGTTTTTTTTCTTCCTTCATAAGCTGAACTTAAGATTTGATGTGGGTCACATCCTTTGTTGCGTTCCTCAAGTAAGCCAGCCAAACATGACAGAAACCCAGACAACTAAACAAAGATCCAATGAAAGTAGATGGAAAATCCAAGCAACCCCGAGAAGAAATTTCTTTGGGTTTGCTTGTTCTGTCTAACTCCTCCACTGTTGAGTCTAACTGATTCATGCCTTGTTACAGAAATTTGCACCTTTATGTTCCACTTCTTGGAATTCAATAACACAGAAAGAGGTTTGACAATGAGAGCAGTCATAACATTATGAAAGTTCCTCATAAAGCTTCAGAGCATCATCCTCATCACAAGTAGTAGTGACAAGCTGCCATGACACGCCACTGACCTCATCAGCCTCTAACAGTGGGTGCAGATAGGTATATAATAATGTGCCTGAAATTTCAGGCAAACCATTATACAAAGTCTGCATCCTGAGTTTTTTTGCATTTCTGGAAGAAAGGGGAAGGCTCAGTCCCAATGCTGGCTAGCACTCAAGAGACATATTTGAAGAAGACCATCTTATAGACAATTCATTGCGTGTGCTCTTTCCTCCCAAAATACCTTTAGAATGGATTGAAGAGCCTCATGGAACCTGAAATCTTGCATAAAGCTTCATATGATGGTTTTGCCAAGGATGAAAAGAGTAAGGGAGAAAGTAACCCCAAACATCGCATATAAGAAGCCCCGGTCTAGCACAAAACCATAAAGTGAAATTCCTGCACGTGAATGCTGTAAATATGTCACTGCAACACATCCCAAAAACCCCAACATGTAACAATCCAATGTCAGTCTCACATAGTTTCTCAGAATTCATGACCACCCACCAACTCAGATGTTTCTTGCTCCTACATGGCCTGTGATTTTGGTGAATTACAATCTGCCTCCATGGCTGGTAACTACAAGTGACGCAAAATTTGTTCAGCATTTGGAGAAATGGTTACAGAATACACCACATTCTAATGAAAACTAGTATAGATCAACATTGGGTGTTAAGTATCTCCTGTTAAAATCAGCCATTCCACGATTTGTGACCCGATCTAAGCGTTGGTGCAGAAGAGAATATTATTTGAGAGGCAGATCTGCCAGACTAGGTCAACAGACCATGATAAGGCCAAGAAAACCCTAAATTCCCACTTTACAGACCCTTGAACATTTTGTTATGGGCTTCGAGCTTCATGAGAAGAATTAGTTCTCAGGAGGTTGTTGCACGATATATCTAGCTCTACTCTCAATTGAAAAGCCTTTCTGCCTGTACATCTGGACACGTTCAAGTGTGACTTACTTGCTTCAATACATGTCTCTTGCCATGAACAAAGTTGAGGAAAAAAGAAAAGGTAAAAGAAGATAAAAAGTGTACACAGATTTTCAGGACCCTTGAAACTTACCCAAGGCCTGGCGCTTCTGGTAAGCCTCAAAGTCATGAATTGATTGCTCAACACCTGATTGGAATCTTGGCATTGAGGATTCAAGATCATCACATGAGTCATTGTACAAAAGAGGATGAGCTGGTCCATAAAGCACTGCTGCAGGCGATCTTTGTAAAGGATCAGAGTTGAAATTATCTGCATCTGTGGATGCAGTCACAGCTGATGGATTACAAGTAGCCAAAGCATGCCATTGACTCACGATTCCTACAATTCTTTGAGCTCTGTGTGTAATCTTAGCTGCGCCATGAAGACATAAGACAAGACCTGTTAACTGCACTGCTGAACATACCTGCCAACACCACAAATGCACATAGCACATTGATCAGGAGGGAAGAATTCAGTTCATGACGGAATGTTCACAGCAAACATTACTGGCAAGCTTCATCAATCAAGCTTTCGTCTATAAGGCGTGGAATAGAAGCACAACACATGGTAGGCAGGCAGGCTCCACACTGCTGATTTCAAAGAAAACAGCAACACAATTGTTGAACCACCAATTCACAAGTTACTTTGCATCCAAGAATCTCAGACTACAACTAAGAGTTTCTCTGTCACAATTGAAGTTCAATAGCAAGTTGTAGTGGACTTTGAACACCTGAGAAGCTGTAGGAGTTCAACAGCAACGTGTATGGCATCAATTGAAGCTGATGAAGATGAGGAGGATCATACATACCGCAAGATCACCAGCCCTGAAGAAGTTGATGGATTTAGCAGATCCAAGAATCACAAAGAGAGAAGACATCTGGCTGAAGCTGATTGTGAACAGAGATGATACCATGAAGATCCGGAACCTGTGACTGATGGTAAGCAGCTGATTCTTTATCCTCAAATGCTCAGTGAGGATGACAGACACGTCGGGTGTGTCCTCCAGCAGCTTTTTGTACCCCTTGAGACGAAGGATTTGGAGACAGCACATCAGCCTGAATAGGACGCACATGAAAAGAAAAACTGAGGTGCGGTAGAGCCATGAGAGCATGCCGGTGGAGCACAGCAACACGTTCAGCCTTGAGTCGGCAGGAACGAAGGGGATAGTGATGGAAACATATATATACCACCACGCCCTGAAAATCAGCTCTATCAGGAAGCAGGGCAGAAGAATCCATGCCAGTAACGAGAAGGCGCTCTGCAAAGCTCCATGACAACAGCCCCAGATCTCTTGTGGAATCAGTGCACAAATCAATCAAATGCTTCTGGAATTGGAGATAGATACATTGCATTGTGTGCGTGTGGAGAGAGAGACAGAGACAGAGAGCTCACACGAAGTTCTTGCTCATATCCGAGGCGAACATCATGGGACTCCTTGATGATCTTGTCAAGAAGAAGCGTCCGTCGGAGTCCATATTGACGAACGATGTTGGAGAGGCACAAGAATGAGACGGCAGCAAGGGCAGTCTCCGAGCCTTGCACCATTTTTTCGAAGGGATGCGCGTGCTCTTCGCCGCATTCCGAGCAGGACACAAAATTGTAGTTGAAAACCGGAACGACAAGAGTAAACAAGAAGAAAACAATCCACGACAAGACTACTTTGGTCGGGCTGGATTGGTCAAGTCCCAGCCATAACAATCCAGATCTGAAATGCCTGAGCTCGTCTTTGGGATTGGAGAGCAGCCTTTTGTAAAGAGCTCGTTTTGCCATGCTCCGCCCGCCGGCTTCACTGCATCGTGGGCTTCTCTCAACGTCTTCATCTTCAGCGAAGGCGATATTGTGTCCAAATCTCACCTTGGACTGCTTGATCTTTCGAGAGTCACTAGAATCAGACGAACCGTCAGGCCGGCATATATGAGTCGACGATGTGCTTGAACTCTCTTCCTGAGAATGCAGAATCAATGGTGTTAGTGGACCTTCAGCAGTTTGTTCGTCTCCTGCAGCGTATGTCACCTGCTTATCACTCATGCTCGCACCTTGCATGAGGGGAAAAACAAAGAACAAAAAAGACGTCGACAACAGCTCTCGCGATCAGATCTCCAAGATCCTGAACATCAATGACAGCTCTAATTTGCCAACAATGTTTTTCCTCGTAATTAAGACCTCTAGAGCTGTTTTCATAACGTCAGGATAAGCATTCCACCGCACTTTGGCACAAAATTATTGCATCAGCCGTCCAAGAGCATGATCATCAGCAAATGTTCCTGCATTTTAGACATATATATTTCCTCCTCGTGAAGGTCATGGAACTAGAGAAGCTGACGAAAACATGAAACTTGAGAGCTGAGAACTAGAAAATGCAGTAGTGAGAAGAAGAGAACGGAATCAATCCAGTTCTTAAGAGTGATGTCTGGATGAGATGAAGAGCATGAGACGTGCATTGCAGTTAGTTCATATGAGATCAATCATAGATATATGCAGCTCTTCTCAGTGTGATGAGAGATGAAGAGTATGAAATGCAATCCACCCCAGGAAATCATGACTCTGTGTTCTAGCATAGTGCAAACTGGGCACAGCGGAAGTCAAGGGAAGGGAAGCGAGAGCGCCAAGGTCGAAGCTGAAGGGGAGAGAGAAAGAGAGAGAGAGAGAAAGAGGAAGCCGAGCGGATGCAGTGCGGGCGGTGGAGATCCGAGAGGTGCGAGGAACATGGGAGGTAACACATGAAAGGAAGTGGAAAACGGCGGGGCACGCGGCAGCCATATCCACGTTCTTGGTGGCTAAATCGGGGAAGGGGCGATACAATCCGCTGCACTCCAAACTAAAATTTCACGAAATCTCCGGACCGTAATAATGTGCTCACACCGAAATCTGGTGCCCATTTTGCAGGCCCTACCTCTAAGGGAGAGACTACAGGTCATTTGGTCTTCCGTTTTGAGGAACGTTCACCAGTGTTCCTGTGAATTGTGAGTTTTTTTTAGCCGATTTTTGGGAGCTTCATGAAACATTTGTATTTTAGCTCTTCTTTTTTTTTGGAATTCATGAAATGTTTCCTGTTTTAGCTGTTCTTGTTTTGTACTTGACATAAGGGGTTCGGAGCAACTATGTGTTGAGAGCTGCTTTTTTGTTTCAAGAGCATGAAGTATCTGGCTGGGTGCATCAGCCCTGGTGAACCAGCAATTTTCCTTCTTGAGTGGTGAGGCCTACTAGTGACTATATTAATCTCAAAAATTTGTTAAGTTTGGATGCAAAGACACGAATTAATTAAGTCTGATGCCCAGGATATTTACATTGTTTAAAACCAGTTGATTTTTGTTTCGAGGTTTTCACAATGGTTAAGTGCTGTTGCCTTGGCGAGACTCTATCTACACCCCCATCCATTGAGCTCTGTTCTTCTGTTTGGTGCTTGTTTTTGCTTCTCTTCTTGCACATTCGACCCTGTGCATGGTTCTGCATAAAACCACAGGGTTCTCTCCCCCAGCTGCACTGTCAAGCCCAGAAAGGGCACTGTCAGGTGCTCTCGATAGGGGGTATTTAGCATCTTGTGTTGTTGCCTTGGGCAAACCAGCAGGCACACTCATACGATCGTAAAAATCCCGAAATTCATTGAAATTATTTCTAATTGTTACAAATATACCCCTCTTTTTCAATTAAATCAGGGTCCCTGAGTTCAAATCTAACATTTTTTGGGACTTAATACGGACGAGGAAGAAGCCTCGCTCAAAAAGGTGAAGATACCAACATGGGTTAAGGATTCCTTGTGCGTGCTCTTGACTCCCCAAGATGCTTATTTTCAGCAAAGGCTCAGTCAGCTGGCCATGGTGAACCAGAACTCACGTCTAGTATCTTCCCCTCATTTTGTCGTCTATGCTAAGCTTTGGGATGTTTGTAATATTAAAAAAATAATTTAAATGAATTTTGAGATTTTTATCACTCTACCAACATTGCTTCTGGTTCACCCAAGGCTATGCACACTTCAAAAAATCTTGTTTTTTTTTCGCCATTGAATATATTGTTGTATATCTTTCAATTAATGTGTTTTCCCCTTAAGGCCCCCCCTTTACACTAGGGTTGAGAGACCTCGTGGATCGTTAAATTTAGAAACCATTTAACTCATGTCAATGGATATCCTATGGAAATTCATGAGGGTTTTTGAGTCGGTTAGGAATGTCACATAAAGTTAGGGGAAAAATAAAATAAAATCTTGTTGAGGGACCTTGACAACAATCAATAGGAAAAGTTTAGTAGAGTTGTCCTTATTTCCGTTTAATTTTATATAGGGTAAACAAATATGAAGAGATGCATTCAAAATTCCACCCAAGCTTATTCTTTCTAATATATTGAAATAGTCTCTACCAACCAATAACAACATTTTGTTTTAATGTTGTTCTCATGAATTTTGTGAAGCTGATCTATTTGAAGTGGGGTCCAACAAATTCGAGGATATTCTAAAACTTTTTCTTTATGTTGTCAAGTGAGATCTCAAATGTACATTTCATCCTTTTTCATTTTAAAGATTCCTTAGGTTCACAACACCAATTGTAAAATAAACTTGGACCACAAGTTCATCTGCATTTAATCATTAATTTTTCAATACCATGGGACAAGGGCTCTCAAGCAAATGAAATGGGAATTTAAGAATGGGAGGAATCTTACCCCTATTAAGTTGGAGACACTCTAAAAGATAATAACGATAATTTTTGTTCCACTTAACTTTTTCTTGGTTTCAAGATTAAAATGATTAAATTTTTAAAAATAAATTAACCCTTACCTTATTCACATAAAAGGATGTATAAAAATATCATAATAATGTAGTTGCAAGTTAGGGTGATTCATTTTTTATGTATACAATATTTTAAATAGCTCATATTTTAACATTAAAATGATAAAAAAATTAAAAATCAATGTTAAATGGAAATTATTTTGTGATTAATGAACTAAAACAGTCCATGTGAATAATTGATTAATTAATATACATGTTTAGGGAAAAAAAAATCTATTCAAAAATGAATTTGATATGGACTTTTGAAACCCATTTCAAACCATCCAAAAATTCATAACTTTGTTCTGGTTATTTTTGTCTAGTAATTTTTTTTTCATTTATATATTTTTAATAGTATATCATATGTTAAAATTCATGTATGTAAAGGCCCAAACAAAGACATTATTCCATAGATTTTAACTTAAAAAAACAATTACTATATATTTGGTATATACATGGTGTTTTTTTTTAATGTGTTTTTTTATTCAAATTGAAAATCTAAATTTAACCACAAATTTAATATAATATTGTTGATTTTAGGGCATAATAATAGCATGTCAAATGCACAATATTTAGCAAAAATTTGCATTGTGATGCAAAAAGTGATCCATTTTATCCGGCAACCACCCAATGGGATTAATTCAACCTTGCATTGAATTGTTCAAACCTAATGTGAAAAAATTAGAAAGTGTAAATGCTTTTAATGAAATCAACAATCCAAATATTCATGTTGTCATCCAAGCCTTAACTCCAAATCTTTTTGTTGTGTCTCCAAAGAATCATGAATGTGGTACAATTCGAACGTGTGCATATTTTGGGTTTCAAAATCTTGAACTAGAAACCCAAAAATTAGCCCAAACTCAATGAATACCATGACAAGATGCAACCATGATTCTTGTTAGAATGGCCATTGCAACCATGTTTGATACAACCACTTTGATATTCAATAGCTTTAGTTTTCCCTCTTGTCATTATATTTTAAATTGACATGGTGATATGTTTCCAAAGAGTTCCAAAGACAACACAAATAATGTAATTATAGTTACAATTCTACTCAAATGATATGTCAACACATAAGAAGCTTGTCTTGTATTGTAACACCAATATGCCTGTTGAACAATATCCAAATCATTTTCCTATATCATTTGTGACACCAAATCTACTTGGAACAATCTAGAAACAACTTAACAAAAACCATGGTCATGCAAAGATTCAATTGGAATGTCAACTTGAATGCTTGAAAAGCTGAGTCATTTCACTCATATATTATAAACATATTGGGTTAGTTGAAAGTTTTTTTTTCCTAAGAAAGCTTTGTCGTGCAAGAGACCTACATAGTCTTCAAAACCTACATGACTTCAAGACAATTCAAGTTGTATGATTTCAAGCTTAATTCCCAAAGTGATCTCATCTTCTTTTTTTATGGCACTTGGAATAGTCAAGAAAATTGGAAAACACAACAATGACAAAAAAACAACAAATTAAAACTTCTTAGTTAGAACATGGAGGGGGTATCTTGGTCTTTGAAACCAACCTTATTGCACCTTAATTTGAAATTGAATCTAAGAAATTTGTAAATATGTATACATGGAAACAAATTATACCAACACATTTAACCCCCCTTTAACCCCATTGGCACATAATTTGCCAACCCATTTTTTGAGTTAATTTATTCATTTTGTGTGAATGGGTTAAAGTTAGAGGTAGTTTTATTCCCTTTATTATTGTGGTCTGATTTGAACTTAAGAATGAGAGGAAATCTTACACCTACAAGGATGTGTAAAATCAATATGAGATCCCTCTCACTTTTAAGGAATAGATGTATGATGTTGTGACCTTTGCCTTCAATTCAAGAGCAAAAATTTATAGCAAGCTAGAAAGAATGGGTTGTGAATGAAATTAATAGATGGCAATAAGGTTCAAACTAATGCTAGCTAGGTTTCCTTTTTTGAAAAACCTTTTGTCACAATTTTGTTTCAAATTTTTTGAATATATGGTTCTAGTTTTGGCAATTTGTTTCAAATTTATGACTAAAGTTATAACATGACTACAAGATAATTAGTCTCCTTTCCCTCCCCATTAGACTCTGACCAATTTCAATTTTGGTCATTCACATTAACTACCTAAATAATTAAGCAAAATTAGGCTAGGTAAGTAGATGGTTTAAACTAGACTATGTAAACAATAGGTTAGGTTAGGTAGCCTACTTAACCTAACCAACATACATACTTAATTTAACATATGTACATAACCTAACATACCTACCTAAGCTAAACTAGATTAAGTTAAATAAGTAATTGAATTGGTTACGTAGGTTAATTGAATAAGTTAAGGTTTAGACTAAGCATTGGTCAATGTAAGTATTTACAAATTCTTTCCTATCTACCTACCTACAACCTATTTATTACCTACTTTCCTACATAATTAGTAATGTTGATGTGAAATAAACACATGTTCATATTAATAGGTTGATCAAATTTTAATATTTTATGAATGTGTGGTGTATCGGTTAAAAACTCAATTTCTTGTCATGAAAGTCAAGGGTTCAAATCCTTGTACATGCAACAGACGTTATTACAATTCATGGTTTTTTTAATTGGGGTTTTCTAGTTTTAAAATACTCATAATGAGAGGCATAAAAAAATCACCCTATCAATTTGAACAAGTCGATTTGGACTTGCAAACAAGACTAAATAATTTGGACCATATCATTTTTACTAATAAAGTGATTGATATTTGATTGGTAAACAATGGACCATTTGACTAGGTCAAATTTATATATAATGAAAATCAATTTTTGAATTATTAAAATTTTAAATTAATAAGTAGGTAAGTAAGTAGGTAGGCAATAAATAAGTTCAGGTAGGTCAAAAAAAAATTTAAATAAGCAGGTGTTAGCCTAGGCTACCTAACCTAACCACACCTCATCAAATTACCTTAGTCTAACTGACCTACCTTAGCCCTTTAAGCATGCACATAGGTTACAAGTATAAGGAATTAAACCTAAAACCTTCACAATGATAAACCAAGTCTTTAGCAATGGACTACACCATCAAAGGTGCTCAACATTTTTCAAGTTTTTTATTTCACACATTTATTTCAGATCACTAATCATAATGACTAAATCTAAGCAACACCTAATGGTTAAAATTAGGATGAGTTTAATGGTTTAATCTAGTGGCTAAACATAGTGGCAAAACCTAGGATAGTACACCTAGTGGCTAAATTTAATGGTTAAACATAATGCCTAAACCTTAGCTATACCTTATGGCTAAACTTAATGGTTACACCTAATGCCAAAGTTGTCAAAAATGATGTGACATGTTATTTTTATTTAGTTGTCATGTATGCATTAATCATGATGTATCAATTTATCTAGTCAAACATGACATCACTATACATTCCCACATTAAAATAGAATTATAAATTTTTCACTATGTAATAAGTCAGAATATTGTCACCACTTTTTAATGATCAAGATTTTTTATTAAATTTTTTATTATTATTATTATCAGTCTTGGGGTGAAATTTTGGTTGTTCGATTGCAATGAGATGTGAACTAATTATAATCAAAAAATTTAAGCATTCAAATGGCAACCAAAATCTAATTCACACTTCTCAGTTGTCAAGATGTTAAAATATTATCATTATTACTATTTTAGATTTTTTATTTTCTGTTTTTTGGACAATATTTAGCTCATTGGATGATGACCAATATGTGGATTGGTCACGACCAAAAAATCTTGGATTTTCAAATGGTGACAAAGATTTAGTCACCATTTGTCAACAATTAAATTTTTTTTGTTTTCAAGACCAGATTCAAGTCATTAAATTTTGACTAAGGTTTAAATCAGTTATGACTAAAAAATTTAAATAAAGAATATTTTGGTTTTTTTTTCCTGCTCTCGAGACCATATTCAAGTTGTTGGATTTATTTTTTTATTTTTTTTTGTGTGACTATAATTGTCAATCACCATTGGGGTAAATGTTTTACCCTTACATGAAAAATTATTGTTCTGACCTAGGTCATTATATTGATCCTTAACCAACATGATGTTGGGCTACGTCGACATCAAAATAAACATGAGTGACATGACAAGGCCAACGTTAATAACCCTATCTAATGTGTAAACTTATTGGCTAAATTAAATTAAATTTAATTGTTAAATTTTGGCTAAATTTTGGGTAAACCTAGTGAATAAATCTAATGACTACACCTAGTGGCCATTTTGATTAAATGTTCAATTCAACTAAAGAACATACATGGTTTATACATTGTTCTACACATGATTTGATTATAAATCATTATAATAATATAAATACATGTACATGTCATTCAAGCCCTTAATTTTTAATTTAAATGTATATGTCCATTAATAAAACATAACAAATTATTCAACTTGAACCTTTTGAAAAACCATGATTTGTAATATTGATATATATATGCTTAAGAGGTCAACTTATCCCAGGGCTAATCTAAACTAAAGGTTTAGCTAAGTAAAGTAAGGTGGTAGTTCAACATTAAATAATTTAAGTTATGATAAATAGTTAGGCTAAATAATTAGGTAGCTAGGTAAAAGCCATATGTCATGTTTATAATCTTATATTCATCATGTGTAATCATGTGTATATTCATATGCCCAATCATATAATCATATGTTTCACATGACTATACTTGTAAAAGTTATGGAATGGCATTTACTACTATGATTACATGGGTGAATGCATGAATCAAGGTGTGATCGGACATGGAGTCATTTAAATTTTTGTAGTGTGAATGTTATATTCGTTTTAGGGTTTAGGTGTTGAATCGTCATCAACTTTCTTCATGTAGGCAATAAGGTTTATCTTTTCATTATTTGTTAGTGGTTGTGAATAGGAAAGTTTGTTGCTTGTGTGTTTTGTGAAACAAGTTGGTAGTTGATGATGGGTGGCCAAGCGCAATTCACGCATGCAAGGAAGTTGGGAAGAAGAGGCGGTTGGACCAGGATAAGAAATGGGATTCAAAGGCGAAGGAGAGGTCGATTACTTGGTAAAAAGAAGTGCAATTTTTGTTGTAAGAGAAAGCTTACATGAATATATAGTTGTTGTGTTTTTTTCTAATGCGCTAGTGATTATATGATGGTTGCTATGTGTTCTTGTAAGAATTAGGACTAATAAAGGGTTGATGCTAAAGGCTGATGACCTTTAAAAGTGGTCTGAGGTGTAGAATTAGAAGCATATAGAAAATTGCATTTTTAAGGGCTTGGTGGAAACCTTATTTAAAAATCCAATGGGTAGTTCATACACCTGAATGGGAGCTAAAAACCTTAATGGGTATCCTTTGGGTTGGGTAGAATGTGAATGAGAGAGAAACAAGATGAGAGAAATCATAACAAGCATTTATAAATCCATATTTCTCACAAAATTTTGTCTCTTTCTTGAATAGCTACAAACCAACTTGGCATACCTAGTTCAATTGTGGAGTAGTACCTAAAAGTTAATATATTGCTAAAGACTAGACCAAACAATTTTCTACATTGATCTATGTAATGGGGGTGGATTAGCAACTCATCACAGACCGAATGAACATTTTGACTTCAAGCTAAACCCTACTAACTTTTGCACCCACAATAGAAAAACATTTTTGTTTCCAGCAATAACTAAAAACTACTACTATAGCATATTTAAGATACCGTAGCGGCAAGGGAATTCATCTTTTAATAATTATTTTAGGCTAAGGAGAAAAACTTGAAACTAAATTGGGCATGCAAGGAGAAATGGAGAAATGAAGAAATTAAATCTGTTGTGACACAGGAGAAATTGTGAGAAATTGCCAAAAAATCCGATCCGGTACTAGCGCTGCTAGCCGCAGGCTAAAAGCGGCGACGACCACACAGCGCGGCCGCCGCCGCTGCACGGCAGCCAGCCGCGTTGCCAGGCCTGCTGCGCACGTACGCAGCCTGCTGAGCTGAGCTGAGCTGAGCGGGAGTTGACCTGAGCTTGATCATCATGCACATTGAATAAGCACAAGGACCTACGGAGCTGTATTCGTCCATGATTGCATGACGCATTCATTCTGTCTATTCGAAATTCAATTATTGTAATAGTAATATAATCATGGGCCCTCGATTCGTCATATGAATCATAAAGACGTCTTGATTAAGCGTTCAGATGTGCCAGTACGTCAAATCAAACATACCGTAGTGTTAGAAAGGAAGTAGGTATGCAGATCATGACAATGACATGATCCATGGCTGTATCATCAGTCGATGCATTGCTAGCCGAAGCATCCTGGATATATTGATCACCTTAATTGAATCTTATAGCACATACGATATTATGTAAGCAATCAGGAAGTATAATTGACTTGAGCATGTAGCTCGGATCAATAGGTACAACTTATAGCAAATCAGAAGAAAATATCATCTACCGTACGTCATCAAGGTCTGCCAGGTTCTCTAGCTCTTCCAACTCTGCCACTAACTCATCATCCTGCCGGCTCAAAGATCTGAAAACTTCGAGCGTGTGCTCCTCCTCCAAGCAAGCACTCATCACATCTTGCACCGATGCCACCAACGGAATTTCCTTGATGCATGCGCTCCTAAAAGCCCCACTCTCTAGCTCGTCCTTGGTGACTTCAGGTTCATCCCCAGGGTTTTCCAGCTCCGCAAGCAGACCCCTCTGCATGCATTGTCCCATGGCTGCATCTTGGAAGCAGGGAATGTGAATGCTGCCTAGTCTGGACAAGGCACAGCCTTTCTGGATCATCTCCACTTGCTCGCAAAACTCGCCCCATGACGATAGGAGCCAGCCAATAAGTAATTCGCGCAGCTTCTTGATTCCTACTTGCAGCTCTACATCCTCAAGTAAGCTGCGAAGCAACCAATTCACTCTGCCACTTCTCAAACTGCTTACGAAAACCATGCTTGAAAGGTTTCTGCAACACTACATTCGCTGGCTGGAGCTTGCTTGTGCAGTTTGCAGCCACATAAAAATAGTGGACGAAGGGGTGGTTTTCCTTAAGCCAGTTTCAAAACTCCTCCGACGTGTGAACTTTCCAGCAATCTATGAGCCACACCATCTTCTGCTTGGAAGAATCCAACCCCAGCTCCTTGCACTTCTCGACGCGCCACGGGTCCAAGACCTTTTCCACAAACTGCTTCATGGTGGTTTGATTTGACCAATGATTCTCCAAGTTGGTCAAATCCCACCCCTTCCTGATAGCTTCCTTGGCTTCAACATGATTTGGTACCACCGCTGTGGTCTTCCCTTGGAAAATGAGTTGCAATGGAAGCATGTTACCACTGGAAGCTGAGCTGACCATCCTCGTTATCTGCCTCTTTTCGTCCTTTCCTAAACTCCGAACAGCCTTCACTCCCTTGGTTTCATAAGTCTGCTCTGCTGCGGGCCGCACGTAGATGGCAGTCTGATTAGAAATTGACAACCAGCTCAGGGGGGATGTTGTGCAACTTGCAAAGGGCAGCAACCCTGTATGCCGTCTCATCACCTTGCTTTTCCCAGTCTTTCGAGAGCTTGCTCGTTGCTGTGGTGACCCGCCTCCATGTCCACCCCAGGTGCTTCCGGACAAAGGCTTTCCCAAAGGTCTTTGACACCGAGAACTTGACATCTTCCCTACGCTTGCCAGTCACCATCCGCCGAAACATCTCAGGGACAGACTGCTGGATGCACCCCTCCATGATTCCCTGGATGATCCCATCGTCCAATGGCTGCCCAACATCCCTCACACCCTTGAGCGTCTTGCAAACCAGCTCAAATGTTTCAGGGAACTTTGTGAAAATCCCCGTCGGTCTAGGCTTGTGGCTAGCTTTCCTCGCATTCTGCAGTGCAATGCAGTCTGCGACCTTGCATTTCAAGACAAAGACCCCCTCCTCATTTTTCTCAAACTAGCTTCAGCGTTTGGATGGTTAGCTTGTCAAAAGGGCTGCCTAATCGACCTGGCTTCTTGTTGTGTTGGAGGGAAAAGAGAGCATCATAGAGGTTTCTAGGATGCTTCTTGACTGCAGCGAAGATGAAATTCCAGAGATCCGGCACAAACCAATTGGTGTAGGGACCCCTCTTCTTCTTGGCAAGTGGTTCTTCACCCCCATCTTCTAGATTCCCTTCCTCTCCTTCCTGTCTTACAAGAACTGCCTGAGCCTGCCTGACTTTCTTTGGTCTGCCAACAGGCCTTTTGGATGCAAGCCTTTTCGCTTCAGCAGCTGCCTCAGCCTCCTTACGAGCCAATCTAGCATTTTCCTCATCACGCCACTTTGCTAGAGCAGACTTTCTATCAGCAGCCAATTCTTCTTCTGACCTCTTATCCACGGAAAAGAATCGGGTGATCGTGGCAACTCTCACCCCTGACGCCATAATGCCCGACCCTAATGCCTCTTCTTGCAATAGCTCTTCTGCTCTGATTCTAAGGTCAAGCCATGCCAAAGGAGCTTGAAGTTGAACTCTGGAGTGACCAGAGTGGCCCAATGTTCAGACTCAGAGCCTGTGTCACTGGTTCCTTGGACTGAGTCATTCTTTGAAGGGGCTTCCCTCCAAAAGGGCATCATCTCCACCGTCTATCGGAGCCTGCTCATTATTGGATGGCATTCAGTATGGTACCTACCAGCCACAACGCGGTGCATACCTAGAAACTGTTTCACAACGGGAGAAAATGGAAATTATATCTGGGAAAGCGGTCGCGAAATGTTGTTAAATTCGAAATTGCCTTAGCAAAACCTCAAAACTTTCAAAATTAATTATGTGCGACGCTTGGGGGTGAATTCCCTTGCTGCTATGATAGGTTGATAAAGCATGTATCTACTAAAGATTCACCTAGTTTGGAGGATCACATACTGTGGGACTCCATAATGAGATTGCTGTAATATTGCCTGCTTGACAGGAGATAAGTTATAGACATTGTAATAGGAACAAGGATATGTGTGAAGCAGATGGTTTGTGTACCCTTTCTCTTTAGGTTACAAGGGGACCAATTTCACTAGATGATTCCTCCCTAAAAGTCCATCTTATTTAAGTCTTAGAATTTACAATCAATATTGTTGTCATTAATATATGGGGACTATTTGATTATGTGGTAAGTAATAAACTAATGAAATCCAGACAATCCCTGGCCACTGTAGAGATTTTTAAAACATGTTTTTTTTGAATTTTTCTTGAAAAAAGAATAAAATTAAAACTCAATAGAATATTTTATAATACAGTCCAATTTTGACCATTTAAAATTTCATGAACAGAAATTTTTCTTAAGATTTTTTTCAAAGGACTTCATTTCCAAAAAAAACCACAAAAAAGGGGAAGCAACCATCTTCTCTACTACAAGTTGTGATGAAGGGAACCACAACAGGGGGTGAATTTCCCCTTATCAACCTATTAAAAGAAGAAAAAAAGGTGAGCAAAGAAAAAAAATAATAATAATAATAAATTACAACAAAAATAAAAGTGAATGGGGTGAGTAGAGACATGTTACAACTTGTGGAACAAGTTACTTTGGAAATGAAAACATCAAATAGCAAGCTCCAAACAACAAATTAAGGAGAAATGAAAGACAAAACAAAATGTCACAAATCTTCTTTATTAATTCACTTGTTTGTCTGTCCGTCGAGGTGTCGATTTTGAGTTTCAAGACCTCGACAGACAGACGGACAAACGGACAACTGCCTTTGTTCCGAAAATCTCCAAGCTCCCTTCACATTCGTTTCCGCGCCGAGCTTGGAGATTTCCGCCACTGCACTAAAGCTACATGTCTGTCTGTCTTGTAGGGCAGAGTGTAACTTCCTCCTCCTGTCCCTGGCAGCAAAAGGAAAAATAAACACTGCCCGTTCCCTGTGTAACTTCCTCTTCCTGTCCCTCGCAGCAAAAGGAAAATTCGAAACAGAGCAGGGTAGGGGCAAGGGCATGGCAGGGGCAGGGCAGGGTAAGGGCAGGGCAAGGTAGGGGCGGGGCAGGGCAAGGCAAGGTAGAGGCGGGGCAGGGCAGGGCAGGGCAGGGCAGGGAAGTAGAAAATAAAGAGTAAAAACTAAGAAAAAATAAAAAACAGTGGACATGGGGGACTTCATAATGGCCTTCGACCACGGGCACCCACTGTACTATTCGAAACAGGGCAGGGCAGGGCAGGGGTAGGGCAGGGGCAGGGCAAGGTAGGGGCGGGGCAGGGCAGGGCGGGGCAGGGAAGTAAAAAATAAAGAGTAAGAGCTAAGAAAAAATAAAAAACAGTGGCCGAAGGTTACAGGCACCCATGGGGGACTTCATAGTGGCCTTCGGCCACAGGCACCCACTAGTAATTTAAAAAAGAATAAAGAAAAAATTAGAAGAATGTTAGTGATGGGTCCCCACTATATTTGACTAAATAAGAAAGAAAATTTAAGAGGGAGCAAATATTTGAGACAAGTTCGATAATTTTTTTTTATTTTATTAAATCCAAATTAAATAGTGAGCTATTCGGTCTCTATTATTCGAAAAGGGATGAGGAGCTTCATCGACTTACCTCCATCCACCATAGATGGCAAGGGAGGACTATCTCCCCATCTCTATCTTTTTCTGGACTATGCTTTCTGAGTTTAGGGTTTAGGGTGTAGGGTTTGTTTTTCTCTTCTGCTGTTTATCTCCAAATTTTCCTCCAGTGATGTTTTGACTGCTACTACACCATTGTGAATCTGTGTGATTTTGCACCAAATTGGAGTTCTATGCCCAAAAGGAAACTCTTCCAATTCTGTGACTAGATTTAGAAGGTTTGTAAGCTTAATCCTTTTGGCAGGCCCAAGTTGTATTTTGAGAAGAATTGGTCACAATCTGATCAATGAGTTTGCACTATTATGGATCATTATGTGGTTCCATCTTGAACATTGTTCAAATTGTAGCGGGCTGAGAATTGAGGAGGGAGATAGAGCCCATGCTGTTGATGGCAGAGGAGGATGATCTAGTATATGATCGAATGCATCCTGAATGACTGAGCCCAGATTGGCATGCCTCTGACCATAGGGCACTCCTTGGTAAATCCCAGCCATTTTTTGTGAAGTAATATGCTTGATTTGTAGCAACGATGTTGTTTTGATTTTTTTCTCAATGGACCCAATTGTGTTGGGAGGCTTCTCTTGGGGAAGAGTAGGAATGCAATCTGCAGTTTCAGTTGTAGCACACTAGTCTCAGCTTCCAGAGGTGGGCAAGATGGACTTATGTGGAGAACTCATGGAGGTGTTGTATTTACCAGGCTAGCACACAGTTTAATTGTGGACATTGCTGCAAGAGCCTGTGACACAGCTGCAGTTTCTGATTCTTGCTCCAGCCTTGGTGTGTGATTCTCAATATGAAGTTGCTCTCAAGTTATTCTGTTTGATCTTCCTCTAGAGCTTCCTCTAGAGCATGGCATTACTGTTCTGAAAACTAGAAATCTGTCTTTTGTGCTCAGAGAATGATGATGAAGATCTGTATAGGGCAGAAAGTCATAGGTACCTTAGCCTTGGAAAAAGAAAACTTTGACCAAGCCAGTGTTACATATGATCACACTGCATTGTCACTATCTAGGTGAAGCAAGCAAAGAGGATGATGTTCATCCCAGTTTCTTAGATATGACTGCAGTTGAAAGAGGAAGCAAAAGAAGTTATTGAGCAGGTGAGGTGGGTGGGACAGCAGCTGGATATTCCCAAGGACTTAAAAATCAAGATGATGGGTCTTGGCTCTGAGCACACACTAGCCCTCCATCTCTGGACCACCAACAAACCCTGTAAGCTCTTCAATGCTGTAGTAAATGAAGAAAATGATTGTTTTGTGAATTGCTTGCATGGTGTGTTCAGCCTGTGTGCCACTTCCTTGTGAGGTGAGGTACTCAGCTGGGAGGAAAGCTTGAATGGACGCCTTGGACATGGATATGGACATAACCCTTGTGTTCAGCACATTTCCAGAACAAGCTGTTTATCTCCTTTGTTCTCTGTACCTTCAAGGTTGGTTGCTTGACAGAGTTTGGATGTAACAGCTCAATGCACATGCTCAAAACTTGTGTGACAAACTTTGTGGTTTTCTATTTGTTAATGCAGCATCTCCAGAATGTCAAGATGCATAAAATTGCTGCCAGGCTCATGCATTCCATCTGCCTCAATGGTTCACTCTCTTATTCTAATCTCCATTAGCATTGCAAGAATTTCTTGCAACAGAAAATCCAGGCAAAATACCTGCTGAGATGATGTCATGCTGAAAGAGCAGGGTGAGTCTCATTGCATTGTAGTATAATCTATAGCAAGGTGCACTGGACAAATGTGTAAATGGATGACAATGTCAGCTGGATGTTTCATCAATTGCTTGTGTTTGCTTAGTCAATATGGTGGAAAGTCAGTGTGTTGGTCAATTTTTGAAACTAACATACATTCATTACCAGATCTGATGACATCAGTGGGATGTTATGGTAGGTGGTCATAAGCATATTCAGGAATCTTCAATGACAACATACATGGTATTGAAATTGGTGGGGATGCTATGACCACTCTCATTGAAACCACACCTAATAGTCTTCTCTTTAGAATTAGGGGTCCTCTTTTTCTGTCTTGCTGTTTGGTTGCTGTTACATTGTCAGATCTGAATTATCAATAACCTTATTAGCACTTGTTCTCTCAACTCCTTTTAGGTTCACTCAAATCTTAAGTATTGAGAAGTTCTCAGTATGTGAAAAGACATATTCCTTAGTTAATCTGCAGTGAATCCTCACTCATGGGAACTGGGAAACTTTCAAGGGGGTGGGTAACAATAGGGATGCTACAGAATGAAGTTGGGTGACTGGATTTGCAACTGCTGTGGAGTTCACATGCAGAAGCTACCACACAGGTGCCAGCTGTATGCCTCAATCACCAATTCTACTTTTCCTTGAATGTAAACTCCTTAACCCTCAGTCTTAATCCTGCAGTGCATTTTTCAAACTTAATGCAATTAGGGCATGTGAAGATACACAGTTGAAGAAAGATAGCCTTCAACTTTGCATTCCTGATCTGCCTGTTTGGTTCAGAGGCAAGGAGATTGAGCACACTTAGTGGATCATTGTCATTCTTGATGTTTTGAGTGCACAGTGTTGTATTCAAAGTGATTTCTTGTGTGGACTGTTAGGAGATGGTCAGCTCTACATGCGGGGATCCAATGAAGACAGCTACCTAGGTTCTGGGTGTGCAAAATTTCCATAACTGGTTATTAACTCTCTTCAGTTGGTCAGATGCACCAAAACATATTTGAAATTTAACTGCACCAGGGTCCATAAATACCAAACACTCCAGATCAACTTGATGCTGCACACTGATACCACATACTGAAAGAGTCACATGACTGTTGCTAAACTCTGATGATAAACACTGCACTTTCAGGTGTTGCATTGGTCTACTTTCAACCTAGATGGATGCATTGTAGACTATAATCTCCACCTTTTGATGCAGGTACATGAACCAAAGTTCATGGGTTGTTACCAAATCAAGTGGGTGGCCACCAATTGAAACCATGTCTTTTGTGAGAGGTAATTTCCAGTCCAACAACTTGATACTATAGATTCTACAATCTACAGTTATGGTTATAAGCAGTTTGAGATTAATTTAAGATCTGAGGATATATAGTTTTTCTGTAAAAGGCAAAAACGAAACTTATCATTGTCTTGTATGTAAGTCTGCCACTTGTGGTGTGTCATGACCTCTGATTTTGTTCTCTATCTTGTAGGTTTCATGTGGGTGTCACACACTGCTGCACGTTTGTGTATATACCCCTATGTGCCCCTTATTTTTTTCCTTTGGAGTTTCAGGGTTTAAGATTTGACCACTAGGTGCTGGGGCCATCTTCAAAAGTTATCATCCACATTAGGAGTTGAGAAGCTCAAGACACAGTGCTCATTATCCAACAGAGGAGTTGGATTTCAGCTGCAAGAAGTATTTTCACATGGGGTTAGGGTGGCTCTCCCACTCCATGGATGGTTATAATTGCTTCAAGTCAATTGGTAAGTGAGCTTGCATCCTTAATCAATAATAAAATTCTTCCCAATTTGCCAAACTGGAAGATATTGCAACCAGGACACATCTGAAAATTCTGCTTCACAATTCGCATGCAGCAGTTCATCACCCAGTGTAATGAACGAGGTGCACCATTCCAGCAGGCCCTCCCTCCCACTCATACTGGTCCACCCTGGTACATTGGTGTTTTGTAAAAAGTTCAATACACAGAGATATCATGTGTCCACCTTAGCTTAGCTACCAGTCAAATTTGCTTGAATAATACTTTGCTTCACTTGGGGCATTTTTAAAGTAATACTGGGAAAGGATCATGTGCAATGTATAATTTTAAATAGATTTACTTACATTCCACGCAACCAATGACCCTTTGAAGTACACTTTGGCATCATTACAAAATGCTTTGAAGTTGGGAGGATTATTTGATGGAAAAATGAATTGATTTTGTGGAAACTAAGGTCCATTCAAATGGAAATATTGAATTAAATTACATGCAACTGGAATTGAATCCAAATTCTTAAATTGAATTCAAATACATACAAATTGGAATCTGAATTCAAATTCAATTGAAAAAAAATTACATACAAACTGATGAAGTTGCAGATATCTTCATTATCAAACCAATGTAAACTATTGCTACACTTGGTGAGTCATGTTTGGTGGCTATTATTGGTTACCCTTGTATACCATAATTATGTTCACATGCAAGTTGTGCACCTTTTGTTGTTCAAACGGTATCATGGTTTCAATTCCCACAATGTATCATACTGGATTAATTGTCACTTGTAGATTGTGAAGTTCCAATGATTGGAACTTTTAGTTGGTCAGTGTGATGGAAAGTTTTCTACAACACAATTTCTTACATTTTTGGTACAATTTTCACATTTCAAAGGTCTTTCATATGTACCATTAATAAAACCTCCTACGCCCTTTAAGGAGGTCTGTCTATGGTCAACCTGGAAGCCAAAACCCATGTAACTATCAATCAACTGATTTGATTGAATTGAAGTTTGAAGAGAAAGGCGACTCTCATCATCTTCAATCAAGATCAATGTCTGATTTTTGTAATTGGACAATCTTTGCACCATCTTGAGTGTTTGCTAATTTTAATTCCACAAAGTAGAGCTATGCACACCCAATGGCAATGGGGATACTCTTTTCATAATTGTATTAACCAATTTGAATATGATAGAACATAATAATAAGGTGTGAAAATACTTGGATCTTCTAATGAAGTAACAAACGATAGAAAACTGTTTGTACAAATTTATGCAACTACATGTCCAGGTGAGATGGAATGTTACTTCTACAAATTAGTTTACGTGAAGCAAGTTCTGTCTAAATGGACATGGATATAATGAATCCCTTGCAAGTCACAAGGTGGAAAAACATCAAGGTAGATGATAACAATAGTAAAGCTACTGTTAGGAAAAAGAGACCTTTGAAAGGAAGTAACAAAAGAGGTTATAATTGTTAATTTAAGGTCAAGATGTGTTTTTTTCATGACAAAGAGGTCAAATTGTTGAATGAGAATTTGTCACTTCAAATATATATCCACAGTTCTCAAAACATCCAAGATCTGGTCAAAATAACCTTTTATAAAATTGTTGACCAGTTAGTCCATGGAAGCCACTGGTGCATTCAGGGTTTCTGAAAAAACCATAAACAGAGTTTCTCTGAGTTAGAAAATTTCAAAAGATCATTGAACCAAACCTTATTTGAAAAATTGAATATGATGACCATTCCATATTTTCAAACTTCAAAAGTCCATTATTATTAGCAAAAAAATTATTTATTGAAAAATAATTTGACATAAATGTTCATAATCAAGTTGTTAGTCTATATTCAAATCATAATTAATATATTCAAGGACATATTAATCACCATATACATATGGACAAAAGGTACTTTAACAAAAACACGTTTCCATTCATATGTACTATGAATGTGTTCATGGCCGGAAGATGATTGCCAAAAGTTTGAAAATCCACATCTTTCCAATTTGGAAGGATCAACCTTTTGAAATTTTTTTTTTTCATATCTCACATAAAGTCCGACTTCCTTAAGGTCTCCAAAACAAGTCATGTACATGTTTTTGCAAACTCTTGGAAAAATTGCTTATGTTATCAAGTAACAAACCACAAAATCATGCAAATATTCATGGGGAAGAAAAATCGTTGGTTAAGTGTTAAAAGATGATGGATGCATTTTTAAAATCAAAAGGCATCACAACATAATTGAGGGTTGCACACTTTTTAAAAGTCAACTATTCAATCATGTGATCAAAGCTCCTGTAAAATGTTGGAATATCACATGATCTTGTGCTAAGAGGATCATATATGAAACACATATCCTCTATTTTCAGCAAATTTAAATGCCGTGACTCACATTGAGTGAAAGTATAGTAAAGGGAGCTACTTGTGATCCTTGTGGCATAAATGAAAAGTAACAATCATGTAGGCATTGGTATTTGGTATGCTGAATAGCCATGTAAATGGATTGGCAAACCCGAAACACTAGACCTAAGATAATTAGGAAGGCAAGGCAATGGAGATATGTTTGGGATGGCACACTTGAGATGAGTGTGAAAAAATGGTCATTATTACCTTTGTCACATCATGGTTACGTCTTCCATCTAGAAGTTCAAGTTGTAGTAATTGCCTAGCGCCCATTGCTTGACAAGCTTCAGAGATGTATTCCTCTAGAGTTCCAAACTCAGGTGGCCTTGACACTGGAGTTGAGAGCCCAGTCCACTCAATATTCATTTTTTTTATTTGTATGGTAAGATGGCCTTTTAGGAGGAGTTCATTAGGGGATTTTGAATTTACTACATATATGGTCCAAGTGGCCTCAACCCATATGTGAAGTGAGGTTTAGTTCTTGGGTTTTGCATTGTGAATTAGGCCATAGGTGCAGTGGGAATCTCATTTAAATTGCTTTATGTTCAAGTGTCAGATGCATGTAATCACGTTCAGCAAGGAAGATCTGCAATCATGCATTTAATTGCAACTAGGTAGCAAAATGTCAGGTGCATTTACTCCACCAGCCGGCCAGCTCTGAGCAGCAGCACATTTGTGATAAAAGTGGAGAATGCTCTTCTGCTTTTGTGTGCAGAGGCAGCAACACCGAGTCAACTGGATGACTTCCACAAAGGTATGACACAATGATTTGCTTGCTACAGACCCAGACTTGTTTCTCTGCACTTGCTGCTGCCAGGCACCTCACCCCTTCCCACCCTCTCTCCTCCTCAGCCAGGACATGGCCCCAGGCAAACCGTATCACAGATTGGGATTTCCCCAATTCCCCCTGTCACCTTTGATGCCTGCCTTATGTGACATGTCCCAGTAATCTGCATTGGAATGCAGTTTGCGTCGTATTGTCTGCTCCTTTGATCCTCCAGTGGCAAAACCCTAAACCCCTCGTTGTAAAGCACTCAAATAATTCACACAGAACAAAAAAAATTCAGTTTAAGGAAAACCAATGTAGATTAAGTACGCCAAAATGTCCCGTCTTGCACAAACTCGTATATCAAATCTTTGATCGATGCTTGCAGAATTTTATTGCTGTCACATAGATATATTGAGAGACAACGTGCGCTTCAATTCCTTGTATGTTAAAAAATTTCAAGTTATTTGATACTTTTGTCTTCATACATCGATCTGGTGTGGATGGACTAATGTTTTGAGGTTATTGATCATACGGCCTTCATGTGATAAGTCAATAATCTGGGAATTGGGGGAAAAATAGAAAAAACGGCTTTTTCATATTGTTTGAGAATGGTGATTATATACCAAGCTGATTCTTTGAATATTTTGAGAACCAGCAGGTAAGCGGGCACATTTTCAGGTTGATAACCGGTAGGTACCTCACCCTCATTCTAAAAACCACCCAACATTGGAAAGAACCATATGCAAAGTCACAAATATAGTAATTACAAGAGATCTAGATCATGCATTTACAACTTAAATTTTGGCATATATTTGAGAGTATCTCCCTAAACTAATTCTTAGTCATTGTACTTCATAAAATACTTTGTTTCCAGAAGCTCAAAGTATAGAAGCATATAAGTTACAAGTCTGCAAATGGGCTGACTTTCACGGAGTCTAGGTACATACATACTACATACTTGAATTGAGCTTCTGTAACATCTTGGATTCTAATTTTAAGAAAGAGATTCCTTTATGCAAGAACTAACTTAACTCTATGCAATTCATATGATGCTAAGATGTGTCATTGCAGTGGCAAGATCCACTTGCCATTCCTTGCCTTCATTACCCAAGTCTTGATCCATAGCAAAAACTATCAAGATTATATTCCATTCCAAACAGTTCATTGGATGATGGATCATGGAAACATCTTAAGATCCTTACAAGGTCACTTGCATCAATCATCAAGACTATCATTTTGAACTAACATGAAGTAGAAAGTCATGGCTGACTACTTTCATTAAGTTTTAAAGACACTTTTTTGTCTAGTGGCCCACAAATTTCAGATGATCCAAAGTGTGAGACTATGAGGATCCAAATGTTTTGGAGAAGGGTTCTGTTCCAATACTTGGAAAGTGTCCATCTTCAACAAGAATAACATGGTAGTAACTAAGTACTACCTAGTGCTTTTTTGTCTCAATTTTATGATGTACCCAAAATGGCAATCATATAGAAAGAAAAATTAGCCAAATTTGGCTATAACTACATACGAAAGTATCCTTTTCTTGGCTACCTACTAGAGTCTATTATAAAAATGTATTGATTTAATATAATCAAATTTATCATGGAAATTTATTTAGCTTTTTGAAATCAAATTTCAGTCCAAAGGAATAGAGTTTGGAATTCTTTTATGGACCCAATTTGGTTCAGCCATAACAATGTGCAACACCTCTCTAGTTTCCTATTGTGCTTTTCATCTTTGAATTGTTTGCTTTAAGTTGAATTTGCAAATCACAAATGTGATTCCATAAAATGGGATTCAATAGGCATGATCGCTAATAAAATATCATTATTTATAATTGTAGCATGTAATTGGTCACCTTGCTTAATGCAACATTTGCTAGAGCACATTTCATCCAAAAAAAAATTCATGGTTGTTTTCATATATTTAGTTAGTTCCTTCTCAATTTTTTTAAGAATTTTTTTCTTTGGACGCAATTATCTTCTCCTTCTGATGCTCCTTTTTTAAGTTCACTATCACAATTCATGATTTTTTAATTTATCAAAGTTGATTGCCTTGTCCACATTAGCTAATGAACATGTCCATTTTAAGTAGAGGCTTGAAACCTAATGACATTTGCATTTTTTGACTAGTGAACTTGAACCCAAGATTGTCTAAGGTCCTAAGACATGAAATATTCTAACTTTTACCCCGAGCCCAAGGTAATATTCCATGTCATGAGGTCCTAGAACATAAAATATTATAGCTTTTACCCTGAGCCCAAGCCAAAATTTTGATGAAACCCACCCCTTACCCCCACTTTCATGGCCTTTTTGAAATCCCATAGGTGTCCTCAAGTGCATCATAGATTCTTGTGGATTGTTGAGGATAACGTATATACAATGTTAGGGAGTGAGAGGTGTTTTCAGGTTCACAATATTCAAGAGAGACATCAATTCCAGTTCTAGTTTTTAAAATTTAAAACTGGAAAAGCCTCCAATTCTGGTTAATATATTTTAATTTGAGGAAAATTAAACATAAATTTCATATATTTTTCGCTAGATAAATTTTGAAAGATTAATAATCATGCCATCTTTGTCAATCACACACTTGCATACGAAAGAGCCAGCAACCAACACTTAATCTGTAATTGAGAGATTCTCCTGCAACTTCATTTCGCTTGTGGAAAGATCAGTCAGATCAAACAGGCATGTACAGTAGAAGAACATATTTATTTATTGAACGGTGTTCTAAACGAAATCACAAGAAATTTGTTGGAGAACAGTAGTAGCACTTGTGTGAAACTAAATTATGGCCTTCAAAGCTACAGTATAGCTTTGCTTTGTGGGAAGCTCCAAAAACCAAGGCCAAATCAAAGTGTTTGCCTCTCCAGGGTTATGGGTGTCCAGTAACCTGAGTCAGTGCTTGCAGAAATATGATCAGAGCTCATGATTGAAAGTCTAGCTTATAACAGAAAATCATGTTTGGGGGCAAAGCAAGATTTGGGGGTAAGTAAGTAAGTAAGAAGATGACAACTGAATATTAAAGTCTTATGTTATGTGAGGCTCACAAACCAAGGGAAGAAGAAGAAGAGGAAGAGCCAGATGAGAGAAGAATGCAAGCCCAAAACAAATTTTGTGCCAAAAAACCCTTGCTTCAAATTTTCAACACTTCTGGTACCTCCTGTTAATTTTTAAGTAAGGCACATACATCCCAAATGATCTGACAACAAATAATAATAATAAGGCACAACTTTTAGTGCAGGACATCATCCTTCATTAAAGGAGCTGCCCATTGCTGAAAAGCCTGAACTCACCTGAGTGTGTGTGTGTGTAACAGACAGTAATCATTCCAGTTGGATGTTGGATTGAGTACTACTACTCTCTCTATATGATAGTATTCAAATTAGGGAACATTTAATTATTAGATATATAATGAGAGGTATTATATAATATGGTATAATAATGTATTGGATAATCTTACATAATATTCTATTTGATCATTAGATAAATATGTAAATATAGATTATGTCTCTCATGTATGATAAAAAAATACTCTAGCCTTGTGTGAACCACCAGTAGCTACACTTCTACCATGGTGAAAACCCCAACTTGTTTTAGGTTGCTTCTAAGCATTATAGATATCCCATCCCTAGACAAAAGGTCACTTTAGTTGAGGGTTGTCTAAGGTCCAAGATCCAATGAAATAGAGGAACCGTATTGGTGGAGACCCATAAATTGGACCTTTGGCCTTTAGATGAAGGTCCAAGACCAAAAAGTGGCAAATCAAGGCTAAACCTAAACAGCACCATTTTGGAGGGAAAATAAATTGGTTCAGACCCAACCCAAAAAAAGAAAAGAGCTCAATAGCGAGCTTATGATTTGGAGAACCAAGATGCAAGTAGGGTTGTAAGAGGCCTTACTCAAGTGAGTGAAGGTGCGAGTGTAGGTGTTGGTTCACAGTGGCTCCAAAATTGGGGGTGGAATAGCTCAGTAGATTGGTAAACATCAGACTTTACAACTACCAATGGATTTTGTTTCCTCCCTTGTGAATGCCAGAATGGTTGGCCCAAGGGGCTTTCCAATACTCTAGCCAAATTGGTGCTAAACTGCGCTTTGCCTTTCCTTTTCCTTTCTTTTCAATGGCTACATGGCCAAACTATCCTACTAGGGGCTGTTAAAATTATACATATCCAGTTCAGCATTTTTGTCGTGCAAAATTTAGCCAAAATGTGAAAAATAAAAATACAAGACAAATGCTTTTTTGTAACATTCCCATTTTCCTGAAAAAATGCCAATTTTTCAAAAAATAGTTGATTTCTTTTCAGGACATTTGAACTTTGATTTTAATTTGGTAGCATTCTTTTAACTAGTTTTCTCAATTATTTAGACAGGTTCTAGAAACTTGTTGCCATTTTATGCTAGATCGCTCTTGGGATGCTAGCCAATGATAGAACATTAGAAATTGAAATATATATCATTGATGGACCAGTTATGGCCAGCTAAGAAGAAAATCTTGTTATGAATTACCCAAAATTGGGAAAAGAAATAGTTTGATTGACTTGTACACATGAATGTTTTCCAACAAAGGATTGGAGACCCATGAAAAAGTATAAAATCTCTCAACATCCTAAAAGGTCATTCAGGTGCCCAACTTTTTCAACCTCATTTAGCCAAGTTTTCCAAGCCATGTCACAGATCATCTGAGCTTTGTGGGCAGCATTGAAGGTTCACAATTCTTCAAGCGTCAAGTCCCAATTATATTTGCTAGTGTGGCAAGTTAACATTGTTCAGCTAATAACAAAGACTTACAAAGGTGAACTTCAAAATATGTCAATAAAAATTCTATTTTTTGAGTCAATATGGTGAGAATATATTACACACAACAACAAGCAAACAAATTCAGTTCAAAGACAACTCCAAACACTTAGGACACATTGTGCACAAGTAGCAAGCACACATATTCATTTGAATAAAGATAAAGGAGCCCAAGTGGTTAGTATATATCAATGTTGTGTGTAAGTGTAATAAGCATGCAAAACTATGTAAATCATTTACATTTACACACCCGACTTTTTGGCACTTACATTACCCATTGTGAATGTGTTTTTAATTACACTTGCACCTTGATAGTTAAGTCATTTTCCCATACATTTACACAACCTTGTACAAATGATTCTGGTTGTGTATCGACCATGTAAATGAACTAGGTTTACGAAAAGAATTCATCTACTGTGTTTGTTGTGTTTGTGCCATCAACATCGCCATTGCATGCTTAGGTAACACACCCTTCACTTTGGTTTCCTTTCATGTTGAACTTTCACACCTCATTCTAGGATTATGTGTTTTCAAGTTGCAAAAGAATTGAGCTTTGTGTTCATCATGGTATTGGTCCCTTTTGTTGTCTTCTACTGGACAAATTGGAACAACAATTTCAAAGTGCATGTTTCTTGCAATCCTAGTCATTGTCCTTGCCTTCTTTTTCAAGTGAGCATCTATGAACCTTTTTGTCCTAATGTGTGCAGTTAAGGAACATGCCCTAGGCCTTTTTGGGGGGATGCTATCACTTTGTAGAGTCACCACTTATACCTTGGGACAAGCCTTGAAGCATGTCACATGCTTGACATTAACTTATTTGAGGTTATATGCAAGTTGAATGGTTCAATTGTCATGTTTTCAAATGTTCAATGTGTCATTGGATGGAATTGTGAACGCTCATATATTTGGTGGTCAAAGCATGAAAGGCAATTTCCAAACGATTGTATATTTAACAAGAGCAAATTTAAGCATATATGGTAGTCATATTGAAACAAAGAAATTGCTTTCTATTCTAGGGATCCTCATCAATGTCAACTTGGTGTAAAAAACTTGGATTTCTTAGTGCTTTTGACTAAAAACTGATGTAATGATCCTCGAGTAGTTGTTGAAATAATGGAGGATTTTAGGATGAGAATGGGTTTGATGAGGCTGAAGATCTTCTAGATATTCTTAACATTGAGATCACAATGAGGTTGAAGGTCATATCAATGAGTTTGCAAAATTGGGACATGTATCCATGATTCTTGATATGTTAATTCATGAAGTACTTGGTAACCCTTTAATATTGATTGAACCCCTGTGCTTGCATTGTTACCTTGTAATGTGCCAATTGAAGTCTCACATTTTACATTATAAATGCATATTTGGTGTTTAGTGATACCCTTATGATGATTGAATGAATGTTTGCATGTTTTGACATTTGTTTTCTCTTCTCTTTGTTTTACTCTACCAACCCATAAAAGTGTAACTGATATCTACTCTGGCCCCTCAGTGGATGCTTGGGAAAGAACCTCCCAATCCATGTATACAAGGGAGGTTTGGTGAGAAAGGTGATATTTGTTCAACATTGGTGAATACTGTATAGTATGTACCTTGACAGCTTCAACACTAATTATATTATTTGCAAAATGTTCAAATTTTCAAAAAAGAAAATTTCAAAGCACATTTTTTGGTGAAAGAATGTATGCAAAATCTTTCAGAATATTGGAAATAGTATTTTGTTTTACATGGAATCTTCAAAACTAATTAATTATTCAACAGACATCTGTTTAAAGCTGCCCCTGTACTGCAGTACTACTCTACATCAAGCAGCAAGAAAACAGATTTGTTTGAATAAGAAACATGAGAGCTCAAAAATGTTTGTGCCTACAAATTAATTTGACACTCAAGCAGCAAGGAAACACATTCATATGAATAAGAATTTGTGGGGTTTCATTTGGTTAGTTTGTAGTAGTACTGCAATACACAAGCAAACAGATAAATTTGAATAAGAAGGAGGTACTTAGTAATAATAAGAGGAATTGGATGAAGGGAGAGAGGGGGGAATGGGAAAAGCTCTGAATCCAAGGAAATGGGGTAATTGTCAAATTCAAATGCGAGTAAGTCTACTACTACAATCATGAACCGTTTGTGTGAGGCTCTAGGCAGCATTTGAGGGGAGATCAACCCAATTAACGCATTTAAAGCAAAGCGTCAGGATCACGTCGCCACAGATCTGACCGACATTTTGAAACTCATCAATGAGCCCTCTTCCCCAAATAGCTGCTGCTGGCTGGCTGGCTGGCTAGCTGCGGGTTCCCATAATTGGAAACACAAAGCCATAAGGCACAATTCTCTAGTAACTTATCAGCTACTGCTGGCTGCTGCACACCCATTCTAACTGCATAGTATTATCATTTATTCATACGGCACAAAGTTAGTACTCTCCAGCTTTGAATTAGCCTCAACCCTTTGGGCTGCATGAAAGTATAAAACCAGACATCACATATGTTTTAATTGTAAGACGGTGATCTAGTTCTCTCCCAGCTCAGTTCTGTGGATTCTGTAAAAAAATTTGGAAGATTGATTTAACTAATGTCTTCAGGTTCCAAAGAAGGGACGATCCTGACAAAATTCCAACCAAGAAAATGAAGCTAACTAGTGCTATAATAATGTTTTCAGGACCACCTTCCTTTCGTTGATGACCTATTTATCATCGGCAAGAACTTTGATGCTAGCCTATCCGGAGTATGATTAAGGTAGATGAACTCGAATGATCAGTTTGCGTAGTTATCTTGCAAATTGTCAAAAAGTAGACATGTGTGTAGTTTTTTGCAATTAGCACATGGATGAGTAGTCCCATGGAAGTGCAATCAAATTTTTTTTGGGGGACAAGCATGAATTAATTTTTGGGTTTCTTTTCCATCAGGGTTTTCAATGGAACACTAGCATACGAATTAGAGGATGGGGAGACTGCTCTGTGCATAAGTATGCCTAGTGTATGAATTCTGCAGTGAGAAAATTGAGGGTAAGAGCATGTCCACCTAGTGCAAGGGCAGCTTCAACATATGTTTTTCAAATAATTAGTTTTAATTGTGAGATTCCATGTTGAAAAATATAACATTCTAATAGATTCACTATTTTCCTGCTCAAATTTTTGATTTGTGGGAAAAAAATTGTTGGGAATTTCAATGTCTTTACACATAATTTAATTAGTGGCAAAGCTTACTACAGTATAGTACAATTCAACCTTGGCAAACGCATAAGGAATAAAATCAGAAGAGAATTATAATTATCAGAAGAGCTCATTTATAAAAGTTTGAATTCCATCTGAGTGCATGCTAAGCCTTCTCATTGGCTGCATAATGAATTTTTTATTTCTAAAACTCTTGGCCATCATTTTCAACCTGGGCTAATACCTCTTCCCATGAAAGTGTGTATCTTAAGGGAAAAAAAAGGAGGCTCTTTCACTCCATGACATGACTTCTCATCGGTATCAGAGCCACGTTTAAGAAAAGTAAATAAATCAATAGTGTGCTAGTCAATAGTAAGGACATTTCTATTGGAGGAAATAACAACTCATAAGGAGTTGTAAACTACAATGTTTGGTGACTCAAGATGAGAGCTATTTTGAAGAGGGAGAAGCTTTGGGATATCATTGAATATGTTGTAACACCTACCACATTTCCTATTGTTGTCAATGGTGTGTAAATAAAAAGTTGATGTTCATTAACATGAAGAATAAAGTGATGGTGGGATTGATTATGTTAGTCAAAGATAATTTGGTGGACATGGTAGTAAAATTCACCAACCTTGCTTTGGCATGGCAAGCATTGAAGCTCCACTTTCAATTAAGAAATGCATCACAAATCAACTTCTCGTTGCGACAATTATGCAACATCAACATGAAGGAAGGCACTGACATTCAAGAATATATTTAAAAAACAAGAGACCTCAACAACTACTTGGCTATGTTGGGAAAACCAATATTTGAAAGGACCTTTGTGAACTTGTTGCTAAACAAATTCCATCATAATTAAAAAGGCATTATTTAAAATCTTCATTATGGATGTGATGCCATCTTTTGAAAGTGGGTCAAAGTAAAATAAATTATACTAAAAAAGTAGACGTCTCCATTTTAACCTTGCACCTTTCGTATAACTACCATAAAGTAACATCAAATTAAGTGAGAAAGTCAAGTAGCATTAGTTGGTTCTATTAAGTTTATAAGAATCTAATTTTAACAAAATTAAAAAAAAATGTATATCTAAAAATAAATAAAAAGTATGTTTGAAACCGATTTTTTAAATGTGTCCAAACTAATTTTTTGGCTAGAAAAATTAATGAAATTGATGTGTAATAAGTTAGGAAATGAAGATCAACATATGTTTTAACAAGCCATCCAAAAAAAATTCTATTTCCTTTCTATAAGAACCTATTTGACACCTACTAGAAACGAAAAGCCCACATTGAAAAATAGACATCAAAGCTACTTCTATTTTGAAAAACCTACTTAAAATTTACTTTTGAAGTTTAAAATATGAAAATCAATGCACATTAGAGTAAACATATATCATATTTTGTCATTGAAATGAAAACATTCAATGTTCCACAATTTTGTAATGGGTTTTGTTGTTATTTTAAATCTTTTTTTTCCAATTTTGACATGGTAATCAAGTTGTTCACTTTATCTTGCTTACACCCAAGTGCGAGTGCCAAACAACTCATTGAATACCACCATATGAAATGGAAATACTAGTAATTTGAAAGTGAAGTAACACTCATTGTACAATATTAATGCGGCCAAAACTATGATGTTCAATGAACATGAATGGCAAATCCAAAAGGCCAAATAAAGAAACATTTGTTTATAAAAATGTTAGAACATAAAGCCTAGAAAAGCATGACATGGTTTATTTGTGGCAAAAAAGGTCATGTAACCAAGGATTGTATTGATTGGAAATTACCAGCTAACTCAAAGGAAAAGAAAAGTCAACAAACTTGGTGGAAAAAAACAATGACAATGAAACATTTCAAATCATGAAAAAATCATGGAAGTTGCCTTGACACAATTTCACATTTGTGTAAATACAAATCAAAATTGGTACATAAACAATGGTGCATCCTTCATGTGATTGGTTTTGCATAAAATCTCACCAATATAAATTCTGCTAAGGGTGAATTTCACAATCATTACCAAAAATTGCATCATATTCCATTGTGCATTCCACCCATTGTTGAATGGAAATCCTAAAATCCATTATAGTGATTTAGGACTTTGTTCTAATGGATGTCACTAAAAAATGGGTCATGTGGCAACAATTCCATTAGCGATTCCACCTAGCACCATGTCCAATGGTTGGTCATGCATTTCCACTATGCATTGCTCTGCATTTTTGCTCATCATATATGCAACATGTAATGGTTTTGGATGCTAATATTTAATTTTATAATATATTACTATACATATTCTTAAAACATACGACCTATATATAGTCATTTTATGGTCAACATACACTCAACATCAAAAATCAACATATAAACCATATACAGTTGACATATGACCAAAATACAAGTGTTGGCATCTTGGGTTGAACCTTGGTTTCCTTGGAGACCATCTAAGGTCTTTGCCATTCGACTACCATTTTACATTGTAATAAAACATGTCAAAAATTAGATATATTCAATTACAAATAAAATTACATGTGAATTTCATTATGCAATTTCCAATATGCAATTTCCATTCTATAATTTCCATTGTACATTTCCATTATGCATTTCCACCATGTAATTTCCACTTTGCAATTTCCATTATGCATTTCTGATATGCATTTCCATTGATCCATGGAGTTTCAAACTTTAAATCAAAATTTTGTGAATGAACATCAAGAATAGCTCAAAATTTTATGGGAATTTCATAAAACAAAAAATATTTTGTCCACATCCACCTTACTCCCATTGGGTCCCCAATAGCACATAAATGGGAATGTAATTCAATAGGAATTTCTCATTAAACATCCACTACATCGAAAATTGATGGTCAAATCCACCCAAGATGTTGTTCCCTATTAATGTTTCCACTCAACAACTTGTTGGGTGGTTGGCTTCAATGGAATAGGATGTAGTTTCTAGTAATGAATGTAATCATGAAAGGAACTGCCCTTGTTGATGGAATAATCATGACCAATGTTCTTTGTGTTCACTTTTTAAATTTAGTATCAATCATTTCAACAAAATCATTGATGTAGGCAAGGAATGTAATCATATTTGTTGGGGATCCATGTTAGATTTTGGACAATAAAACAACTAGAAGACCATTGATGCAAGATTTATGAATTGTGTAAATGGTTTATGTAAATTAAGCAATAAAAGTCAAAACACATGTGAATTTAATTGTCACAAAAGCAAAAACTCGCTTTTGGCATAAGAAATATGGGCACCTCCATTGTTCAAGGCTAAAACATTTGTCAAAACAAAATAGAATCATTGGCATGCAAAAGATAGAATCCTTGAAAGTAGTTTGTGAAGGATGTTTAGTGGGGGGAGGCATCATTGTGAAAAGTTTTCACATGAGATTATGAATTGTGCAAAAAATGTGTTGTATTTATTCATGCAAATCTAGTTGGTCCAATATCAAAAGATTCATTGCACAAATCAAAGTATTTCTTGGTGTTCACAAATGAATATTGTTGAAAAAACTAGGTTTATTTTTTGTGTGCCAAAATTGAAACCTTTGTTAAATTAAAGGTCTTCAAAGAGTTAATGGAAGGTGAAACAAGGGAGAAGATATATTCAACATTGAGAATAGACCGTGGAGGGGAGTTCATACCTATAACATTCAATGATTATTGCCAAATTCACATAATGAAAAAACAACTAACCAAACGTTGACTCCACATCAAAATGGGGTGGTAGAAGTGAGAAATTGCACCATAATAAAAAAGGTGAGGAATGTGGTGTTTTCAAGTAGAGTCCCATCATTTCTTTAGTTTAAGGCAATTAATATCTCAAATTATTTTGTCAACAAAGAGCCTATGTGAGTGAACAAAAAAATCATTCTAGAACAAAAGTATAGCAAGTAGAAACCACATGTCAATTATTTTTGTGTCTTTGGTTGTCTAATATACATACATGTCCCAAAACAAAATTGTGACAAAATGTGTAGCAAATTAAAGAAGTTTTTGTTTATGGAATATGTTGATAAGTTTAAAGTGTATAAATTGAATGATTTAAGTAAAAACAAATCATTTTGAATAGTGATGTGACATTTGATGAAAGCAAGATAGGATATAAACACCTAGGTGGAAAAACATTAATTAAAAAAATATTATTCCCCATACGACAGAACATTTGGGAGTTTCTTACATGAGAGATGTCATATAGCTGAACAATGTTACTCAACAAGATGGATCAATTCACATGTCAAACATTTCAATTGACCAATAATGACGCATTCTCAACTCCTTGCAAGATTCAAAAGTGAGTCCAAGTACAAGACAGCGAAAAGGGGAGGAATTGGGTCACACTCACTAATTCACAACACTTCGAGGGGTAGAGGGGCATGTTGGAGCTCCAGGATGGGACTACGAAGAGTTGACAAGCTTCATTCACTCACACAGACATGCACACAACCCACACAAGGTGGTTAGTGCATAATTGGAACACCTTTGGTGTTATGATGAACCATGGGCAACACAGACACATAAGACTCACCACGGCCCGGACTTGGGGGAAACCACCACCTTCCCCCTTATAATATACTCTGCACCTCTCCACAGGGCCCACATCCAAATGACTTTTCTTTTTCGAGACTCCTAAGTAGGAGTCCCGAAATCTCACTAGGTGGGACTCACGCGACTTTGGAGCCCCATAACTTTGTGAACAGACCTCGGATCGAGGTGCAGTTTAAAGCAAAGTTGTAGCTCTCGTCAAGAGCTTTCCAAAAGTATGTCGCACATCATCTGCAGCTAAGTAAATTGGGTTGATTCCGGACTTTTTCCTGGTTGAGAATCAAACTGGCAATTTAACTTTTGGCCTTTCTTTTGGCCATAACTTGTGTTTTAGATATTCAAATGAGCAATGCGAGCCCATTTTAGACATCTACATTCTAAGAGCTTTCCAATGATATAAAGGATGTCAAAAGCCATTGAGTTTTGACCCCTGAAATCGTTCTCTAAAGTTTTGGAAGTCCACTAGGACTCTATCTGCCAAAGTGGGAGTTCCCTTGGGAGTGTGAGGGTTCACTCCCTCACACTTTCTTACATTCTCGGGACTATGTGATGTGACTCCCGAGCTTCTTCTTGGCCCGTAACCTTGCAACCCCTTTGCCTTGGTTGTGAACCCAAAACTAAGGTTGCGACAAACAACCATTGTATGTTGTTGATCAGGAAGCATAAAAAGACTTAAAATCAAAAAAAAATTGTAATTGATTCTTACTTGATTTAGGAACAAAAACCTTCAAGTAGGCTTCTTGACTTTATGTGTTTTCCATTGAAGACACAAAGATTTTCATGGATGAAAAGTTAGAGACTTATGTTGAAGTAATACAACATAATGTATTGGGATTAAAGTTAATTGTTTGACAAGAAGTGCAATCCATTCAAAAGTGTGGCACATGGATATTTGAATAATTGATTTAAAGCAAGATTCCAATCATTACCAAATGGATCTTCAAGGCAAAGAAAGGAACTTAAGGAAAATTGTTCAATACAAAATAAGATTAGTGGTTTGTGGATTCCAACAAGTAGCAAAGTTTGATTTCAATGACATTTTTGCCCAAATTGTACATTGGAATACTTTGATCCATAATTGTTTTGCTCGCGTTATGAAGTTGGGACATTTAACAATTGTATGTTAAAATTGTGTTTTTGAATAAGAATCTAGAAGAAGAGGTGTACATGACAATACCTGAAGGTTTTCACAATGAAAAATTAGCTAGGAAGGTTTATAGACTTGTTAAGGCTTTGTATTGCTTCAAACAAGCACCAAGAACATGGTACTCACAAATTGATGACCATTTGTAAAGAAAAGGTATATCGAAGATTTTAGTAGACTACTTGCTTATATTATTCAATTGTTGATGGCAAATATATTATTAGGTGTTTCCATGGTGTGGTGTACACATTAAGTCAAAACTAGAAGTACATAAAATATCAAAAGTAGTAACATGTAAAATTTCATTCCCTTTGAATTATTTTAAAAATTACATTCAATTGATTTAAGCTTTGAAAATAAGACCAATCATATAAATGTGAATATAAAATTGATTCATAGTTATTTCTTTATGTAAGTGTACATCAATAGTTTTATGAATATTATTTAAAACACCCTATTTGATAGCAAAATAACTTTTTTCATTAATTTTAAATTTCCACTTTATTTTTGTGAAATGATAAAAAAAAATTCAACCCAACCACATCTTCATTGGAGGAACATTTTACAACTTAAAAAGTCACAATCATCAACATTGTAGTCACATAATATACGACCAAATATTTTTATATCATTCAATATAAACTCTTGCTTTCATGAAAATTTGAATTTTTTGATGTGGAAGATTATTCATTATGGTGGTTTTTTTGTATATGCTTGAAGTTTCATGGACAAATTTTCATTAAACGTAGTATTTATTAATCCTTTTCTTACATTGTAGTGTTTGTGACACACTATTGCAAATAAAAAGCACTTCAATTGACAATTGAATCCTTGATGTGTGCACCAATTTCACAACATTATGACAATTTTGGACATTATCGACCTTTAATTGCACATTTCCATAAAAAAACCCAAATACTTATAGAAACATATAAAATGTGTTACAATGGAAAATGTCAAATTGTGATTACTTTTTGTCTAACCATACCATGGAAACACCATAATTTGCTATTGTACATTGACAACTTGTTGTTAATGGGTGATAATCTTGAAGAGAGTAATCACAATGAAGATTAATCTAAAGCAAAGTTTGAAATGATGGAACTAAGGAGACCAAAACTATACTTGGTGGTTGAGTTTACATTTGATGAATTTGGAATTTGGATGCATATGCACCACATTGGCATGATTGATTGTTCAACAAGTTGCATTCCAATGAATCCAAGCCAAGTGTTGAGGAAGGTCATGCATGCCCTTCTTGTCAATCAAAAATTGTATAGGTTAATTGTGGGTAGTTTTCTGTTTGCCACAAATTCATGACCATGAGGTATTCAATTGACACTTAGAGGTATCCTCAAGAACCTCATATGGTGCAATTAAAAATATACTAAGGTATTTAAAAGGCACTAAACATTTCACCTTGTGTTTTCCTTCAAAAGGGGAAGGTTTTTTTTGTTTTATTTGCTAATGCGGATTATGGGCTTGACCTTAATACATGTGATTCAACTTCTGAGATCGTGCACAAGCTTGGGGAGACCACAATTGATTGGAGTTCATGAAGGCAATCAACTATTGCATTGTTGATAATGAAGGCAAAGTGCCAAATATGCTATGAGATTACAAAAGATGTAGTGCATTTGAGGAGAATCTTTATTGAATTGAAAATTAAAACCTCAAACCCAATTCCACTTCTTAGTGACAATCAAAGTTGTATAAAGCTCGTCAATAATACTATTCTACATGCACATATAGAAACTGAACATCACTTTATTTGTGAAAGATCTCAAGCCAGAGACATTGAGGTAGGCTACATTCCAAGTCAGTTTCAACAATCTGACTTGTTTACAAAACCACTAGGAGCTCAACAATTCTGTAGATTGAAGGAAGACATAGGCATAAAACCATGTCTTCATATCATTTAGATAAATCATTTTTTCTGGTTAACATTAACAAAGAATGTAGTGTGAACGGGGGTGTTATTAATTCAATATCGTGCTTTTGTCAAATTGCTTGGTGACATTCTGTTGACATTAGATACCTTAAATTATAGTTTTTTTAATAACCCCTAACTAGTAGTTGCCTTTGTAAATATAATTTAGTTGTTTTTTAAACTACTAGTGACCCTTTGTAAAATTAATAGTTTAAAGGAGGTCGGTGATGTTTGCTATACAATATTTGTTCATTTCCTTTCCTGATTTGTTTACCTAAGCCTTCGCTCTTTCTTCAATATAATCTTGAACTAAACCCTAACTCCTAACTAAATTTGCACATCTCACAACGCATAAGGATAGTACAAATCTTCTTAGATTCAATCCGGACCCGACTTGCTAGGACTTAACTTAAGTGCAGGTTTTGCACAAAACCATTTTCAATATGACTGTAAGTCATTTGAGTTCCCAAGGGACAACATCAAATTATCTCTTAGGAAAACACTCAAGATGTCTTTAAGGGAAATGTGGGGGCAACACTAGGGTAATTTGTGGCAATGTTCTAATGTGCCGTGGAAAACCTATGTTTGTCCCTAGACAAGCCTAGCTTGCCCCAAGTCCTAATCTCAAAACCCTTCGGCCTGGTCTGCAAGGTGAACTAGGGAGTCGAACCCCAAATTGCCAACTTGGTTTAGCCACCCATGCCGCCATGGTGCTCTCACTGTGATGGTCCCAAAATGAGGCCCACCTTGCATGAGTTCAAAAGGGCATGTCTATGGAATGCAAAAAACAACCATACTTGGCTCATTTGTCTTAGAGTGATCAATGTGTCGTAGAGTGGAACCTCAAGACAAATAAATTATAATGTCCTTGCAGTAGGCAAAGACCTGGTCCTTGGGACATAAGCTTGTACACCCTAGGACTTAGTGTCCTAGAACAAAATGTCTTTGAAAGCCTGATACCATAAGGTTTGAGGGCTTAGGACACTAAAGGATTTCAAGGCCTAGGCCTTGATGTTTTTCCAATCCTAAGACACTAAGGCCTAGGACTTAAAGGATATAGTGGCCCTCTAGTACTTGTAGGTTAAGGGACATTAAAATTAAGCCTTGGAGTTTCAAAGGCCTAAGACATGAAGGCTTTGGGACATGTAAATATGTCTTAACATATGATTGCTATAAGATCTGCGGTGTTAAAAGTATGGGACGTCCTCCTTTGTGAAGGAAATCGCAACATGTTCTTCAGAATTGGGCTTTCCCTTATGGAGATCCATGGTAGGGTAGGCAGGCTGGTGTCTGAACATTTAAGGTGGGGTTTGTTTGTCGTTTTTGCAAGAGGGCCCCATTTTTTTTATGGTGTCCAAAGAGTAGATGCAGCCCACTTCTTGGCACATTTGTCGCGCTAAAGCGTGACAAAATGGACTATAAGCAAAAAAGTTATGGCCCCTTGAAGTAGGAGGCCTTGTTTTTACAAAAAAAAAAATCAATTGAACATTTCATAGCCTATTTCTGAACTGGTCAAAAAATCCTTAAATGTTATTCTATTGGCTTTAGAGTCACAAGATGATATGTAGAGCTTAAGATGGTGATTTTAGAATAATTTAAATCATTCAATTTAAACAAAAAATGAAAAAGTTATGCTCTGATGAAATAGGAAGGGTCAAAATGAAGACTGAAAACAAATGTGTTTTGCAATTCATAAAAAACATTTTTATTTTTTTACTGTTTTTTTTTGGTTGCTCCTTTGGCTTTGCATTTCAAAGATGATTTGTGGAGATTGAGAAGGCACTCCTATAACATTTAAAATCATTCAAAATGGAGAAGAAGTGAGAAAGATCTATCAAAGTGTTCGGTAATAAGATAGTGTTTGATGATAAGTGTATCTAATTTAATGGCAAGTCCCAGGCCCTCAACCAAATGTCCTATGCCCTAAGAACCTTAGGCCATAGGCTTCAAGTCCTATGAACATCCTAAGACAAATGTCTTGCAAACATGGTAAGCCCATGGTATGACCTTGGGACCATTACAAAATAACACTAAGCCATAATTTTTTTGAAAAGAGGTAAGATCGATTTGTTTTGGCTTAGTGTTTGACCTTAAATTGTGAAGTTTAACCCCAAGTCAAAGCACATTTTGGCTTAAGCATTTTGGCCTAGTGTTAGAATGTTTTCAAGCATATTGATTTAGGATTAGAATTTTTTGGGCATCTTGGCTTAGGATTAGCATCATTAATGGCATCTTGGCTTAAGGTTAGAATATATTTTTTGGCATCTTGGCCTAGGGTAGATGACTTTGGCCCTAGGGTGTTAGAGTCATCTCTAATATGGCTCTTTTTGTATTCCATACATGTCACCCCCACCAACATGAGAAATTGGACAGTATTTGGTGAATGGGTTTAAATGTTATCACCAGGGTCAATCATTGTGGCTGGCCAATCAACAGCATGTGTATCCTTGTGCGTAGGTCCAAAGGTCCAAATCCATTTTCAATTTGTCCATATTCAATTTTGCTTCATATTGCCGATGGATTGAGCTGCTTTTGGACTCATTTATCAAGTAGACTGTGCAGTGTGCGATGCACAGGTTCACTAACAACTCGTCCAATAATTGTCAAATCCATGTAGGTGGTTTGAGCTTTTTAACATCCATTTCTTGAGCATTCAACAGCTTAGTGTGTTCAACTCGGGTTTGCATTTTGCTCTTCTTGTTTTTTGTGACGTGTAGGTTTCTCATCTTCTTCCAATGTTCGGCCATGATTAATTGCTTAACACCAGGTAACATCCAATTATCCTCCACATCCTCTCAATTCTCAAATTGTCAGTTTTGGACTGATTTGGAGACAACTCCAAGCTGGACTTCCAAATGTTTCAGTTGGGCAGCTATTGACATAATGACATTTTATACTATTCTTGCAACTGTATGTAGAAGGAATTCGTTTTTCTTTCTTATGCTCAAAATTAGAGTTACAATATTCTAATCTGACATTTTTCTCCTAATGTCATATAACCAATCATTAATTGCTTATGAACTTTTAATATTTCTCAACTGACTCCCAATTGCCACAAGTTTCATCATGATAAAAAGGAAAAATATGTACAATTCACACATGAGTTATTTTTTGGTTGCCATAGGCTAGTGTGAAAATTCGCCAAAAAAAACACTGCCACTGGAGCAAAATAAGGAAACAGTCACATTTCATAATATGGGTATTATGGAGTTGTAGCACCGGTGTTATCATGATCCAGTGACCACCAGATCCATATAAACCTATGCATGTGCACAACATTTTGTGATACCACCCCTACTCTTTGAAAAGTGGGATACAGATCCTAAACCCAGCTAAAATTAATTACATCCCATCCTTGCCCAGTGGTTACATGTTGTGTGCAGTTTCACTGTGGCTGTTATGAATATACCAACTGCAGGTATGGTATCAAATGAGATCTAATAGTATTCGAAGCTTTTGCATCAACTAATGCAACTTTGGTTACTTAATACCCACTAAAAGCTTTTTAGAAGATCAAACTCCTTTACTTGGATTGCAAAATAGGGGTCGGGAGAGAGGATATATGTACATAATCAAGGCTGTAGAAATTAGGCCTGGGTTATGGTTGGCACAATGGGAATTGATAGATGTATATGTTATCAAGCTGAAGATTGGCCAAGATATGAAGATACTCTACAATCCCAATATCTTATGTTGCAGAACACATATTCTGAAGTGCACTGTGGATGGTACATTGTACTTGACAAAAAAAAGCTGAAACTACAAATCTTTGGAGGAGTGCAATGGTTTCAGACCACACCCTCATGATGGCACCACTATCATGGTTGACATGATCTCTTGATTTGCCACACTCTGGTGGCCTCTGGCAGAATATTAAGTTCTAGTCCCAGTAACAGTAGAGCCCAGTGAAGAGTCTAATTCCCTAATCGAGTGTTTGAATCAAACAACATGGCCCCTTTCTCCCATTGGCTTGATGTACAGAGAATTGTAGCTCTTGTCACTGAAAGACTGAAAACACATCTGTGGCTTCTGTGCTGGCTATGAACTCAGATATGTTTTAAAAAAACTGGGTTCATAAAAAGTAAATGCAGCATAGTAGTTCCTTTATCTGAAAATTGGGAAAAACTAAACAAAAAACCCGAGTGATCTTTTTTAGTGATGTAGTGCACACAGCGGCAGGCTTCTCAAGAATGGAAAGCCCACCCCCTTGGGCTTTACCCTGTACATATTTCGTTCCTGAACTTGCTATGAGTAACTTATTTGAAGCCTTAATCGCTCATTATGAAAAAGGAATACACTCATCTGCACTTGCACTAGTTGCAAAAAATATCAACAGTAAAACAAGACAAATCACACATATGTTTTACCTTGCTTGAATTCATATGTACATGACATTAGCAATCACTTGTTATTGAATACTATTTTTTCTTTGTGGTCAACTTCAAAGAGGAAGGACCTCACACTGTTTCTATCAGAAGCCAAAAGATGATGATTGTCTCTGTGGTCAGGAGATGCTCTGACCACGGAAAATTGGAGTGACATTTTGATTGGAGGATTGCCAGACAAAATGCAATAATAGATAGCAATAGTATTTTGTTTCACTAGAAGAGATCTAACATTAGATATTATCAAAGTTTTCTCTGAAATTTAATAAACTTTTTTATCACAACCACCAGATTAAAAAAGGGTTCAGAAATAACTATTTAATCCAGAATTTAATTAAATACCCTTTATTTATTGAAGTGTATATTGCTCTGCATGAACAACTGCAAATCAATCTTCCCACAAATGCAAACCTCAAGCAATGCCTTTGATTTCTTTGAACTACATTGCCTACTGTTTCGTTGCATAATTTAAAACAAGCACCACCAATTCTCTAGCTAAATACACCTTTTTACTTCAACATTACTAATAAACAGTCACCCCAATTTTTTCTTATTGTAATGCTCCACACCTCCTGAATACTTCTAGATGAGTGTTATCATAGGGTGATCAAAACCAGCTGATCCTGCTGCTTATTAGACATACTAAGCTGGATTCAACTTGACACAAAACCTTCAATTTATTGCATTGCCAGGCTCATAGGGAGAGCCTTCAGAGCAGTTGGAATCAAAGCAGTCCACATGGCTGATGCTAATATAACTTCCCAATCAATTCTCACTAAATTTCCAAACACATTTCTGGGAAATTTTCTGGCAAAACTTCCCCAAATTATCCCCTCCCCACACCCTGCAGGACCCTCAGATGCAAATGTGTGTTTGGTTTTCTTGCTGAAGAATTTTCTCATTTCATCTTTGTTCTAAAGATAACAATGATCTGATTCAGTCAGAACAGCAAAGAGACACAATTCAGTAACAACAACACAGCATGAGACACCTCATGAAATATCTCATGAAATGCATGACCAGCCTAAAACCCTAAACCCACTGTACAGTTGAAAACCTGTTGCAAAACTGCTACCTCAATATTGCAAATTAGCTTTGAGATTGATTGCAATGAGAATATATATTGGCGGCAGCTGTGCAAGTTAAGAGGATCTGATGGAACTGTCTACTCCTGGAAATCCCAAAGGACCACTCTTGGACTTTGAAGATCATAGTGATGACCAATGCGCATACCAGTAGTACCAGGATTTGCAGAAGTGGGTCCACTTAGAAAACTTGAGATTGAAGGTCCAGTACCAAAGCTAGTAAACGGTCCAGCAGCAAAATTGGACACTAGTTGGGCTGGTGCAGTGATTGCACCAGTAGCAGCAGCTGCACCAGGAGTGTAACAAGTTGGTGATAGTGGCTCCCGGAGGCTAAGATATGCACCTGGTAATTCTGAGCCCGGAGCATGAGATGCTTGCAAGGTGAAACCAGCTGCAGGATTACTATTATACTGTGATCTGCTGGAGCTTAAGACATGATGGTGGTGATGATCCTGCCCAGGATGATCCATTAGATGAGGTCTTTTAAAATCCATGGAGTGTGAGAAATGAGTGGTATCAGCTTCCGCGAAATTGAATGGTTGCAGCTGGCGCTTGATCTGCAGCAAGTTGGATTCTGTGCTGAATCTGCTGGGCACATGCTTGCTGCTAGTGCATGAAGGAACTGCAAGTTCATCTAAAACTGCAGCAGTGCCACTGGTGGTGGTGGTGCAGCTGCTGGTACCAGTATTCATGAGTGTGCGCCAGCAAGGGAGAGTAGTGCTATCAGGCAAGAAATGCAGTGCAGGCCTCACCAGCTGCTGCTGCTGGGAGTTGCTTGATCTCCATGAGGTCCTGCCACTAGCTGCTGGCAAAAACTGTCTGCTAATTTCATGCATCTCTTTGATCACTGCACTGTCAGGATTGTCTGTGCAGCTGCTGCTTTGAGAACCCATCTCCAAAGGGTTCATCAGATTCTCCTTGGTGCTGGAAGCTGATGCTGCTGGGAGATGGAAGGTACCAGCTGGAGTTGTGGGACAGCTTATAGCTGCATCTGCATGATGAGGATCTATCAAATTCTGCTGTCTGCAGCTTGCTACTTCATCACAAGAAGGGTGGTGATGATCGGTGGCAGTACTGATAATGGCTGCTCGGAAGCAGCTGCCCTGCTGCTGCATGTTGTTCTTAGAGCTGCGAGAGGGACTAGAATTCACCAAGTTTTGCATAGTACTCCGAGAAGGGCTGCGGGAATTGGATCTGGAGAGGTCGACAGCCGCGTCCTCCTCGCTGCAGGCGCTGTTGTCTGCCTGTCCTGTCATATTGCAGTTGGAGGTAGAAGTGATGGATCGGTCCCAAGAATGGAGATCCTCAGCTGCTTCATTTTGGATCAAACTGCTGTGTGCTATTGCGGATACATCACAATGATCTGCTGCTGGCTGCCTGAGACTAACAGGATCAGAACTCTGGACCAGATTGAAGTCCGTGGCAGCACAAGAGATGGAGTCATATTTGGACTGTCCTCCAGGCGCAGAAGATGTCCGAGTGTAGTCCCGCACAGCCTTGCGCAGAAGGTTATCACTGAAACACCTGCGCGCTTCTTCCCCAGCTGCTACCATCATCTGTATGACCCAACCCACAAGAGTGTACAGTCGACTGCATAAAAGGGACAGACAATCTGATCAGCATGCAGCACTTCTGGAAGTAGGGTCAGGAAAAGACTTCAGATCACAGGTTCCTTACCGGATTGCCTGCAGATCCATCCATGGTTCCTGCGATGTCGCGCAGGAGCTCGGAGATCGGTTTGTGTGTGACAGGGTCGATGCCCATATTACACAGCTTCTTTTTCAGCCGCGTATTCCAGTGATTCTTGATGTCGTTATCAGTTCTCCCCGGCATCTTCGCAGCTATTAGAGACCATCTACAGTACAGGAAGAAGTCGGCAATGATCACTCTCGAGCGCATCATCAGCCTTGACATAGCTAGCAAGGAATGGTGCTACTGGTCACTGGATCTAGCTGCTACAACTCGACCAGTAGCTGACCGTGGAATGTCTCGTATACACAACAACACGTGAACCTGCAGCGAATTTGGAGAGATCTGATCATGAATGTTGACACCAGAGGTGAAAGAAAACAAAGAACCTGCTGCCAAGTGAAGAATGCAGCTTCACAATCAGGTCTTCTTCGTCAGGAGTGAAGCTACCATGGCGAATGTTAGGGCGCAAGTAGTTAGTCCACCTTAATCGACAGCTCTTTCCACATCTCTGCAAGCCTGCACCAGCCGCTACATGACAGTTCCATCAGAGCTTTGTTCAGGGTTCAAGGAAAACAATCCCAGAACACGATTTGCATCAAGCTGCAGATAGGTCCAAAGCATGGATGCTTGTTTCCGCTAGTACCGAGCAAGACAAAGTCCGCAAGAGCTGAACTGCACGATGCCGGAGGGACTAGGCAGGAAGAAGAAGAAGCTTCCGGATTCGCGAACAAACAACCAAGAAAGAAATGCAGTTGGTACCTGCTTTCCTGCCAACACTGCGCCAGTGCCCAGTACCATGTGCCGCGACGTAAGCCCGAAGCTTCTCATCTTCCTCGGCGGTCCACGCTCCTCTTCGCAAATCATCACCGGCTAACGCTAGTCTACTCATGGTCGGAGACTGATCTAAACCAACGTCTGCAGCTCCTACAAAGCTCTTGGAAGTTGAAACTCCTGCTGAAGTACAGCAAGCCGACACCTCGACCTTCGGAAGAAAGAAGCAACACCACAAAATGCAGAGACTAGGGTCAGTTCCAAACTGCGCCGACGACGTTCTTGTATCAACAGCAAGAGAACCAAGAGCTTACATATACGTCTATATATTCTGCAACTACAAAAGCAACTTCTCATCTACAATGTCAGGCACGGAACGCTATGCACACTTGGAAATTGACTACATGGTGTTTAGACAAAATTGCGGTGTCGACTCTTCATGTGCCAAACCGGCTTCTTCTCATGCATGCCGCGGCGGTAATTGTTCGCACATAGAATTCTACAAAGACCTAACACTCATGTGTCCATCACTCTGCACACAGGCTGAAGTAGTAGCTAGACTTACAAGTACAGAATTCCAACTACCAGCTAGAAACCCATTCATCATACGCTAGTCGTGTTCAGATGGTACCATCACCATCTGCACACTTTGTGCGCAATCATCTGACTCCAAATATACAAAACCCAACCAGCTAGTCTACGTCTTGTATGAAACTAGCAGGCCATTACTGCAGTCCATCAAAGACATATCTAAATTCACTCTATAACTCATCTACTACCTTATATACATATCTGTATGGAGCTTCAATGCAAGAAACGGCTGTACTCCCAAGGGCACCCAAGAACGTTACAGAAAGATTCAGCTTGAGTTGTTCCAAGCTAGGTGAGGCCGATCGACACAATATATATTACGGTGCACACAGCTGCAGTACGCTGGAGGCGGTTGTCAGAACACCCAAGCTGGCTGGTACTTGTATTCCTCAACACTGAAGCAGCTGCAACAGGCTGATATTGTTCAAGACTAGAGGATCATGGTCAGCTAGTCTGAAGCTGAAGCGCACACTTATTATCCGACCACAGCAGCGAGCTGCTGAGCTGCTAACTCAATATTCTCCACACGAGAATTCAAAACTCATGTCCATGAGTTGCAAGCAAGCAAGCAAGCAAAGCTCATTCTAAGCTGCGCAGCGCTGAAGGAGAAACAGCTCCATGTATCCGATTTGCAACAACACAAACCAATATATATTACTTCCCGCAGCAGCTCCAGTTATCAATAGAGTCGGAGGTACTCTCGCAGTTGTCGAAACCTGCCTGCGCGATACTACTACTGCTGCTGCAAGTACCTGCACTTTCTCTCGAGAGACGAAGAAGTAGAATAAGAAGAAGAAGAAGAAGGGGGAAGAAGACAAGCCCAGGAAGGAGACAGGGAAGTACGGTGCGCACACACCACACACACCCACACACACACACGCAAAGGAACCACCTAGCAAAGCGCCTGCAGTGTTTGTTGTGTTCCTTCTTGGAAGGATGATTAATACCCAGCCTCCTGGATGAATACCAGACTTCTGAACCCCCTATAGTTTCCTTCATCCACAAATATCATATTTATAATATTTTGAAGTTGTGGAAATCTCAGGGATTTCAGTCCAGTGTTTTTTTTTTTTCCCCCTCCCCCCCCTCCCCAATTTTTGTGTTGTTGTGCAAGTGGCATGAGTGTGCAAGTGGCAAATCATCCATACGCTTATTTAGCCAAATTTGGTGATGTTCAAAATATGAAAGTAAACAAAAGCTGAAGCATCCTTTCATGTTGTAGACAGTTGCGGTGATTTTATTTTTTAAAGTAGTTTTTTTGGAGATTTTTATTTTGAGAAAACAGGAAACTTGCAAAAGGAGGTTTCTTTTAAAGAAACATTTCTCAAAATGGCGAAAATTTCCCACCAAAAAAATCACTGGTTCTGTCTAGTACGGGCATTTTATTTAACACGTACTTCACACAATTCAACATGTACTCACTCTAATCTAATGGCCAAGAATCCGAATAGTAGGCCGAAGAAGCATCTGGCTTAGTTCAAAAGCCACTGTAAACAAGCTTCTCATCAACATGGTAGGGGCTCACCCATAAGAGCATCTCAACCCATACTAGTATTTGGGCCTCTATGATTGTTTTTGGCTCCCCAGATGCAGTGACAATTATTCCCAAGTGTTGTGTAAATCTTTGAATCTCCAAACAACCAACTGGTTCTGGGTATTTTAAAAAGTATGAAACAAAGAACCAGTCGGTTACAACTATTTCAAAATCCTCAAGGAACTGACGGTTTTCATGGCTTTTCCAGGTTCTTTGACTTTTAAATTTTGCGCAAAGTCGGTTCTGGAGAGCAGGTACCACAAAAATATTATTTGCCAGTTCAGTTCCAGAGGCCTGAGGGTTTCAGAAAATGGGAACATCCGGTTATATATTTATATGACTGGTCTGATAACCAGCAAAGAACTCATGCTGCCTCAAAGAGCCCACCAACACTTGATATAAACATGAAAAGTGAACAATAGAAAGTGAGAGTTTATTTAAATGTCACCACCTGGGCAATCGTTAAGTCCAAAGTGCATTTCACTCTATTTTTTCTGTGATACTTCATTCAAAGTATTTAGTGTGCATGCCATTTAACTGTGTGGGCTGAGATGCTCTCAGCAAATTCAAAATAGCAACAATTTAAATAAGAAACGTTCCATGAAGTTCTTAAAAGATGAAACTCACAATTCATAGTAACACCTGCTGAACACTCCTCAAAATAAATCATATCATTCCATTGCTCTCCCCATTTTGAGAACGCTAACAAAATCAAAGTAGGTGGGTACACAGTTCTTCCTATGGCAAAGTGATGGAATTTTTTTTAAAATTTTTTTGGAGACTTTCTTTTTCTAGTGTAAATTCGAATAATTTTGCTAAAAATTAATTTTTTTTGCCAAACTTTAGAAACCACAAAATTAAAATTATTTATTAGAAAACCCTCTGTTTGGGTTTCTCAAGTTGCAGGTGTTGCAGTTACATGACTAGCTTAGCAGATGAGATTGGGGGCAGGTATGGCGTGAACTACAAACCCCTGACTATGTAGAAGTATGATATGACCCACTCTGATTATTGACTATGGTAGTTGGGTTGGTTGTTTCCCTGAGCTTGTTTTGCTAGGGAGTTTTGCAAAAGTTCTCTCTCTTTCTTATTGTAGTGCCTGACTCAGTATTATTCCAAATTCATTGCCTCCAGAGTCCACACACCCTTCGATGGTTGAGAAAGACCTTCAAAAAGTGCTGGTAGCTGGTTCACGAACGCCAGCCCTCTGAATAATAATAATATAGTGTGGTGCAAAAGATTCTACAACAATGTAACAAAAGTGACTGCCATAAAGCAAAGAGAAACAGATGCATGTACACACATCTCAGAGCCCACATTTTGGCCCCACACAAGGGATTTATAATGTGTTTGGATTGAAAGCTGTTGTGGTTGACAAGGTTGACCCATGAACTATATGGGTTTCAAACCTGGAGGTGATGGGTGTGTGGGAGAGGCCAAAGCTGTTGGATATCAATGGATTAGCCTGGAGGCTGGCTCTAAAACAAGAGATCATTCCTCTCAGGTCTTGGGACAGGCCCCCAGGCTTATCTTCAGAATGAAATTATCAGGCCCTAAACTTCTCACTGTTTTCCAACTGCCTAGCATTGAAGCCATGCTTCTGAGTCAATCTGTTAATAGGTTTCAAGTTCCAACCAGTGTTGGGCGGTTGCTGCTTGCTTAAGGAAACTACTGGCAGGTAAAGCTAAAGCTGGTAGGGTATATGGAGCTTTGACTGGCAGTTCTCAGGAAATTAAAGAACCGGTTCTGAACCTTGACTGACAGTTCAGAAACACTTACATTAGAACTGGTTTCGACCCTCAACCGGGGCTTAAAAAATCAGAGACCCAGGTCAAGGCACCTACCCTAACCGCGGGTTTTGTCTTCCAGTTCTTTCACAAGACTCTGCCAGTTCTTGGAAATTTTTCAAAAATCCTGAGACTGGAAGTTCTGTTGATTTTGAAAATTTTCAGAAAATCAGAACTAGATATTCACTGAAACCAGAGGTTATTAACAAAATCAAAGGACCACACAACACTCGTTCCAACTTCCCTCTTCATTTGGCAGCCTTAGCCTTGTGGTTAATTCATGAGAACCCAAAGACTCTGAAGTGGAATGGATGCTGCCTAGTGTCCATTACACGCCCAAATTATGCATAACTACAGGCCCAAATGTGTCTGGGCAGCACCAAGTTGCCTCTCGGCTTCACCGGACCCATCTTAATTGGGCAATTTGGTAGACAAGGGAAAAAGAAAAGCAGCAGTACTTTTGTACTGCCTGCATTTAGGACCCTTGGCTGATTTATTGTCTTCCCACAAGTGGCAATGTCGGGTTTAGGGCACTTTACAAATAACTCTACTAATTTGGTGTTGGGTTTAGGAATTTACGAATAATCCCCAAATGTCAGAGCAAACCAAATTGGTCCACTTTTCAATGTAAAATGGCTTTGGGGGGACGTTTATGGGTTAAGTGGTAGATGAGGAATCATCTGGAGCTCATGTTTGAATTGATGAATCACAGTTGTTGAAGTGGCGAAATTTGCAATGTACGTAGAGAAGTAGAAGCAGATCCTTAATTGCATATGGGGGCACTAACTAAATCTTGTGATGCAGGAGGTGAGTGTCGAGGGAGGGAGGAAGGGAGGGAGAGAGCCAGGGGGGTGGGGGTGGGCTCGTAATACAAGGGAGTCAGACTGAAATGGGAGCCAGCAGCTGCGAGCCTAATCATGAACAGTTTGTGCGAACAGCTGCTTAAACCTCCTTACTGTGACCCCATTATGCAAGACCACGTCCCAATGATCTGACAACAAGTTTTGTTGTTGCTGTTGTTGTTGTTGTAGCACTTATTAATGACTCTTCCCCCAACCCAAATTGCTTGCTCCCTCATAATTGGTAGAATTAGAAGCTGCTACTAGCCATGATATCTATCGTTAAGTAATTCATGAGCACATTTCTCAACCACAACCAAACACAAACCAAAAGAAAAAAAACAAATAAGAAGAAGAAGAAGCAGGAGGAGGAGGACCAATAACTCGCTCTCTAATTTCTCTAAGCTTGCTGAACATCTCAGTTAAAGTTACCCCAAACAAACAACAGTTAAGTAAAAGAAAGGGCAGGAGCTGCCTGACATTACCTTGAATGCATGAGATCAGAGTGTAACAGACATGCATTTAATGTTAAGTTGAGGTGAGCTCTTCTGACAAATTCACATTGGAAAACTACATTAATTATCATCAGGTAGTCAGGTTCCAAAGTTTGAGGCAAAAAATTTTATCAAGTAGCTGGCTTTTTATGCTCACACTCCTCCAGCAGGCAGGCCCCCCCAGCTCCTCTAAAAATGTTTGGAGTGAGTTAGGGGCAGTGTTTTCTTCTTTTTTTTTTGTTTTGTCAAATTTGTGAAGTAGGTGGGTTGGTGATGAAGCACTAACAAGAAGACTTAGCCAAATATGGCTAGAGGTCAGGTGGGGAAGTAGAAACATTAAGAATTTGTCTTATAATATTTGGCTACTTGTTGGAACCTATTTTTAAAATATGGTGTCTTTAGATTTTTTTTCTCCTAGTAATATGGTGACTTGGGGTCATTTTTTTGCCCCCCCCCCCAAAAAAAAAGCCCCCCTTTGTATCTTTTGCACCTTCCTTTTTTTTCCTTGTCAGGTTGCAAAAATTCACCCCAAAAAAAAAACACTCCAACTTAGGGGACTTTCCCATCATTTGAACCTGTTTAATTAACTGTGATAATTCTTTCTTTGTAGTCACAATTATAGTAAAGGGAGAACCAGCGTTCTTTATGGTGCGAAATTCTGTCAAAATGTGAAAAATAAAAAATAAAAAAGGAAACAGTTTGTCAGAATATTTTCTTTTTATTTTTTTATTTTTCTCAAATTTCAGAAAACAAATTGGAAATTTTTCCCCACATTTGGACTCTGATTTTAGTTTGGGAGCAGTTTTATAACTGATTTTTTATCACTATTTAAACAGGTTCTAAAAAACCTGTCACCGTCTAATGCTAAATCCCTCTTGGGATGCTAGCCAATGATGCAACATTAGAAAATTGAAAAAGATAAAAATCACTGGGGACAATACCAATTAAAGCTTTAACATTGGTTACATTTGTTTTTGTTCTTGCTGCACAACCCTAATTATTAAGACCCGTGTAAAACTCTCTCTCTCTATATATATCTCTGTTAGTTTAGAATTAACACAACCATATGCAAATCAGATTGTAGATCTTGATCCTAGCTCCCAGTTAAACCTGCTCTAGTTGACATACTATTTTGCTCTATACTTATAACTTTGCAAGAGATATTAAACTTTGACTGTTGAAGTCTTAACATATTTCATTGTAATTGTTGTCATTTTTCCTTTGTCATTCTCTTGTGAAGAGAAGGTTTAAGTTGCTCAGGGCTATAATTATGTGGGATCACATATAGGATGGCCATGTATCTAAAGTCAGTGTTTACCCCTGCTTCCAACTACCATACCCAGTAGCTTCATGGCTATATATATTAAATATAATCAAAACCTCATATCCTTGATATAATTTCTAAGTTCTTCATAAGTAGGTCAATTAGAAGTGAAATGTGTTTCATCTTTTTTGCTTTTGAGAACCACCAATTAGCGATCAACAAACGTTCATTTCTATACTAACATTACTTCACAATGTGCTTGTTTCCAATTGTAATGAATGGATAGCTCCTTCCAAATTTTCATTATTTATAGTGTACACTCACTTATTTCAGTCTTATTAGATTCACAAGGAAAATGCATAGTGAAAATGAAATTAGCTATCAAAATGATAATGTAACATTTGTGATGACATAGATTTTTTATCATATTTTAATAATGAGATTATCATCTGGTTAATTTTTTTATTTTATTTTTTCATTTTTGGTTCATCAAATGAGGGACACATGGCATTTTATTTTACTTTCATACAAGTGAGCAAGAATGGTTTTTTTTGGTCTACTTTAGGTACAGGCTTGTACCCATTAAAGTATCATCTAATGTTAGTTATTTCATTGTTCTTTGATGGCTTTTCAGATGTTTCAAATGAATGTATATTTACTATTTTTTACATGAAAAATGTTTTAAATCTGTATTGATAAATGGTTGTCACCAGCTTTGTGTGCGGAGATGTGGGTAAACTAAATTATCAACTTGGGTATAAGCCTGATATTAAAAACCATACTAACCTGGCAGTTTGCCTTACCAGCTTGGTCTTCTCATTTGTTATACGGTGACTTATAATAGACCGATATAGTCTTGGCATCCATTATGTTGTGGTTGGCACTCAAACCTAAAGCTCTCTGTAGTGTTACACATAAATCTCGGGTATTGCTTTGATATTTAGGAGATTGCTTTGTTGTGTACACTTGAGTCTTGGGTATTTCTCACTAGGGTTAGATGATTAGTAATGAATAACAAGTAATGACTGAGGGGGTGGAGCTCCAAAGTGTTATACACTGAGTAATGAGGAAGCTAATTGTGATTCAGCATATTGAGAAGTTAGACATTTAATGTGTTTGCCATGTTTAAAGTTTGGATTTTTAAAATTGTCATGAAGACATATTAGGACCCCAGTTAATATACCTTAGGTGTCAAATTTTAAGAACTAAGACTGATAAACCTACTTTGATTATGTACCTGGACTAAAGTAGACATACCAGGACCAGTCCGGTATGTGTATATTCCAATAGTCACACAACACTAGTTGTCACTCTGTTATAACTTGAATCTTCCTTGTTGGCTATGACCTCTTTCTAATATCACTGTAAAGAGAGCCTCAGTTTAGTTTCCTTTTGGATACTACCATTTCTACTTGATTTTACAGGAGAGAGGCTTTCAAAGTAATTGACATTAAAATTTTATGTAGTGGGTAGGATGAGAGCCTTACTGATCATAAAGCATGGCAAGAAATGGAAAACAAGAAGAATAAACAGGACAAAACCTTACATTTTGTATGGATGAACATTTTAAAACATAAGCTTCCTCCTTCAAAAGGTAAGATGTTTTTTCTCCATTCCAATACTAGCTTTAAATAGCCTGTGAGTGATCTCTGAAATAAAATTCACATATTGTGGAAGAACCCTAGGGATCAGTGATTTTTTTCAATTAAAAAAGTTGCATCATTGGCTAGCATCCCAAGAGGGATTCTCCATCTTTAGCTCTAAAATCTAAACAGTAAAAATACTAGTTAAAAAATGCTACCAAACTAAAACTAGAGTTCAAATGTGGTGAAATTTTTCCTGATTTTGATGAATTTTCCAAAACAGAATATGAATATTGTAACAAAATAGTCTCTTTCTTACTTTTTACATTTTGGCAAAATTTAGCACCAAATTTCTTTATGTTGGGGATAGGCAAAAAGTGAATGTACAATGAACTATGTATCAGAATCAATACTGAACTAACAATGGAGGGCTTATAATACTAAATGCCCATTCTTTTAAAGGCATTTGAATTAACTTCTAGAGATTGAAGCCTATTAGAGTAATTTTGTCCACCAATATAATTTGTATCCATAATAACAAGAGTGACAAAGAGTTAGGCTCCCTTAACACTAGAGCTTAAAAGCCTATGACCGTAAAAATAGGAAATCCGTGATTAGAAAAAAAGGAGTGTCATAGTATAAATTCACTTTACACAAAGCTTGAATGTGTAAGGGACCAAAGATTTGGAGATGGATGAAAATTTGACATGGAATCTTAAGTGGCAGCTTATGGATAATGTTTCACTGTCTAACAAACTTCATGCCAAGCCCAACTCAGATATTTGAAGTGGGCCTATTGCAAAATTTGTTCAACCATGACCTTAAAAACACATGATTGATTCAAAATGTTACTCCTTTTTTCACTTTGTTAAAATATTCACCCAAAGTTCTACCCCTGCCATTAGCCTAGGCCAAAAATGACAAAGAACATTGTAACAAAAGAAGGTGAGGTAGCAGGCAGTAAGGGCCTAGGTTTTCTTCTTTTAACCAGGGTGGGGGTACTAGATTTTTGTTGTTTCTATTGTGTTCCAGCGAAGTTCCTGCTGCGTTTCCATCAAGTTCCTCCTGAATTTTCAACCTGTTCCCAATTGCTCCTCACTTTATATCATAGCCTTCAGTTCATTCTTGAAAACCTATATATCCAAGTTACAACATATCTATTTGGGATTGTGCAATGCTTGATTATTATTTAATGTTTTATGGGCCAAACAAATATACCCATCACATTTTTTTAAATTAAAAAAGAAAATAAATTAGGTTTCTTACAATTAATTAACATGAGTCACAATATACTACCATGTTAAGTTATCTCAGCAAAGTCTTTTACTATCATTTGAAAAGTAATTTCACAACCAGAGCCCTCGCATAGATGATTTCTGAATTTTCATGGGACAGCCTTTGGATGAGTTTCGAGGGCTGGGTGTTTCCACGGACATAGCCCATTATCATAGTGTAAAGGGGGCCTTAGTTTGTGGGCACTGAAATACGTATGATTTGTAATGGGTGCCTCTTTATTCGGTCTCTATGTTTATTCTCTTGTCAACATTAAAATCAACTGTTTACCCACACTGAACAAAAAAATTGACTGAATTGAAAAGAACAAATTAAAAAAGGAGATTAGAAAACTCTGAAACAATTCAATTACTAGAAATTATCAGGAAGAATTGATCATCAAAGGTAAACAAGAGTTGTTTGGAGACAGTGGCATAATATGAGAAAAATTAGCAAGCATTCAGATTGACGACAGTTTGTAAGTCTTTTATTTTTACCATAAATGGTGATCTTGATACAATTAAGCAAGGATCTATGTACCCGGTTACACAAATTGTCACTTCAGAATGGCACTCTAGATATGGCAGCCTCTCTTTGCCTGGTATTTGGGTTATAGAATTGTCAACTCCCTTCCACCAGCATAGAGCCATGGAAAGGGAATGGATCCCCAACAGGAAGATCCGGATGACAGGCTCACAGAGAGAGACATAACTTGAGTGACTTTCTTGTCAGGATCCCAATGGATGAATGAGAGAGAGTCATCAAAGAAACCAGTCATCACACCACTTGGATGCCAGACTTGAGGTCATTCTTCTAGACTTGTTACTTTACTTTTTCATGAGCAGATAACTGGCCTATTTATGGAATTTTGGTTCTTATTTGCTTCTAGAATCCTGAAATAACTAGTGAAGATCTGCCTGATACTAAAAGTGTACAACCTGAGTTATGAAGGTGTGCCTTGTTGAGTAATAGCTAGGGCTGAATAGTACTACAGCCTGCGGATATTTGTGTACACTCATATTTGACTATGAAACACAAAACTAGCGTTAAGCAAAAAAAAAAGGTTGGCAAGATGTGCATGAGATTAGTTTTTGTTTAATTCGACTTATGGGGCTACCTGATCAATTCAGCCACATCCTGTTCTCATGCACAGCTGATGCCTTCCAAACACCAATGCCACTGCATTTTAAAGAACTAGCCCGTGCCTAAGCATATACAGTAACCGGCATGCAGACTCAATGACAGAAAATCATACAGCCATTGACAAACCATATAACCATGCAGACACAAGATTGGCAGAAAATCACAGCTGAAGCCATTGACAAATCCAACCCCATGCAGACCAGATTGCCAGAAAATCGCAGATCAGCAATTGACAAACACACCGTATTCCCATGCAGAACCCAACGACAGAATCCAGAATCAATCCATAATCCACCCACTTGGACAGACACAAAGAGGAGAAGACATCATCACAAGGAGTTTGCCTGCTGCTGCTACCCTGCTTTTGATCAGAGCTGGAATGTACCTCACGAAAGAATCACAAAAGGAAAAAGGCGATTCATGTAAGATGATGATTTAGCTACTAATTCAAAATATCTAATAAAAAAAAGCCATGAGCTAATGAGACCTCCTTGATTGGTATACAGCACCTCCACCAGTGCTCAGTATGCAGCCCTGCAGAAGAAAATTGGATGAGGAAAAAAGTCAATATACGCCAGTTTCTCTCAACAAAATTGTTTTGGCCTAGTATTTTTGCTGGGGATGTTGAGGGTGGTAGGCCTAAATGGCACCAGACTCAGTATCAACCTTAAACTTATCAACTGCTGTTGATTGGCTACATAGTTTGATTGGTCCAAGTGGGTTGCTATTAGAGTCTTCCACCTATGTGAAGTCCGAGTTTTAGTTATATGTGTGAGGTGGGAAAAAGTAAATAACCAAACTTGGATGTGAGAAATATTTGTGCATGGCCACATGCTAAGCTTTGCTGAAGATGCTCTTAGATCAGGAACTCGCAACACTAGGTAGATAGATAAGGGAAGTAAGGGTCAGTTTCCATGTGCCTGACCCACTACACCCAACACTGATATAACTATCGAATAAGTGAAAATATTGTCACAAAGAGTTCCCATCATTTTATTTTATTTTATTGTATTGTTACAAGTTTTCTCCACCTGGTGAGAAAAGAAATAGGGACTGCAAATTCTTAAGGATTACTTTTTCAGAAGTATTTGCTCAAATTCACTTAGATTTGGAGGCAAAAAGTTGTGAAGTTGTCATGTTTGGGACATCATGGTCTATCATCTTGTCACCACAACATGGAGGGAATGCAAAAAATATCTACCTCTCTCTCTTTAACCTGTAGCCAAATTTGGCTTTGCCCTCTTGTGGATGATCACGAAACCACATACCTCAAAATTTTGAAAAAAAGGAAATCCTTGGAACTTCCCATGTCATTCTAATTTCTTTTCACCAGAAAAAAAGGGGGGAAAAAAAAAGCACTATCGATGTTTACATTTTAAGGTTATCCTTTGACCTTACAATTTTTGGAACACCTGGTGACAACATCAATGGCATAAGAGTGTGCATATTGGTAATCGCCATTTGTTTAACTGGAACATGCGAGTTTGTTTTTAAAATGTGATGCTAGTGAAGTCTGGTGGGTAGTTGGGAGGATGAACTAGAAAGCCAAGGAATCTTCTGAAATTAAATAATTCAGCAGGGTGACACTAATGACATGGAAATGCCACTCAATCACCTTAGATTTACCATATAAAATAATTGTATAGTGGGTGAAGTGGGGGGGTGGAAACTGACCCTAAGAGAAGAGGGCTAGGAGGAGCTCATGTAAGGATATAGGTAGGTTTGTTGTCCTGGAGCGGCAGCAGGTTCTGCATCTAGAAAAAATGGCAGGAACAACCTTCCTGGGCCAGTAACAACAAATCATTGTGTCATAGAAAAACTTTTGTGGAAGTTATCAGGTTGACTTAGTTGTGCGGACAAAGCAGGACAGGCCTGCTTCCTCACTAACTTTCCGGCAATGGTATGTAATGTGTTGCCAGAGCGCGAGTAAATGCTGCCTGCGCCTTCAGCACTAAAATATGACCAGTTGCGAGTAATGCATGATTGCAGATCCTCCTTGCTAGATGTGACTATGCGCATCTGACATCTCCCACATAATGCCCCCGCTCCCCCTTCCTCTCTCCCTCCCTCCCTCCCTCCCTCCTACCTACCTACAAATTTCCTGGGATTCCACACCTTGCCGATCAATGCCTCAATCCGGGCAGCCACTGCCTTGCAACTGGGACTAGACATGGATGCTACTGGGGGAAACCTAAGGTTGAGATAACCTCCGGGTAAATAGAGCTGGGACTCTATTGGGGTATTAAGTTCTTAATTTCTTTAGTGAAACCATTGGATGAATATGCATGAATAAACTAAGTGTGTTAATTATTTTAATTTAATAAAGCCATTTGGATGATTGCATGCAAAAAGTTTGTTTTGTTAGGGCTATAAATTTATATATCTACACACGAACACACCACCATGGATGGATGGATGGATGGATAGATGGTGAAATTGATATGACATTTTTTCCACTAGGTTCTTGTTCCCCAGCTAATTTTGCCATTGCTGAGGATCCTAAAAAATTTGCAAGGGTTTCTAATATTGGGGTTCATCCAATTGAATGGCTTCAAAACGGGAAAGTTAGGGTGGTGCATTCATTGGGTGCTACATCACCATGAAATGCCCGCATCCCAAGCATCTTTTTTTTTAAGGATTTAATGTTTGGCAAGTTAGGGTGGAAGCAATTAATTAATTGTAGGAATAACTAACTGAAATCCGTTAATCTTTTTTTAAAAAATTGAGATAATTATGACATGTTTTGTACCATTCAAATTTTGAAATGATAAGTCATGAATTTCTCAAAAGGAGAGGCAGACATGGCCCATGGAAGAAAAGGTTAAATTGAACTTCCAAAAGGCCCCCATAACCATACAGTTGTTTCAGGCTGAGTAAGGCAAGAGGTGGGCCATGTTATGCACCATTATATCCAAAATGACAAGAAGCATATGGCATATGGATGCCATGGGTAGATCAAATGCAGTTCTTCTGGAGCTGGTTTGACATGGGTGCCTACAGATACCCATATGAACAGAGGTCTAGTTCCACATTAGACCTGGTTCAGGACAAAAACAAAGTGGTATCAAGAAGAGACAATTGAAAAAACAAAATTTATTGCCACCAACTTCTGTTTGGAACTTTGCAGTACCACTCAACCCATCTCTCTGGAACAAAGTTTCCTTGAGGCATAATATTCAGTTATGAAATACTTCCATAAAATAGGTTCACTTCAAAGTTCAAGTAGAACATAAGAAGTGAACCTGTTTATGTAGTGAACAGCCTCCCTGCAAGAATGCTCTATTTCTGGCTTCCCTCACAGGTTTGGTTTTCTTTTTTGCTTTTTTTTTTTGGGGTTGGGTTGCTGAATTTGGTACTGGGTTCTATGGCCTTCTTGATTCGAATTTTAGAGCTTTTTCTGCTAACAGTAACTTAACAGCAGCTCCTTGGGTTGCAAGCTATCAAACCTTATTTGAACTTATATGGCACACAGAATGTTGGTGAAATGTTTTTTAAAAGGAGCTTTGATCAGCGCCCAATCATAAGGGATTAAAAAAATTCTATAGGCTATTGTGCCCAAAGTTCCAACTTCCCAAAATATTAATCACATTCACACACACACACAGAGGGGGGGGGGAGCCGGTGGGTTGCCATCTTAATTATACAACTCAAGAATTCATGGAACTTGGTGAAGAATAGATAACTGTGCAACTTTATAATATAGAGAAACCCCATACCCTACTAGTGGCTAGGACAATCATCACCATGGGAATGGTTGTAGTCTCCAATTCCTCTAAGCCAGGTAGAAATGTATTGGACTACTAAAGGGCATAATTGCAGCGACAAGGAATAGATTGGCAATCACCAATAGTTACTTAGTTGGCATTCTAAATCCTTCTTCTTCTTCTTCTCCTCTAGTCAGGGATAGGATTCACTCTTGGGAGAGGGACTTTGATTTCTTCAACACACGAAGTTGAGTGGGAATTCAGCGGCCAGCCCCACTATCGTGAAGGACCATCCTCTTCAAATGGGTCTCAAGAGTCCAACAATGTGAGGGGTGTCCATGGGATATAGATGCTAGCAACAAGGAGCTACTAAATGGCAGAGTTGTCCTTTCCATTACACAGGATGGCCAGTATCCAAGGGCTAATAAATGATAGTTGCAGGTTTGCCTGAAACAACTGCAACAAGCTGCAGTTGGCCACTTGTGTGTAAACCCGGATCCATTTTTGCACACATCAACTCATGACAATGGCCTTGGGTGAACCAGCACCCACGTTGGTACCATGGTAAAAATCCCACAATCCATTCAATTCATTCCTAGACATTACAAATATCCAACGCCTAGACTAAATCAGGACCTCTGAGTTCAAATCTAACATTTTTCGGGCTTTATATGGCCACTATGAGGCCTCACTAAAAAAGGTGAAGGTACCAATGTGGGTGCTGGGTCACCCTGGAAACCACTTCCAAGAAGGAGCACATTAATGTTGAAATGCAAAAGCATAATCGACGGTCTTGTAATCAACATATCTTCTTGTAATTTCTTTGGAGCTACCAAAAAAAAGGTGAATAAAATCTCAAGCCTTTCCTTTATAAAGTGATGATGAAGTTCTACATGCTTGATTCTTGCATGAAAGTTTGAGGTAATAGCAATGTTCTATGGCACTTTTGTTATTGAAAATTAATTTGGTGGTGAAGGTTATGAGCATGTATTCCAATTAAGTGTTTGAAAGAAATAATGTTGGTTATCATTTTCTCTACATGGAGATAAGATATGTCCCCCTTGTTAATGTAAATGCATAACTTGCAAGTGAAATTTGTGACTACTAAAGGATCACATGCTAGTCTACATCACACTACTCACTAAGAATGTGGTCTTTCAACCTTTCTGTTTTGTTTTCATTTCAAAAACAATTGATGTTACCAGTTTTAGACCTTAAGTTCTTTGTAAATATTTAAGATCCTCTTAACGACTTGCTTATGCAAAACTTTATGATCTGACATAAATTATGGCATAATTTCCAATAGCATTAGTTACATTGAATACTCCATAAACATACAAAGCTTGCAATTGCATTGGAGCGGACATTTACTTGGGTAATTTCACATTTCTTTATTTCAAGAATCCCATTCGAACAAAAGTTGACACCAATTTGTAGGTGCCCATTGAAAAATCCTCCATTACAATAGATTTTCTCACCTACTAATTGTAGCTACAACAAATATATAATAGAAGGTGAACACTACAAATGGCTAGATTTCACCCACAAAATGAACTTGAATTTTGAAAACATATTTGAAATTATTTTCTCATGAATCTATTAGTTCATGCTTTTAGCCATATGGTGTGACGAATGTTAGTTCATTGAAATTGTTTTTGCTTCCCAAAAGCATCAAATATCTACAATGTAGCAAGGAAACTAATCCTCCACACATTACCTCAAATTCACAATGGGCATTTTCACCTCAATTATCTAAAATTCACATCATATGATAGTTTCTTTGATTTGTTGGTCATGATAGAACATTCATTGGTATTGTGGAATATAATCTAGTTGTGAAGGTGTGAAAAAACCCTTTTCTTGTTGCATCCTTTGAAGAAATTCGTCCTCTTCATAAGGCTTTGCATGTTCAAGCACAATGCCCATGGACTTGAATGATGGAACTTGAATTGCTTCTTTTGTGCTTTCAAAGAAGAAAAACATAAGAGAAAACTCATATATTAAAACTAAAGTTTGGAAATTTACTACTTGATTAAGAGGGAATGGAGTGTGTAAATGTGAAAGGTTGCATTGGGTTTAAAGGTTTATGAGTCAAGCCAAAATAATGATAGTTTTGGTCAAAAGTTAAGGGATTCTTGAGATAGCTCGAGGAGAATCTAGAAGAAATATTTCTAATTCAAGGTTTTGATTTAGTGATTCCTTCGAATGCCTAGGGGACACTAATAAGAAAATGGATGTTGACCTATTAAATGATAACGGAAATAAACCACAACAATTTAGTAAAAAAGAAACCCAAAATGTCACAACCTAAACTTTGGGTTTCAAAATTGAAGTTGAGGCAAGACAAGGTCCAAGATATCTCAAAAGTACGCCAACTTGACATAATGTGAACCAAAGGAAATGAAACGTATGTCACAAAAAGTGGTTCAAATGTGGTTCAAAGGAAAAGCATTCAAGATCTCAAGTTGCATTCTTCGTTTAGGAGTTGGGACTTTCAAAGATGACATTTTCTTTTAGTGAAGTTTGAAGGGTCAAAGTTCATGTATGAATCAAATAATGTCATTATTACATAACAGAATTTTATGTTAGTTTTTGGATTAAATTTTCAATCGCAATGAATAGTTGACAAAAATGTCATCATTCAAAGCATATTAATCAATTGTGACACAAATTTGATTAAGTGTATTTTGATTAAAATGACTAAGATGATTCAAACTATTTGTTGACATGGCTATTTAAAATGACTAGTTCAATACTAATTTAGTTTTTCTAATTAAAATTTCCATAACTTTTGTACATTTCAAATAATATCAAAAACATTATATTTCAAATTTACTATCAAATTTCATTCTTTTTTATTAAATTAAAATTGTGTCCAAAACAATGTTGCACTCAACCCATGATTCCAATGTTTTATTTTATTTTATTTTGTCGCAAGTTTATTAATGATGATTCAAGTCCATGACATGTCATCTTGATGATGTCATGATCACAACATGTTAAAGTGAGGTCTTGAACCTTCACATTTTCATTCACAACCCAAAGCCTTACCATTTGACCATTACTTCACATGGTGAAATAGATTATTATCACAAAATATATGAACATATTTTTTTCACTTTCACGATTACGATTTCATTATATAATTAAGAAATTCATAATGAAATTGACTCCATGTGTACATCTTTAATATCATTCCTCAAATAATTACATTACATTCAAATGTATAATATTTTAAAATTTTAAAATGTGAAATTTAGTATATGAATTTTAATTATATTTAATTAATATTAATTTTTCATTTAACGTTTTTATATTTTATTTCAAATTCCGAATGTTAAACAATTGTATTCATTTATATAATTTGATTTGGGAATATTTCATATTATAATAACCTTATTAGAATTTATATTGAAAACTCACAATGAATTGAATTTCACTTTTGAAATTATATAATCAAATTTCACATTTTTAGAAATTTAATCAATGAAATTAATTCAAGTTTTGCATGTACATTAGTTTTTTTTAATTCTAATAACTTGAAATAAAATAATAGTTTGATTTTTCATATTCTCACATGTCATTTTGTTATATTTCAATTAAACTATCCTTTGCTTTTATGTTTATGTGATTTTATTTTTTAAAATGAAAACATGATATCCATAATCTATTATCATTGGTTTTGGTAATCCATTTCAAATTTTAGTTAAATAATAATATTTTATTATTATCACATCATCAAAAGTAACATTATAATCATAATTACTCATATGTAAATGATTGTTCTCAATCACATTACTCAAATCAAACAACTCTATATGGATGCCACATACAACGCATCCCACATAATGTTTGTTTTCACAAAATATCTAATTCTTCAATCAAAGTGAACATACCAAGATTTGATTTTAATCAAATCAAACATAATCAATCAATTCAAATAGTGTACTTGGTTTGGTAATTGTCTTAATCACAATATTACTAGCAAAAATAACCATGTTTTTATAATAGTTTCTTTTGATCCAAATAGGTATCCATACAACCTATAACTTAATGAAGTTACATTGTCCATCACCAAAGAAACTATTTTTGTTGCCCCATATATGGTCAACCTAATTGCCTACAATGATGCCATCCCCCTAATTCTAACCACACTTTATTATCATTTCTATAGTTGAAACATATGATTGCACTTTCAAACACAACCTCACATTCTCAAATTATAAATAAAAACTATAGAAAAAATTACAATCTTGTAACAAAATTTCAAAGAGTTTGATGGCATGAATTCTTGACTTGATAGCAAAATCATTTTTCTTGTCTTGTTTTCCTTTACATGTTTGTTCATGCCCTTCTTTAATTGAAGCAAAGTCCATTCTCAATCGGTCCATTATGTTCACACAAAATAGTTTAGGGAGATCATTCCTTAGGCTCCAAAACCTCACGATTCACATTTCCTCCCCTATTCAATCATTTTCCATAGGAGATTGTCCACTTTCAAAGAACACACATGAATGCATATGAGCTCAAATCACACTACATTTTTTGTGACCAAATCATACATTTTTATTCCTTATTTTTCTTGTTCTTGGTGTTTCTTCTTACTTTTATTATTCTTCATTGCCTAATGGTGGTAAAAGCTCATAATATGCATTGATCTTTCTATTCATGGTGACAATGATACAGAAAGGATGTGCGTATGTGTTGTTCCTCAATTGTGTGATTATGCAACATGGTTCACATTAACTTGGGAAGTGCATCTTGTCCAAGATACTTTGATCAATTAGTTAAATTGATTTTTTGAAAATGTTTGAAGATTCTTGAGTAGTATCAATGGCATAACACATGTTAGGCCATGATGAGTTGACATCAAAGTCATATCTTTCTTAACTCTTTCATTTAGCGATATGATAAACACACACTATAAAATTTCTTACATGCAAATGACAAGAAAATATTAAGCCAAACATGAACATCCTTTTCTTGTCAATCCATGTTGACATGTTCTACACAATACATGACATTTTCGCATGAAATCTAAATTGTGAGATTATGAAAAAAATATTGTCACAAACAACACGTGATATTCCACAAATAAAGGTATTAAAAATAGGGTGGTGTGGTTGCCACCACTTGTGGTAATGAATTATTTCCTTCCACCTTAAAAATAGGGCAAGGAATTTGCAATTATGTTTTTTTTTTACATCTTTTTTTTTCACTAGCTTTGAAGATTAATCAAATAATGGAATAAATATAGACTTCCGAATATAATGATTAATTAGAAGTTGATATGCACTTTGCTTTTATAAAAAGCATGTGGATGTTTGTTTGTAAGATTACACAAAGCATATAATTTCAAGACTAATGCAAATGGTCAAGGTTATATGTTATGAACCATTGTATCACCACTCTTGATAATGCATAATCATGGAAGCAATACTCAATTAGACAATGAAATACATGGGTTCAACAACTTAAATGTTTAATTTCCAACTATAGGTTTAATTATATCATTCGACTGGTCACCCAAAAGGCCTAGACACAATAGCCCTTTTCTTGAAACTCTACGTGCATCTTTATTTTATAAGTTGTAGCATGAGTCCCCTCATCCTCTGGAGACCTACAAGGATATATATAATGCAAGAAAGATGTTTCAATAACTAGCAATGTTGAAAAAAACCTTCAAGTTTTCTTTCAATCACCACATTTAAGGTCCAAAAGGAGATTCTCATATCTTTGGACATATCTATGATTTCCTTCTTATGTAATCAACATTTATGTGACCTTGTAACTACTAATGCATTGTTATTTATTACCATTCTGTTCTAAGGATTCACAAATCTTTCATTTCAAAGAAAATCGTAAGCTTGACCTTTCATCTTGACTATCCAAGGAAGTAAAGATAAAAGAACCCCTCGTTTGACATTAGGAATGAGCTCCAAATTTCCTTATGCATTTGCACTAATCTTGTTTTTAATTTATAATCAATTTCAAAAATGTCATGTACCTTATGATGGAGGTTGTGGGTAGTGATAATGTCTTGCCTTTTTGTCCATCCTATCATGAAAATCATTCCCCATTTGCCTCATTGGAGTTCTTTGTAAAGCCTCAGTATAAAAGAAATTACTAGATTTATCCCCTCTTTCACCCATTCACTAAAAATTGCATGAACAAATATTCACATATGTGAAGACCACCATGAAGATCACTATGTGAATTTCATAAATACACTAGCAATAGTGGACAATTTTCTTACTATGCATACTAATGGTCATATATTTTCTTCATGCCCATATTGGTGTTGTTGGTAATAAGGAAGATTGGAAAAAGTTGTTTTGTTTATGTCAAAGACGACAACATCCATCCCATCGCTATGAAGCACCAGATCGAAAAGATAGTGTGCAGTTGAATTACAACAACTTTTACATCCACATCATACCACCCATGATTCATGTAGTGAGCCACCATGCCTTTACATTCTTATGGTACTTCTAGCCATCCTTGCATCACCATGGATGCATAATGGTCACCTAAACAACAATGTGGAAGGAAAAGATAATCAAGAACATGAGTCAAAAACAATTGACACATATGAATAGTTAGGAAGATTTGCACCAACATTTCATTCCTTAACAAGGGAAAGATTGCTACAAAAGCTTGGCATGTGATCTTGTTTTCATGTGATTCAAGTCTTTCATATATATCAGATCTTAACTTAAATCCAATGACAAAAAGAGCTTGATCATGAATTCTCTATAATGAATTGCCTAGAACAAGCTTAAGAAACCTTGGGTTCTAATGAACATGCACTTGCATATCTTCCATGAATCATTTTGTTTTAGGAAGTTTTCCAATTCCAAAATTAGATGTCATTTCATGTCAAAGACTTAGTTATTCATGACATGTCAATAAGAAACATTGCTGTTCTTCTAGCCCTAATCAAGCTTTTTGACCATGCTATAATTTGTTTTGTACCATCCACTATCCTCCAATAATGTTTACTTGACACCCTTAAATCAATGTCAACTCACCTTATCATAATCTCATTCCTGAATAGTCGTTTCTACCAATGCAAATTTGTTACATATTTAATGTTGGACTTGTTATAGAACGGTCGTTCAACCAAAATTGAGCTTGTGAAACCCATTAAAAGCCACAAAGCCCCAAATTTGATACGATCATCAAACTTATTATTTTGCAAAATAAGGCTTCAAATCATTGGATAATTAATCATGTAATCATAATTAGATTTTGTTGCCAATCTATGGGACATGGTTTCCAAATGTGTTTATCGCAAATCCACAATCAAATGAACAATAGAGCAAGGAAGGCTTTTGGGGTACCACCCCATAATGTTGTCGTGAATGCATAATAACACATGGCAACACAACACATGTAACCATTCACCCCAACTTTGGGTCATGTTCTTGCAATTCTACAACTTGTAGGCAAAATATACAATAGTTGGTTTCTAAAGATGGTCATTTAATCTATAGAATCATTGAATATGCAAGTTGGTGACATGCCCAATGACCATAGATAGCTACTTTTATGGACACTAACCATGTGATTCACACCATGGATTTTTAATATACACGTACTACAAGTTAAAACATTGAAAGAAAAACATGACAAACCATACATGCCATCTATGAATGCTACATGGGAAAACTTACAATGACACCTAGGACTTTATTGAAAAAGAAAATGCACAAGAAGTTGCCACTAATTTGTAACACCTCCATGCAAGTGAAATCATCAAAGTTCAACTTTTGAACTATTCAGAATAGACAATAGAGGTAGCATCATTGAAAACTCCTTCCCCAAATACAAGGTTGTACATCAAAGGTGTGTCATCTTGGCTAAAAACTTGTAATCAACCCCTGTAAAAAATAAAAGTGAAGAAATTTGGGTAGCATACAATCAATAATTTTACATATATGTCACTTGGAGGATTTGTGGAAAAGTATTGAGGATGTACAAACCTCTCTAGACCTATTTACAAATTACATACTAAGTTTGTTATAGAGATTACGATCCCAAAAGTTGATATATCAACATCCAAAATGTCAATTGTGTTAAGGGAAGAGTTTTGTTGGAGTGTGGAATGTGTTAACAATAGCTATATCCTTCAACACAAATGCTTCTATGACATTAAATGCACAACTTATTTTTGAGGTGCAAAAAGTGCTAAAGGAAACGTAATTAGATATTCCTACATAAGTAGCTTCCTAAGCCATAGCTTAAGAAACACAAAATTGCAACTTACAACCCACAAAGACTTCAACATTGCAATTAACATAAGAAAAAACAATGTTTTTGTACAAATATCCCTACAAGACTTGTTGTGGTTTCTTTAAAATGGAGAAGTGTCATCTAGGAGGAAGATAAAAAGTTTAATAGGATAGTACATACTTGCTAAAATGATGGCAAAAGAAATGAAGACACCAACAATTCCAAAAAGCATGATTGCCACAAAGTTTTGGAAGAATTACTTTTCTTAACTTGAAATTTATCACAACAAACACCTTTTCAAGCCATTGTTTCAACAACATGCAATAACACAACATTTTAGAGGTTATTAAGAAACAAGGGTAATCATGCAAACTAAGCATTACCCATGCAAATAAGGTTAATTTTAAAACAACTTGTTTAGTACATTTCCAAAACCATTACAAGAGTCCACAAAACACATTAGGCCTCATGCCATCAAAACTTTAGAGTTGCAACATGAAAACCAAATCCTTAAATCTAGTTCCTTCTTCATCAATTCTTCCTTTCATGGCCATGGCAATGCACGATGAGGTGCAACACTCATTGATCATTGAACAAAGTGATAGTCTCATGGAGGATTGGGTAGGAATGTGGAATATTATCATCAGTAGTAGGTGAGAGAAAGAAGTTTTGGCAAAAATTCTTCTCAAATCTTTTATTTCTTTTAGATCCTCTGTAGTGGTGGGATTGTAGGTTGGAAAAGGTGACTATAAGATATATAGATTTCAAGCATAAGAAGAAAACATAAGAAGCATTGTGGTGACTATTGCATTCTTGTAACAACAATTGGACATCTTTGCATGGAATAGAAAGTTTGCAAGGTTTGTCAAGGTTGGGCAACATGAGAAGGCAACAAAGCTTTACTAAAAAATGGTGCCAAATTAGGGATGTGAAGCTGTAAAATGGTAACACAAATGTTACTTTAGCTATTCGCACATCATTTTCCTCTTCCTTTTCAGCAACAAAAAACAAAAAATGTTTGTTGTTTTGAGCAACACAAAAAAAATGCTTGTGATAACAACTTGAACTTGGAATCACGGGACAAGTTTTGAACATCACATACAGTAAACTCTCTCTAAACTAATATCCTTGGGACCGACTAGAAGATATTAGTTTATGGAGGATATTAGTTTACACAAATTATATGGGGGGTAACAAAAATCATTCCGGAACTTGTCGTGAATGCTGCTGAAGCCTACAAAATGGTTGAGATGCTGGAGAGGTTTTGGATGCAACAAGACAATTCGGGTATTCCATTTGTTGCTGCCTCATAGAAGATGAAGGACAATGTGAGTATGATGAGGACAAAACAGTTGGTACAAAAGAATATTGATAGCTTCTTCCAGCGCATCTAGCTTTGTACTTTCGAAGGTGTTTCCTCTAATTTCATCGTTTTTTTTGGTGCCATATGTATGATATATTAGTTTATAAAATGCTATGGGACCAAAAAAAAATATTGAATATCAGTTTATGGAGAATTATTAGATTAAGTATGAGGCCCACCACGGGCATGTGCCCGCATATCAGTTTAGAGAGAATATTAGTTTACACAGTATTAGTTTAGAGAGAGTTTACAATAAAGTTTAAAAAAAAGTAATCGCAAATCACACCTACTTTTTGCCCTACTTTGAGAGACCCATGCTGTTGAATACATGTTTGAACTCTATGATTTGGAAAGATGCCAACTACTTCTACAAAACCCCATTTCAGCAACAACATGTGTCATGAACTCATTGCGAGACAAAGTGCAAAAGACTTCATTGACAAATGAATCCTCCTTTCAAACATATGGGCGCACCCCAAACCCACCCATCGAATGGATGGGTGGACCTTAATGTAACAAATGCATGTCCATTAGCTTGGGGCAATAAAATAAAAATTCCCAAAAGTTTTGAGGTTTTGAAAGATAGGTCTAATAAATGACATCCCATGATAACCTATGCCAAAATAGGTAATTAGACATATACTAATATTTTATAATAATATATATTTTTATCCCAACATCCATGCATGATGTTGATCCACTTTCATTCATAATAAATGAAATTCGTCTATCACCATTCACTTTTAATTGACAACATGCATTTAGGAACGTGTTCAACCAAGGAACCTTGGTTGATGAACCATATAGAAAGTTCCTTGAGTTAAGTGTCAAATTGGAATATACAAAAATGATTTCCTCATTACCTCCAATCTATTCAACACAAACACAACTTATTCCATAATTTTTTCATGTATTGAAGTTAGGCATTTACACCCATGAGTTTCTGTTAAGATTTTGTACCTTTAAATAATGTAGGTCTTGCAATGATTTTTTTGTGATGAAAATTTTGTCATTTTGCTAAAAACAAAAGGTCTCAAGCAACATGGTCAAGGAAACTTTTGAAAATTTCCCAAAAAATCATCACATTTCCAGGATGAAAGTTATGAAATGCCCAAGATTTTTAGAAGATTTGGGAAGATTTTTAGCTTTCTTCTTTTGAAATCTGCATATATAGCTAAGTGGTATGCCAACATGTAATAGGATTGCAAGATTTTCTAGTTCTCCATTTGTCTTGTAGTCAGATTTGGCTTAACCCTCTTGTGGCTGATGACCACTTTTGGAGCAACATGAGAGAACTGAAAAAAAGAGAAAACACTGAGTTCTTGATCTACTATTAAAATTCTGAATATCAGAACAAACCAATGAAAAACCATGGACTATGTTTACTTAGTCCTTCCATAGTACATGCTCAATGGTGTGGGAGCTGCAAAACCAAATCCTCCAACAAATGCGGTGGTTCTAATGAGCACAGAAAACAAATATGTGCAGAATACAACATAATCTACAGGTTTGACATTTGCATCCTACACATATTTTGATTTTGCTATATGAACTTGATGTTCATATGGATCTTTGACATTCTTTATATATGAAAACAGTAGGAGTTGTCAGGCTAGATGTTTTAAATAGCAGAAGGAAAAGGATGGGGCCATACAAACATTGAAGGAGAAGGATGGGGCATACAAACATTGGAGGATATTCACGTCAAAAATTTTGTATTTGGTTATGTGGCCAATTACAACAATGCATATCTTGAATGATAAAAACATGCCTATAGTGCATGGTTTTGGATGCAGATGAGGTTCTATAGAACTGGCAAGATGATGACGAAGGCTTGTGGCTGAGTGAAACCATATATTACAGTATTGCCAAATTTGTAAATCATCAATGCCATGATGCTAACTTGCTTCACGGATGTGCATGCCATGGAGATGCACACGCCTTAGGAGCTTACATGTAACGCACATACCAAGTAGGAACTTTTCATAATGGCAATTTGTTTGCTGCAAGCCTAAGGATATTACAATCGATAACCACAATTTAAGACATTGGGGTATTTGCAAGCAAGAATGGATCAATTTTGACAGATTTAAAAACTTAAATTATTTTGCATCAATGTATTTGGACACTGCCACAAGTGTAAATAGCTTGGATGTCTAAGCTTGAGACAAATAATCATCTTTTCCCCCAAAGAGAAGTTAATGGTCACTTATTAATACATCCTAAACTACATTGTTTGTGAACAAAATTATGGGAATTCAACAAAAATCCTGTTATAAAATACTTTGCCATTTTCCTCAATTCTTGTGATTCTAAGAGCCCTTAAAACTTTCATGCCACATTGAAAATGTTTGAAAACCTTTATTATGAATTACTAATGCATTTATCAAATTTGGAGTAAAAATGTTGTTAATCATTAAAGACTATGATTATAATTAGTTCATTTACAACTTTTCAATGCAGTGTTTTTTTTATTGGCGAATTTTCACAAAAATTCGACCTGATTAGTATGATTTCCACCAATACAAAGGTTTTTTCATGAGAAAAATGGTCCAAATTCGCAAAGCAAAAAATTCAAATCGTCAGTTTTTTACAATATGTTCCAGTAGGTAGCCAAGAATATTGAAGGATCCTGGTTTTTTTCTACTTTCATATCTGGCATGTAGCCAGAATTGGCTAAAATAGTTTTGAATGGTCACCACCTTGGCTACATCACAAAATCCTTAAATATAACCCTGTTTCAATGTATTGACATGAAAAGTTGTGCATATTTAGAAGCCTTCTTCTAGTTGGTGTAAAACATTTTAATTTTCAAATAATTTCACAATTGCACATAATTGTCTTATCATATAAACTATTTGAAGTGGGACATCTTATAATTCCTAAGGGAACAAAAAGAAACACGATCTGGAGTCCATGTATGGAAACTTTTAACTTGCAAACACACAGTGAAGGAGTCACACCCTATCATAGCAATGGGTGCAACCTAGGGACCTTTTTGCACTCGTGCTTCCCCAAACTAATTTGTTTTGTGTTCATAAACCTCTATAAAAGTACTCCCTTCAAAAGTTTGATCACATAGTATAAACCAATTCTAAATCAATCCTAATTACTTTATATCCAACTCATATACTCTACAAAACAAATTGTCATACATGTATTATATAATTAGACTAAACCCCAAGCTCATCTGCAACTACTACACCCATTGCCACAACACCAGACCTAGGACATTATGGGTAGAGTTTCAACCTCGGCTTTATACCTTTCCTATGGGTTAAAAATTTGTTTCTCACTACCACATAGAACTATGCATCTATCTTCTCTAACTTCTACTCAGCTGGAACAATTTTCGATTTGAAATGTTCAGATCATAGAGTTCAAATGTCATTAGATACAATGACCAGCAAGTGACACATTAATTTGGTGTGACCATTTCTAATAACCAAGAACCCACGAAAGCTATTTCCAAATGTAATAAGATTGATGAACAAAACGTAGGGACACATATTTGTACATTGTATGTGGTTATACTCTTGAAAAGTACAGCATGTAAATCTGGTGTTTTGGAACAAGCATATGCCAACACTAAAATATTAAAATGTCCAACGAACGCAGGATATACATATTGAAGTATTTAGGAAGACATACTGTCATTCCGATCAAAGATCATGCAACGCAAGATTCCTTGCCACACGTGACTTGCAAATTGGATTCTTCCCCTGGTTTGAGACGCATATCTGATTGCAAATACATGGGTAAGGACACTATATATAACTGAGGCCCCATTTCCCTGGTGCACATGTTTGTTAAAGTATCTACACAATGCAACTTCAAACATTATACATTAATACACAACTGTGGTATCTCCACTCATCAAACAGAATAATAACCACCGGGTCCCAAGAAACCTGAGGAAGAACAAATTGGTAAAGACAAAATTGTAGACTTCACAAAGGAGTAAAAAAGCAAAATGATTGTGGTTCAACCCATCAAGTGCAGGTCCATTGGTGAAGTCCCCTGGCACCAAGATGAGTCCTGCTTCAAAACCAGCAAGTGGGTCAGGCTTGTCTCGATGGCATGCCTGGTAAGTCTTGCAGCTCTCCTCTCCCGAAGACAGGAAGGAAATCCTGGTAGTCTAACCAAGCCAGTGCAACGTTACATACCAGCCCACAATAGACTTGACTGTTAGCTATCTGGGAGCTTTTGAATGCCCTTCTGTTTCCCATCCGTACCCTGCACTGTATCACATAAGAGGACAACAAGTGTCAAATTTCATAGATCCTCTTATCACACCAGACAAACAGCAATCAATGATATTACTTACAAAAGAGATGCAGGTTCAGGAGGGAGAGCAGTTCCATTTTGCTGTTGTGATGACACCCAGACATCATTTCTTCCAAACAATATATAATATGCTGTATATATAGAAGAAGTCTGAGATGCATCATGTCAGTGGCCAATATGCATCATATGGTCACACAAGAAGTGCCCAAATTCAAGCAAAAACCATGGTAAGATTATCAGGACCTACTGTTGCCCAGTGTGGCTGGAAAATACTATTACCACCGAACAAAGTTGACATGGCTCAATTTTAAAAGATGAAAAGACTGTCACAATAGAACAGATTTGGTCCTCACTAAAAGATGCTAGACAAGTAAACAAACAATGTCCAAGCACAGGCATACCTGTTGGCAGTGGTTGTGATACAGCTGGTGTTGACCTCCCCAATGGATTTACCCTAATCCTGCAAGAAATCAAGTATATTACTGGAACTACATACTAAAAAAATTAGAATAAAAAAGCCCACGAGGTTCCACTTCCATTAAGTCATTGGAAATCATTTCATCCTTGATTCAGAACTTCCTGCCCTGTTTTTTCCTTTGAAACAAGTTGTCTTTAAACCAAGCAGGTCACAAACAACTTCAAGAATTTGATGTAGACAAATCTTACTTGTTGTGAATATTAACATACTCATCTGTTTCATCCAGAATTTCCTCCTGAAATCAACAACCCAGAATCAATCAGAAATCTAGATCACATAATAATTCACACATTGATCCCAGGTTTCCTGGTAATTTTCACAAGAGAAAAAAGGTGACGATATGCCTAACTGTGATAAACAGCACCCAGGAGTGCTATATGCAGAAGATCATGAGCTCTTTATTGAGCAACCCTCTAGTCCTCTTTAACAGAATCTTTAGAGGGTAGACTTTCATTCTTCAGAAGGACAATATGACTGGCCATCTGAGAGACAAGTAGCTCTTCACAACTACAAAGCCTCAAAAACCTGTAAAATTGACTATTGATAATTCCCAACTTAGCAGTAGTTGAGATATTGGAATGAACATTAGGCATACAAACCATTTCAATACCTGCATACGCTGGTTGAGAACATTTGTCAAAAACATCGCAGGACATACCATAAGGACTTTGTTTCACAGCTAGATCCAAGAAGTTACAAGAGCTCTCAGTAAGATTCAATTTAGATAAAACAATATAGAAGACAGATTCAACCAACCTGCAAGAGTTCCTCAATGAGATCCTCCATGGTTATGATTCCAACCACTTCCTCATCATTTGGAAAGCTATTCAGTGTTTCATCCCCTATCTCCAACACATTGCGAGCTCCAGTTTGCTCCCACTTCTTGGTGCTGCGCTGGCCAAGAAGTTGGCCACCAGTATTTTTCTCATCTAACTTAATAACTGGAGCTTTGCTGAAGGGAGAGGCAGAATTTGCTGATACAACATGGGTAGGCAAAAGACCACCATGATCACTGATTACCCCTTGATTTTCTACATGTAGCCTTTGCACTGCATCAAAACCATAAGAACTGTATTAGAGAGAAAAATGTACAACTATTACACCCTGTTGAAGCCTACAGAAAATTTGCTAAATCTGTGGAAACCTTTTCATAAACAACAGTTCAAAAAATGCAAAGCCAAAGACATTTCTGTCCACAAGTAAGACAATGGAAGTGCGAGGTCTGAGCCAATACTCTTAGTGGACTTTGATTCAAAGTTTTTTGGTGGCTGTCTTTCATCCACCTTCAACTGCTCTGAGTTTTGTTTGACAGATTCAACCTTCTCCTTGTTGCACTTGACAACAACAGCCATATGACTGTGTCCTTTCTGAAAATCGTTCAAGATATCATAAAGAGGCACCCCCTCTGCTACCCTGATCAATACACAAACAAACTTCAAATCCATGCATATATCTAGAGCTGACAAAATTCAGATTACTTATAAAGCTCATGTGCTACATTGAGCAAGGTTGATGGGTTTACAGCATTAGCTGCATAACCACCTAGTAAAACTCCAGATAAATGATTCCTAAGTTCAATTTCTTGTGCTAAATCACTTCACATCACAGATCCATTTGGAAATCTTGCAGGTACTTTCACCAAGATGGCAGACCCATGCATAACCATCCATACTCACCACCTCAGATTCTTTCCACAGTTTCAGGAAACTTGGAAAGAAAGATTAATTACTACCAGCACCAAATTGCAAAATCTATGATTCAACACATGTATCTCTGCCTAGTAATGCCTTTACTTCACACATACTTGACTGCACCAGATGGAACTCTCAGGCTCTCAATTCCTTGCTTTCAGTTCCACATTGATCAAAGATTTGTGATGTTGCTAATGTAACAGTCTCTAGAAATGAGGTAACTGACGCATGTAAGTTCTATACTGTTCACAAAGTTCCCACTGAAAAATTCTCTTGTAAAGTTTACTGCAGTTGAATGACTGTAGTAACTACTAGTTCCAATTTGGCCACCCAGGAAAAGGCAATACAGAAGAGCATGTGCCCTAATTCATTCCTCCAATGGGTGCCAAAATAAGGCGAACACATAAATAGCACTAGCAATAGGGACAGGATCTGTTCCTATTCCCCAGATACATGCACAAACTGTTTCAATCAAAACTCTCAAGGAATTGTTCTTACTAAAGGCCAACTGACCTCGATTGTAGATGTTCAAGAAGGGTTAGAGATGCCACCTGGGAATCTTTCGAATTGTACAGTTTCTTACAGGTGTCTCATCTTGAGGAAGAAGAGTCAGCAAATTCTTCACCTGGAAAGTGCACCATGAGTATGTCAACTTTGTCAAAATAAAATGCTGCCATCAGCTTATTTTACATTCCAACTTTGCAGGGCAGCAGTTTAGGTTGTCTTAGGGCTATCTGCAATTTGAGCTGCTTACACTCCTAATGACAAAACAACATGGCATCTTCCTTATGCTTCTGTATCCAAGAAGTTGATGGTGGTCACCCACTTTTTGAATCCAACTTGATGCACACATCATGTAATGCCTTGCTTAGATGTAATTCAACATGCCAAGCTGTAACTTAATTCCTTATTGCAGATGAAAAAGACAAGTGACCTACCAGAACAAGGCCTACTATATTAGTCACACTTCCAGCATATACTGGAATGCGACTATGACCTTTTGCCATTATCATCTGCATCATCGCACTGCAATAAACCAAAACCTGGGATCAGAGAGCCAGTTCATGTAAAAGCACTGGAAAGCTCAACATGACCTACATTGCAGAAGACCTTTTTCCTTATTTCAAAACATAAAGAACCTTCCATTCAAAAATTACCTTTGCAAGTACTGAGAACTTCTCAATGCTTACAATTTAAGGAACCTGAAAATAATTTGGAGACGAATCTATTATAAGGAACTGGATATTTCAGATCTGACCAGAAAACCAGAAACCATCAGCAACCATGAAAAAGAGGGAATCCCACCCTAAAGAAAAAAGAAAAACAGACCACAAAACAGAACTAATGAGTGGTTTGAACAACAGCATTGGTCATACACATGTTCAGGGACCTTCAACAGCAATATGAATGCATTGGCCACATACCATATCATCCCCACTGAATTCATCAGTTCCCAGCAATGGGTGCAGGTTAATGTCAAATATTAACCAACATACCAAGTTTCTGTCCCTAGACCAACAGTCACAGGGAAATTCAGCCATGGCTAGCTCAAGAAAAGAATACCAAAAGACCTTGAGAAAAAAGACTGACATAGAAAGAGGAAAAGGCCAGAAAAGAAAAACCCCAACAAAATATGAGAGAGATGAAGGACATTGAGGCAAATTTTGCAGCAAAAAAGCATCAGTTGGAGAATCTGTGAAAGAAAAAACTTCCTTTACAAGGCGTTTCTTCCTGTACAAGGTGGCATATAGAAACATTATTCACCCAAATACTGGGTGCATAAGTTTTACCTAGGATGTATGTTCCATCACATGTAAAATTAATGTTTGCTTGGCTGTATTGGAAAACATACACCATTTCCCACAAGGTAGCATGGCAGTTTTCTCCTCAATATTTCTGGGAACCTATCAACAAGTACTTCTAGATCACCTAGGAGAGATGTTGAAACCACATAGCCACCACCTGAGAAGCTAGTCTCCATACCCACCAGTTCAATAGACCAGTTTTGTGGATACTTCAACAAACCTTACTATCAGATGGAGGATGAAATGGATTTACTTTGGAGTGGAACAAGTGGTTATTTGTTGTAAACCACTGCCAGCCAGTTTCATGCCTGCAAGTAAACATTATAGTCTGGGAAATAAATGGTAATGACCTCATTCCCAACTGAACATGGCAAGGGACATTATGCAACATTAGCAACGGTGAGCACATAATGAAACAAAGCTCATCACAGGACAAGAAGCGTCATTGTCTTTGTGAGAAACAACTTTATGATTACATACAGGTCAAGCTTTGAATTCACATCCAGTGCAAATACGTCTTCAATTGGAGTCATTGCTTGAGAAGCTGTCTTAGATGTCAGCTCCAAAGCTCCAGCAATAATTGTAGTCTCATCATATGTCAATTCTCCTCCTTTTCCAGCCTGCATTTGAACTGATCAATTCATGCCACAAAGCTTGACTTGTGCATCCTTCCTCACAGAATGTCACCTTTCTAGATGCAATGAACAAGTTTAAGAGATGTGTTTGAGTACAACCAGGAAGACCGTCATGCACAACATTTAATTTATTGTAACAAACACCCCTGCCAGCAGCAATACATCACCTTCTACTAAAATGGGAGAAAAACTCCCCGCATAGGACAGTAACCATAAAAAAGAACATTTGGATGATATTGAACAGCTGAAATGCTATAATCGACAAGAATCATGCAAACAATGTCGATTGATATCTGCATGTTATGGGTGAGAATGTGCAACCACTATCCTGAGCTCCTCCTTGCTCTTTGACTAAACATATAGTCAACAGCTGTCCTCTGAATTAGCAAAAAGTAGAAGCCTTGGTGAGACATTCTTAACAAAAGTTTGTTCACTACAAATTTCACACTATCTTTAATTTATGGTCAGTGAATCTAAGGTTTCTCTAGATTCAACCTGGAGATTGAGAAATTTAATTAAGTCAATGACTGTTAATACAATGTCAGGGATCCAAAAAATTGGAAGACATGTTCAGTTTGTATAACTCAGTGAACTCAGGTTATTGACCGCAGGCAAAATAGTTCTATAGAAGCAAACGCACTTCAAATGGGGTACTAATGAAATTTCCAACTGGCAAAGAAAAGGAAGAAAATTCTCTCTCATATAAGCTAAGACCCTCTCCCATATATTCTGTTTCCAAATGAGTGTTCTTGTAGTGTTCAAACAATTAGTGCAATTCCCAAGTACATAACTTCATAAAGTGAACAGAGTTTTAGGGAATTCTCACCGCATTTCCATGCATATCCACTAGAGTCTTTAACTCAGCTCGTCGGAAAAGAGGTTCATGACCTTTTCCAAGAATCAAATCTAAGAGCTGCACAAGTATTAAAAACACTCATCAGTCCAATCTGGTAGTAAGCAGCTTGGGGAAGTTTTACACTGACTGATTACTATTTTCAACAACATTGGGTTTAGAGTTTAGGGTTTAGGGTTTAGGATCACATCCCTGAATTCGAATTTGTTTCTTTAGATATTGAGAATGTTGATCATAGATGGAACTCATGAAAAGTCACAAAGTATCTTGAGTTACTGAATGACAGGTTATACAGTTATACAGTTACTAATGCATTTGACCACAACAACCCTAATACTGCACCTAAACCCTGCTGATAATATTCCAGATGTCCTATGTGACCATCTGGGTCAACAGATGGAGCTAAATCTTACCTTGCTGATTGGATATGCAACTGGGAAGAAGATAACAAGAAGTACACGGACCACTGGTGCCATAGCAGAACCAACAGCCAACCCAAATCTGGAGCAAATTGCCTGAGGTGCAATCTGAACTCATCCCCAAACAGCCAGAACAATTCTTTCAATGAAGTGGACATCACCAAAGGAAATTTCAAAGCATGGCAGGAAAATGCTGACAGTGGAAAAGTAGATGGCTGAACACAACACATCCCTGTTGGGAAGTGGTTCGCAGTTACTCTAGCTGTGGCTGGGATATACATTTATTGCTTCCCTAAGGCTGGTACCTTATGACAAGCCAATTCCATGGCCCATACTACAGTCCAGAAAGATTTCCACCACTGTTTCATTTACTACCCTCTGAAATCCTTAAAAAATTCCTCCCAGCATCCAATGGATGTCTTAGGGTCAGGTCACATCTAAGTTGCTCAATCACCATTTTCTGGTATCTAGTGATGGAGTGATGGAGGAATCCACATGTGAGATAACAATAACTACCAGACCACCCAACTTGAGAGATTCCATAGTTTTTGAGTGGGTCCTTCCCCACCCACCCTCCCACCCAATGGATTTGAGCAGTTCAACTTTTTGCACATTCACTCACAGGTGGCAGTCATGAAACTGGTTATTGCCAGTTAGCTTATTTATTACAAGTTTTATCATTTGGTCTACTAGGGGCTCTTTACATAGGGTTTACCATTTGTGGACTATAGAAGGATTTGATTCTGACCTAGTGGTTCATTGCACATATGAATGCTATTCCACTAATTTTTCACTATTCTCCAATAGTTTGACTAGAAAAACCTCCACAAAATAGTCATCAAGCAGCTTACATGTGACCTGACCCTTAGAATACTCTAACTTTGTAAGGCAGGAAAAATATACACAATAAAAATCTTGGGACAGATTGAAAAACATACCTCTCCAAACATGAGAATCAATGTCACTGAAATGAGAATCGCAAAGAATGTGTTCAAAAGTGAATTCAGAAATATAGGGAGTGCCTGATTAGACAGTGACATTAACAGAAAATCAGAAACATCAAGTCTCATAATAGACTGCTTGTGCATGGTGAGGCGGCCATTCTGGAAGATTACAGAGTCAGTACACCAGATTGCAAACTTGGTCGTGTATATCTCTCTGAAGATTAGGAACTGATGTGGACAAATGATGACCATACCTCCATTGCAAGTGCATTCCCTATCAACAAGGTGCAAAGTAGCAGATGCTGGTTCTTGACCACCGGTAAAATTTTAGCTGCAACAACAAAATCCAGACAGCTATAACTTGATGATGATAATGCAACAAAACAAGTGCAAAATTTATAATTAACAAGCATTCTAGTTAGAGACACCTCATTAGCTTGACCAAAAGTTCCAAACTCTTCATCATCTTCTCTGTGAGGCCTTTTTCCCCCGGAGACTCCATAAGCATGCACAAATGTGCGTATTCTCCAACATACAACATAGTATACTGCAGAAATGTGAACACGCTGCTTTCTAATTTTGAAAATTCGATCCTAAAATCCGGCACAACAATCCATCAAACCGAAAATTAAATGTGGCGCATCTGGCTCATAAACCCCCAAGAATTAAGAATAGTGGAGATTTCCTCCTCCTACACCATAATCATAATACATATTGTGATATCCTGCATCAACAGAACCTACAGGTCTTGCAAAACTACAAAGAAGCAGGCAGTATCTTAGCGCAATATCTACCAATCACTCCTCCAAAAAAAGGAAACTCTGACGCACAAAAAGGAAACACATGCCACGGACTTAAAACTCGCACTTTCGTCACAGCACCGACAAACAGAAATCCAAAAAGCGGCAGACCAGCGCAGGTGAAACAGAGATACTCTGAGAGAGAGAGAGAGAGAGAGAGAGAGGTAATTACCTGCATGTTTGCGATCCGCTGGTTGGCCTGATTTGAGGAGCACTTCGAGATCCACAAGCCCTAGCGACATGAGTCCCAGCGTGAGCCCCGACATCATGCCCGCAAAAAGCACCAAGCCGATGATGACGAGAATATAGACGTAAAACGTCGGAGTCCCGGGGTCGACTTTACTCATAGCTGGACAGATCGATGGATCGAGTGCACAAAACGTTTCTGGTTCTTCTTTGCCTTCTGCTCCTCTTTTCTCTCTCTGTCTCTCTCACTCTTCCCGCAACAACGACAACAACACACCCGCAAAAGGAGAGAGCGTAGAGACCAAGAACAAGAAGGAAAACTGAGTAATAAAAGTGCAAGCAACGTAATTTCTTCTTATTATTCAATGTTTTGAAGACAATGCACGAGACCGATAGCGCCAGTTAGGCCTGCTTTACACTAGGAGTCACGGCCAATGTTCAACCCAAATCCAACATTCCTATTGGTGCAAAAGTTGAAATCAGCCCAAAAGGCTTTTACACTAGGAGTCAAGGCTAAAATAGAAAAAAAAAACTTTTCACTCTGCCCCAAGTTTACTAATAAATGCTGAACTTTATGGCCTTGTATTGGCCCCAAGGTTGAAAAAAACAAAGGAGACCATCAAAATTTGAGAGGCCAATTTGCAACCCAAAAATGCTCAAAATTTCGCATCAAGATTTTTTTGGGCCCTGACTCCTAGTGCAAAGCGGGCCTTAGTCTTCTTCCCGGGCCTGTCTGTGGCGCTTTCTATAGTCTCTGCACTCCTTAATTAATCAAGTGTGTGTTTAATTACAATGCGCCTATTATTAACTTACACAAAAATTATCTTACAATAGTACCTACCTATTGGGGATGATAACTAGTTGTTAACCGTTCTAAAATCAAGTGACTGGAACTTGTTTATTATCCTACTAGTACCTATGCTGGTTCGGCAGCAAGGTGCCTAACAATTATTATGGATTTATTTATTTATTTCGGTCAGTTATGTTCCGCTGTAAAAATAACTACAATTTTATGATTTGACATTATACTAAATAATGAAGCTATTCTGCTTGAGAGCTTGCTTCATTCAGATTTTTGGTATTGCAGACAAACGTATTTTTTCAGAATTTTTGGCAATTTCACAAAGTAATTGATTAGTGCCTAACCCACCTTAGTACTTTGGGTAGTGATTGTTATTACTTGTTCTTGGTGTCGGTTAAAGCCCTTGGCAGCAGGTTTGGGCCTGAATCTGGTAAACCCTTTGCAGATGAAAAAGCCACACTAAATAAGGTACCTCTCCAACTACACTAGAACATGTGGACCAGCTCTTTGGTCTTTATGTAGTTGAATTACATGGGAGGTGAAGCCCAATGGTGAGGCCATTATTGAAATAAGGGTTTGTGAAACTAGAGCTGAGAGCAAGCTCAATTTTGGTAATGCTCTCACCTGTGGGCTCTAAGCAGAGTCAAAATTGAGCAACCTTGAGAGAGCCGATAGGGTGCTTTACGCATTAAGCCCACCATGAAAATAAAAAACCCACCATTTTTAACAATAGGACTCTGATTCATAGGCCAGAGGAATAGTGGGACACTAGAGCATGGCCTCCAGTAACACTACAAAAATTCCAAGAGATTTTCATGAAATCTCTATTCTGTCCATCACTTGAAATTTGGCCTTCAGCAATTCAAATTTTCAAGTAGGAGTGTTGTTGTCCTTTCTTGCTGTAGTTTCATAGATCTTTGATCAAACCAGCACAGCTCATTGCTTAATGGCTCTGCCCTTTATGCCAGGTTCACACTAAAAACTTAGCTTACTGGACCCTGAACTTCTCCATCTAGATGCATGAAACTTGTTTGGCGCATTCCCACTGTCTGGCATTAAGCACAGATAATATCCCAGATGTCACACACACATTGGGTCAAATTAGGCCAAAATTTTATGCTGAAAGCTTACAGCAATGCCTTACCTCTTCGCTCTGGCCAGAGCCAATATCTTTTTGACAGGTGTACATCAACCCACCACGTTCTGGTATTTGATTTGCTACTTGCTGTTGATTGATAATTGAACTATTATTTTACATCACTTTTTTTGTTTTCAGTTTTTCCATTTCTTTATTTCGGGGTGTGTTGGGTTGTGTTCTCTTGATATAAGTTTGGCACGTTTACATCAACTCTCTATTATAGGTTATTGGAAGGTACAGTAGTAACTTATATATTTGTAGTCTTCTTTAATAAGGTCCTTGAGAGACTTCTTTTGATCATTATTTGAGGGGGGAGGATAGGCTCGTGACTAGGCTTTTTGACAAAACTTTGCGCTTTTTGGTCTTTACTTCTTTTGAGAAAGCCATGGCTTTTAGTCAACCAGCACCTACATTTGTACCATGGTGATGAAAAACTAGAAACCCCAAATTTGTTTGGGTTTCTTCTGAGCATTAGAAATGTCCTGACCCTAGTAGACCATCGTAATTAGATCGTAGTCTCATAGTAAGTGCAAAGAATATCTCCGTCAGACGTTGATATTTCCTTTAGCCATTAGAGGTATCCCATAAACTAAGGAAAACACAACACCAGAACCCTGAGTTTGATCATAAACGGGGTGAATTTTCAAAAAGAAAACTGAAAAAAAAAACTATTACCATTCAAAAAGGGGGGGGGGAAGGAGGGTTTTGAAACTCAAAAAAAACCATCAATTTTTGTGGTAAACTAACTTCATCCCCGTCTTCACCCCTCTTTCCTTTTTCCTGAGCGCCTCCACTCCTGCTACATATTTTTTCATTGCTCTTACATGTACTGCCACTATAATTAGTCTCGAACGCTTGTGCATTAAATGCTGAGTTTCATCATTTCATACTCAGATTTAATAAGATTTCCTCACTTTACCCATAGCACTCATTTGAGGTTGTTTAAAGTTTAGAGATCAAGTGAGACCCAAAGACAGGGTGAAGACACGGTGACTTTAAAAATATCTTTATTGTGCGATGGACAGTGCCAATACTCGTTTTGCTTGGGAGAGGTTTCATGCAACTTGGACGATGTGTGGGGTCACACCGCCAACACTTTCGGTGCTTGGCATCAAGCTATGTTTGGTAACATTCTCAAATCCTCTCCAATTTGTAGGAGACTACTATAGGCTGTGGGGGACTAATCGAGGGTGCTTCACTTATCTTTAGGCAGCCTCTTGACTCTTGAGGTTCCTTGTTGCTTTGTTATTTATTTCCTTGGTCGAAGAGATGCCCGTACATGGAACCGTGATTATAAATAAATAAGTACCCCCCCCCCCCCCCCCCTTTATATTGGCAGCATTAGTCCAGATAGAAAATGGCCACAAACCATTTTGGAAATAGAAATTTCATGCTTAGTTTTCTTTTGGGGGGGTTTGGGTGGGGGGGGGGGGGGGGGGGTATTAAGTTCTACTCAGCCAATGAGGAGATGCCCATGATTTTTTCCTTTTGGAATGTGGGATTTGAATTTTTTTCCTTTTTCTATTATGAGTAAGAGGGGGTTGTGAATATTTGTTCTTTTCTATTTAGGGTCATGGGTGACATTTTGTGTCATGACACACTTTTGTTTTGGTTTTCATTGCAAGGTACTTGTGAAGGTCCAAAAGTAGTTCTCTTCTTTTTCACTTTACATAGATGTGCCACAAGTGAACTTTTTTTTGCATTTTAATTTTATCAACTTTTTTCATGAATTCATTCCTTTGCTTTAAAGTCATTTTGTTCTTCTTTGTTCTTTTATTACTTTTTTTTTTCTTTGTGCCACACAGAGACTAGAAAGTAGCATGCTTAAATGTAATAGAACTTATCTTTTGCACAGAGATTTTATTTTCAAAAATTTTTAATTTTTCTTCACTTAAATCAGTGCCAGATAGTGGGCTATGTGGACAATTTCTAATGTTAGGCATGTGTGTCACTGTGTCACGAATGGGTTTTTTTTGTTTTGGGCGATGAAGCAATGGAAGAGGCCTATCACCAATAGAAAAAAATGTCAAGGTTATCCCCCCCAATTAATTAATATGAAACATAGTATACTACACATACATTATGAATAAATACTGAATACTTATATATAGATAATAGGGGTTATTATTCCCCAAAAAAAGTTCTCACTAGCACTGGAAGGCCAGGGTTGAGTTGTGCCTTGCCAAGTGACAAGGCCTGAAGAATGATAATCTCGTGAGGAACCCTTTAGGGTAAGGAGGTCGGTCTATGAACACTTAGTGGCTCAGAGGAGGTTGAATCCTAGGGGAGGGCTCTATTGTTAATGGTGTCCAAAGAGAAGTGGCAATCCTTTTGCTGGCACATATGACACACCAAAGATCACAAAAAAACAAAGCAAGTATGAGAAAATTGTGACCCCACAAAATACCGGGTAAAAAAGGTGAAATGGAAAAACAAGGAAAACATGGAAGTTGGTAATTAGTCAGACAAGCATTGACAAATGGACAACACTTACCCCATCAAAGAGATGAAAAGTAGTGGAAGAAGTTCATCATATACACATCCACACCAACATGTGTGGCTGAAATTTTACCAAAACTGCAAGATCAACAATTATGAAAGATCATGAGTTCAATAAATGATAACAACTTACACACACATGAGGCAGATTTTTGTGGGTGTGAACCCATGTCTTGTCCATATTGTCATTTTCCTATACTTGATGTACAAAAGAAATTACGCTTTTTCTCCTTTTCTTTTAGGAGGTGATCATGTCAATGCCATAGGGTTCATTCATTTGAATGTTGATCCATGACTTGTAATAAATTTGTATCTAACTTTTAATTTAGTTTTACTTCATTTTTAGTTAGCTTTCAATTAAGTTTTAATTCGGTTACACTTGATTCATAATTCATTTCCAATTGACTACTAATTCCTTTTTATTTAAATCATAATCCACTTATAATTAACTATTAGTTCACTTTTAGTTATGTCTAGTTCATTTCATATTAACCCATGATTCATTTTTAGTTAATTTTAGTTATTTTAATTTATTTTTAATTAAGTTTAAATTCACTTTTAATTGAATTTTAATTCACCTTGAATTCAATTTTAGTTCACTCATAATTCACACATGGGTGCACACTATTCACATAGGTGAACATGAGCCACATGTAAATTTTTTAAAAGTTTAAAAAATTTCTTAAGCTGGGTGTCCAAGGGGTATTGACGCACCCCAAGCTCTTTGATGGACTCAACTGCGAGTCCAAAGGTGAAAACAATGAAAGGAAAAGGAGTTGGGGCACGTTCCTTGCCACGCAACACCTCGTGGGTAAAAGGGCATGCTGAAGTTCTGAAATGGGACTAAGACGCTTGACAAGCGATTCAATTATTCACACGCACTTACACAAATTAAACAACAAGTTTGTTAGTGCATAATCAAAGCATTTTTTATGCATGGACGAGCCACGAGCAAATATGGACTCACAAGACTCAACACGACCCGGACTTGATGGAAGCCACCACCTTCCCCCTTACAATCTTCTTTGTGCATGGCCATGGGGCCAACACCCAAATGTTATTTTGTCCCAAGACTCACAAGTTGAAGTCCTGAAATTCTCAAAATTAAGACCTCCACGCCTTTGGAGGACCATAATTTTGTGTGCAAACCTCCGATTGAGGTGAGGTTTAAACAAAATTTGTAGGCCTCATCAGAAGTTTTCCAAGGATATGTGACACGCCACATGCACACACATAAATCGAAGTGATTCCTAACTTTTGATAGTCGGGAGTCAAATTGGCAATTTGATTCCAAGCCCTTCATTTGGCCATAACGTGTGTTTTAGGTACCCAAATGGGTCATGTGAACCCATTTCACACATATATGTTCCAAGAGCTTTTCGATGATATAATGAATTCTTCAATCGAATATATGTAAACCCCTAAAGTTGCGCTCTGAAAATTTGAAAATCCGTCAGAACTCTAATTCCCAAAGTGGGAACTCATTTAGGAGTGTGGAGGTTCATTCCCTCACATTCTCCTACATTCCTGGGAGCATGAGATGTGACTCACGGGCTTCCCTCTTAGCCTACACCTTTGTAAACCCTTGCCTTGATCACGAACCCAAGGCTAGGGTTGTGACACATGGATTTTGGGCCCATTAAAGGTGTGCATTTTTCTTTCTTTAACAAAAACCAATAATATAGGAAATTTGTCAAGTTAAGATTGGTCTCAAATGCACAAGACTCTAATTTTGTAAATGAAATGATGAAAGCATGTACATAAAAGAATTCATTCCACTCTAGTTTGACATGAGATGTGTTTGTGCAAGTTGTTGGGACGTATTATAAAGTGTGATTCATGGGAATTAACTGATATCTACCTTTTTTTAATGGTATTACTTTGTAACTTTTGCGGTTGGACGTTTGGATGCAACAATGATAGCTATACTTGTTGAACTTATGATTCTAAAATTTGTTTATGGCCCTAATCCCCACATCATTTTTCAAATTTAAATTTTGCAAATCATCCCTTTTTTACATAAATCCACAAGTCCTTATTCCACTTGCTTTATTTTCACAACTAAAACCTAGACTCATATTTTTACTTATTGATCATACTTTCACATATCCATTTCCTTGTTCTATTTGTTTTACTTTCACATTTAAAGCTGGTTTTTGCAACTCATCTTTTACTTACTTTACTTTAACACTAAAAATTATTTAACAAAATTGCATTAGGATTGAAGAGTTGGGTGTGATCACAATCAAATGACCCAACAATGACAAAGGACTCAAGGACTATAGTCCTTTTGTGGCCATTTTCATTGTTTCATAGAAAGGACTTTTGGGATGAAATCTTGTATAATATGTTATTAAATATATATTTTTTTTTCAATGCATCACATTTTTTTATATTAACTTTTCATGAAGAACTAAGAATTTTTGAAAAGTGTATAAATTCTATCAAATTTTGCATTTTTTTTTAAAAACTAATATTAAGTTCAAATTGTATGAAAATATGTTAACTATGCGATGTTTTATTTTATTGTTTCATAAAATAATTTTTTTTTTAGATGTGATGTACATTACACCCCATTTAAATGTGGTAAAGGACTCTTGAATTTTTTTTATTTATGTTCTATATATATATATATATATATATATATATATATATATATATAATTTCAAATTTCACAACTTTCAAATTGTGTGTTTTGTGAATGTGGATAATTAATGAACGTCATTTCAATTTCTTTTCCATCAAAATTCTTTTATAAAGATAGTATTTACCTTAGTTTTTTACAAAATTGATTACTTTTGATGTAATTGTTGTTCAAGTTCAAAGGTCTTTTATTAAAATTAAAACCCCAATTTTTTTAAAGAAAATATTCAACATTCATATTAGTCATTTAACACTACATTCCATGATTAACATGACATTAAATTGGCACCACAAAAATACATCTAACAAAATTAAAATTTTCATAGAGTTTTAATGGTCACCTAACGTTCTTTTTGGTTCATTTGACTACGACTGCACCTAGCTTTAAGAACTTCTACAACACATGATTTGATAATTGAGACAATTTAGGAAAACAATGGAAGTGAGAGGGGGCTATATTGAAATCTACTATAGGTTTTAGGTTTTTGGTGGGAAATGCAAATTGCACAAGGTTGCAAGGTGTGCCTTTTAAGGTCTTCATTAACTACTATGATGTGAAATCCAAAGGCCATATTTTGTTAGGGATCCTTACTTTTAGGTTTAATAATTACTGACATCTATGTTCATTGGAATGTTGGAAAGGTTTTTGCACATTAATGGATTTTGCATGCCTTTAAATGTGACATGCCATCCCCCATAACTAGACTATACATTGTGTCTTGATGTTATGTGTTGAGCAAGGTTACCCAAGCCAAATGTTGTTTTCTTTTTTTCCACATCACTTTTCTAAACACTAGATTAAAAGTCCCTTATAACCACACAATGTTTGGCCCTCACCTTCAAACTTTCTTCAAGATTGGACCAAAACCACCTTATAACCAAACATTGCCATTCTTGAATTAGCCAAGAAAATTCTTATGATCAAAGATTTGCTTGGCCTCTTCTTTGAATAATTTTAAAAAATGGTCCAAAAACATCCTATAACCAAAACACCCAAAACTCCATTCCCTCCAACTTGCCCACCCTACTTTTCAATTATGTGCATTAAAGAGTGTTAGTTGACACCCATGACCAAACATACACATGCAATGGTAGGACAACAATATTTTATTTGGGTTGTCATTCACACCCATCATTAAACACAAAAGCCCAAATTTCCAAACACAAAACCTCAAGACTGAATGTTTGGTCATAGGTCCCTTGTTGAATGATGGTCATGAAGTGGGAATATGCTAATGGGAGGTTTGTTTACTTGCTAAAGGTGTTTAGACACTAGCTTATGTTCATACCTTGGGCTCCCTACCCTAGTGCTAAGTAGAATTGAAGATGAATTTATCAACTAAAAGGGGTTGCTTGTTGTTTCCCCTTTGTGGTTGTGGTTTTCTCTTTTAATGCAAATTTAACACTTTTTTAGTTAACTTTAACCACAAAGGCATTTCATAGTCAAGATGAACCAACACCTACTTGGGTACCATCAATATTAAAGAAAAGTCCATGCCTCGTAAAATCATATATGCCTTTCCTTCTAGGCCTCACCACGATAGCCTCTTAAGAAACATAGGTAATAATCTCCTAGGTTTCCTTCATAAATTTTGTTTTGTTTTAAAAAGTAATTTGATGTTATAAGTTTTTTTTTACAAATATTGGAAGTAGTTTGTAGCAATAATGATATTTGGGATTTTAGATTGCAAAACCTTTGCCACTTAATTTTTTTTTCATAACCTTAATATATTGTAGGTTGAGTGAAAAGAGTGAAATCACCTTAAATGAATATACTTTCCAAGTAAACAAAAGTCTATGACTTAACATGGTGCTTTTGATCAAATTTGGAACACGGCACAAAAAGGCATGTTGAAGCACATATCATTCAACATGATCATACACAAAGACTATTTCTTGCTCATTGAAGTAATTCCTTGGCATAGATTGTTTTGGTCAATTTTGGTCTAAGCTTCAATTTCAAGCTTCATGAATTTGATGTATTTCAATTCAAGATCCATTGGTTATTTGAAATAGTTTCAACACAATTTATCCTTTGATTCATCCATGCATTTTTCAATGATTGAAATAATGTGTAAAATCATATTGCATTGTGTTTAGCATGAATCTAAACTACCACTAACATATTTGGTGGTCACTAGGAGTATGTCTCGCACAAATTTGCAACACATTTTTTTCATCACACACAAATTTGACAAGTGCAAAAGTTAGTACATGAACATTTGAGATGAACCAATGTTTCATATCAATATACTCCCATTTTAGAGTATGGCCAATGTCTAAAAAAATTCAATCTCAACTTTAACCCTCCAAATATAGGGAATTAATGTCAAATCAAGGTTATGGTGGAGCCTAAAAAAATGGTTCATAGAGTTGCAACAAAACTATTAAATTTCACAAAGCATTTACATTCATCAAATTGGTGTGCACAATAGATTTAATGGATGTAGGAAAACTACTTTGTAAATGATGGTTGATGAAGTTCAAACAACAAATCAAGGCAATGTAAAAAAGTGGTTGTGTGCAACAAAACTTTGTGTGGTCAAAGTTGGTGCATGCAATAGATTTGTTGAATGTAGTAAAACTAGTGGATGGGCACAGATTAATATGTGAGGTAATGGTAGACAAAGTTCAAGTGATGGAACAATGGACATAAAATGACAGAGTAAATAAATTGCAATGTTGGGCAATGAAAATAAAACTACCACTATTGTAACAATGGCAACAAGTTAATATGACATTAATGCAACAAACAAGGCATTGGTGTAGCAAAATAAATAAATAAATCAACAAATCATGGTAAGATTATTGATGGTAGAATGGGGATGTTCTAAATATCCAAAGTTGATCAATTTGTAATAATTTAACAATTGATGGTTTATTGCTACAAAAGAATAAATGGGTTCTTGTATAAATCAGATCACATATGATAATTTTAAAAGACTCTGGGTTTCAACATATATATTTATTTATTTATTTAAAGTTGTTGGATATGAAAAACCATTTCCCATTAGCAAATATTAAACACAATTAACAACATTTTTTTCAATAAATGGCTTAAATCACACCCATAACCAAAAATAAAAACATTATCCCTTAACGTTTCAACATACCTTACCTTATGATAAATTTCATCATTAAATCATAATGAAATAGTTTTTTGTTGATATATGAAGTTCAGGTGTTGAAAACCATCATAATTATTGTAGGTTACAATTTGAATAATTTCAATCCTCGTGTGGCAATATCATAATAGATCACGAAGAAAATTAATTTTAAATTTTTGAAAACGAAATAATTTTTAAAAAAAATCAATTATTCATTTTTTCAAGGTGGAACCCAACTTTAAGGTACAATGTGTATAAATAGTTGTATGTTGTTAAATGTGACAAAACACCAACCATCACCGAACATTAACTTACATAAAAAATCTATAATTTTAAACTACTTGAAATCACATCAATAACTAAACAAAAAAATGTACAAAACTACCACATTGGTCGGGAGTTAAAAAAAATATCGAACAAATTAAAGTTATGCACAAAGATAGTAAAACCAAGGATTGTAACCCTAGGTTCAAAAGCTACTTTGGGAGCTACATAAAGCCTACTTACAAAACTAGCTAGCGATTTCTAAGGTTATGGGATACCTAGGCATTATTTAAGGGACTGGTGAAGATTGTTTCAATATAATGCAAAAGGGGGTTACATAGGGATCACATAAAGAGCTACCTAAGGTTATTTAAGACTGATTCATAACCCCTATGTAGCTTTTTAAATAGTCTTTATGGATCCCTTAACTTAGGTAAGTCTCTAAGTAATCCCTATGTAAACTTCCTACATGGACTTTTGATAGTCCTTATCTTAGATAGCACATAACATAAGTAGGCCCCTAGGTGATATTTAAGTAGCTTCTAAGTAGCTTTTTCAATGTTAGATAATTCAATAACTTTTAGGTATCCCCTAATTTGGAAAATATTTTGATAGCTCCCTGGGTAGACCTTATCTTAGGTAGACCTTATATAGTCTCCTATGTAATTTCTAAATATCCTCTAACGTAAGTAGGCCCCTTGGTAGTTCCTAGTAACCCTTTACATAGTTCTTAAATTGGTCCCTAGGAAGACTCTATGTACCTTGTACGTAGGCTTTTCATTGTCTATGTCTAAGATAGGTAGTTGAGTAAATAGATAGTAAATAATTACCTCATGGGTGGGTAGATAGATATCCTATGGGTAAGTAAGTAAATAATTCATAGGTACATAGGTAGGCAAGGAGATAGTTAGACCCTAACATAGTTAGCCTTATAACTATGTAATCTCTCCTATAACTAAGTAACCTCTCATAATTCACATGGTCTATACGACCATATCTAGTCCAATTTTTAAAAAACTATGGTGATCACTTTGGAGAGTTCATCCCTTAATTTTGAAGGTTGATGAACTTTCTAAAGAGCACAAAAGGGGGGATGAGTAAGCACAGTAAGGATCACAGTCAGGCCCAAAATAAGGATTATTTTAAGGAAAACTTTGGCCAAAACTAAATGTTTGGGCACTTTGACTTACAATGATTTCCATGAATTACCATTGGACAATTGTGTTTGCTAACCAACTCACTATTGAGGCATTGGGTCAAAGGCATGTGTTCCATGATGGACATGCTTCTTGTATTACACTTTGGAATTAAAGATTTGGAGTTTAGCAATTTAAATAAGAGTTGGGTCCTTTTTTCTATTTCCACCACTTATTCAACAAATCAATTGTCCATTAGGTTTCCACTTTCCACCACCTCATGTAAGCTTACATACATACCAACAACTAGGGTTTTTTACATGTGGAAGATACATGAATTCCCATGAAGTAGGCACACAAATTTGACACATGTGCTTGTCCACCTTTGGCTTTATAGCGTTGGCTCAAGCCGGCACCTCAGCTCAGGAAAGTACTACGCAAAAACATTTCAAACAGAGATGGGCATAAAGCACCCAACACCATTTTTTCACTCTTTCCTTGTTTAAGGTTTAGGGTTTAGGTTTAGGGTTAGGGTTTGGGACTGATGCAGTTTGGGTATAATGGGAAATTTGAGAAAAAAGGTGGGGTGTTTTTCAAATTGGAAAATGCCCACATGAATGGGCATTTTGTTTCCCTAAACACCCCTGCCTTTTGTGCATGAGAAATGTAACTAAATAAGGTACCATGCAGATACTGGAATTAAGAACTCATACAAGGTGAAGCTATGGTGGGCAAGGATTCCAATAATGCAAAACTGGATGCATCATTTCTATTTTTTATTATTTTTGTGCTTTGGATACTGGACAGGTACTAGCCCAAGTATCATGGCAACAAATTTTTTTTAAAAAACTAACACACTCATTTTGAAAAGCGAAACGCCCATCTCCATGGCCAATTTCACTTTTCAAAATGCCCACTTGCTGCCAATGCCTGATTATGGTGTATGTAACAGTGTCCTCCACTTGTGCTGCTACAAAGTACCAACAAGGTTTTTACAAGTTGAACACAACTTTCATAAGAGGCAAAAGATGGGAAATAAGAAAAGACCGATGCTTACAAAGCCATAAGAGTCCTTGAGATATGGAACCACTATATCGAGGTCTTTCCACAAATTTACTTGAAATTAGTGAAGTGAGGATCAGTGTTTGTTTTTGTTTCTTTCATATCAAAAACTTCGGCGAAATTTAACAAATTTTTTATAGAGAAACTAGTTGAATTTACACTAGAAAAAATAATTCCAAAAATTTTCCAATTTATTTGTCGAAAAGGAGCAAAATTTCGCCAGGAAAAAAAACATTGGTGAGCATGTTATGGTTACAAGGACTCAGCAATGTATTTAAGACTATAGATTTAGGTAAAAGCTTCTCCTCTGCATTAGGCTTGTGTAGAAAAGAACAGGCAGAAGTGTCAATGCAAATATGTGGGAGAATGGAACTCAAATAACCACTGCAATTTTTTATGTTCTGTGCAAAGTATTTTGTATTTGGTGAAAATCATGAAATCTTGTATTGTGGCTATAAATTGCTGAATTGAACCTAATTTGGGGGTGAGGTTTCTTAGAGTGTTCGGCAAGTATCTGGTTTATGATATACCCATACAGTAATGAAATAAAAGAACTCTTCTAAAAAAATCAAAATGATACAAATATGACTTTACACGTCTGGTTTAACTATTTTAATAATTTGAGATAATGGTGGTACATTTTAAGTAATGAGGAGATAAAAAATAACAAAATATTCAACATGAATATTGGCGTTATGTGGAAAGCTCAGCACATGTTTAAAATATTCTTCAATTTAACTTCCAATTAGTGGTTTTTTTTCTCAATTTTGTGATGTAGTCAAGTTTGCTATCATCCATAAGCCAAGTTAGTCAAATTTGGCTATTAAAAATGTGAAAAGAAAACATTTAACATCATTACATAATTTTCACTACCTCCTTGAACCATATATATAAATCTGGTGATTTAAAAAAAATCATGGAATTTGCAATATATATACATTTATATAATTTTTTGGGCACAAAACAAAAGCTGCTTCCAATGTCTAGAACAGAGGCTACTAAAATGCTTGGAAGGCTAGGAAGAAGAGTATATTACTGTGAAGTTTCCCTAAATACAAAATAGAAAAAGTTGTTTTAGGTTTTTTACTCAATTTTGCTAAAAGCCATTAAGCCTTAGTTCTCCCTTCTTTCCACTCTCCTTGGCTTTTTGCCCCTTAGCTGGTAGCCTAATGTGTGTCTAATTTCAGTAAAGCCAAGCAAGTTATCATCAACATTCTGCAACAACAAGCAAACCATCTTAAGTAAAAAAAAAAAAAGGTTTAAAAACTTGTAATCCTGCTGCTGTTCGGGCAGGTGTGGCAAACCCAACCCTAAAACCCTGCTTTTTGGGGGCAATTTTTTTGATTTCTTTTTGCGTTGGAAGGCCCCAGGTAACTTCCCCAACGCATAAAAAATTAATTTGGGGACGGGCACCTTTGACGTTTAACCCATAAAAACGTTTCCGACCGCTTCAAGCTCCCCCCCCAATCCCGCCCCCCCCCAAAAAGTTTCCATTCCTGACA